>JAFMSR010000007.1:38926859-39343121 GCA_022818135.1 Saxidomus purpurata
GCTGCAGTCTGAGCACCATACCTTGGCCTTGGCAGCTTGAACCGCCCTCGCTTTGCCTGCCCGCTTTTGTCCGGTCCGGTCCGATAACCGCATCAGCAGCGAAAAGTGGCAAGCTCCGTCCGTGTGTTTGGGCAGAGAGCAGAGGAGGGTGTGTTAGTGGTTGGCCACTTGCCTTTTGTTCCTTTTCTTATGTTTGCAGGTATATCCGTATTAACTTCATTGCTCTACTAACAGTGGTTTGTTTGTGTTTTTCAGGTGGCTTTGCCGAAGAATACAGATGAAGATACACCGGTGTTCGCGTCCGTACCGCGCGGTTTTTTTCCCGTCCTGTCCGGTATGTGTAGTTAGTTTAGTTTTCTTTAGTTAGTTAGTTTTCTTTTTGTTTTTCATTTAACATGATGTGCTGCCGTTCCGTGAGTCTTACCGTAGCGCTGCAGTCTGAGCACCATACCTTGGCCTTGGCAGCTTGAACCGCCCTCGCTTTGCCTGCCCGCATTTGTCCGGTCCGGTCCGATAACCGCATCAGCAGCGAAAAGTGGCAAGCTCCGTCCGTGTGTTTGGGCAGAGAGCAGAGGAGGATGTGTTAGTGGTTGGCCACTTGCCGTTTGTTCCTTTTCTTCATGTTTGCAGGTTTTAGTATATCGTATTAACTTCATTGCTCTACTAACAGTGGTTTGTTTGTGAATTTCAGGTGGCTTTGCCGAAGAATACAGATGAAGATACACCGGTGTTCGCGTCCGTACCGCGCCGTTTTTTTCCCGTCCTGTCCGGTATGTGTTAGTTTTCTTTAATTAGTTAGTTTTCTTTTGTTTTTCATTTAACATGATGTGCTGCCGTTCCGTGAGTCTTACCGTAGCGCTGCAGTCTGAGCACCATACCTTGGCCTTGGCAGCTTGAACCGCCCTCGCTTTGCCTGCCCGCATTTGTCCGGTCCGGTCCGATAACCGCATCAGCAGCGAAAAGTGGCAAGCTCCGTCCGTGTGTTTGGGCAGAGAGCAGAGGAGGATGTGTTAGTGGTTGGCCACTTGCCGTTTGTTCCTTTTCTCATGTTTGCAGGTATATCTGTATTAACTTCATTGCTCTACTAACAGTGGTTTGTTTGTGAATTTCAGGTGGCTTTGCCGAAGAATACAGATGAAGATACACCGGTGTTCGCGTCCGTACCGCGCCGTTTTTTTCCCGTCCTGTCCGGTATGTGTAGTTTTCTTTAATTAGTTAGTTTTCTTTTGTTTTTCATTTAACATGATGTGCTGCCGTTCCGTGAGTCGTACCGTAGCGCTGCAGTCTGAGCACCATACCTTGGCCTTGGCAGCTTGAACCGCCCTCGCTTTGCCTGCCCGCTTTTGTCCGGTCCGGTCCGATAACCGCATCAGCAGCGAAAAGTGGCAAGCTCCGTCCGTGTGTTTGGGCAGAGAGCAGAGGAGGGTGTGTTAGTGGTTGGCCACTTGCCTTTTGTTCCTTTTCTTATGTTTGCAGGTATATCCGTATTAACTTCATTGCTCTACTAACAGTGGTTTGTTTGTGAATTTCAGGTGGCTTTGCCGAAGAATACAGATGAAGATACACCGGTATTCGCGTCCGTACCGCGCCGTTTTTTTCCCGTCCTGTCCGGTATGTGTAGTTTTCTTTAATTAGTTTCTC
The DNA here is from genome assembly GCA_022818135.1 of Saxidomus purpurata. Classification (NCBI taxonomy): domain Eukaryota; kingdom Metazoa; phylum Mollusca; class Bivalvia; order Venerida; family Veneridae; genus Saxidomus; species Saxidomus purpurata. The sequence goes on from JAFMSR010000007.1 coordinate 38,928,501, forward strand.
TTTTGTTTTTCATTTAACATGATGTGCTGCCGTTCCGTGAGTCTTACCGTAGCGCTGCAGTCTGAGCACCATACCTTGGCCTTGGCAGCTTGAACCGCCCTCGTTTTGCCTGCCCGCTTTTGTCCGGTCCGGTCCGATAACCGCATCAGCAGCGAAAAGTGGCAAGCTCCGTCCGTGTGTTTGGGCAGAGAGCAGAGGAGGGTGTGTTAGTGGTTGGCCACTTGCCGTTTGTTCCTTTTCTCATGTTTGCAGGTATATCCGTATTATCTTCATTGCTCTACTAACAGTGGTTTGTTTGTGAATTTCAGGTGGCTTTGCCGAAGAATACAGATGAAGATACACCGGTGTTCGCGTCCGTACCGCGCCGTTTTTTTCCCGTCCTGTCCGGTATGTGTAATTTTCTTTAATTAGTTAGTTTTCTTTTGTTTTTCATTTAACATGATGTGCTGCCGTTCCGTGAGTCTTACCGTGTTGTAGCGCTGCAGTCTGAGCACCATACCTTGGCCTTGGCAGCTTGAACCGCCCTCGCTTTGCCTGCCCGCTTTTGTCCGGTCCGGTCCGATAACCGCATCAGCAGCGAAAAGTGGCAAGCTCCGTCCGTGTGTTTGGGCAGAGAGCAGAGGAGGGTGTGTTAGTGGTTGGCCACTTGCCTTTTGTTCCTTTTCTTATGTTTGCAGGTATATCCGTATTAACTTCATTGCTCTACTAACAGTGGTTTGTTTGTGAATTTCAGGTGGCTTTGCCGAAGAATACAGATGAAGATACACCGGTATTCGCGTCCGTACCGCGCCGTTTTTTCCCGTCCTGTCCGGTATGTGTAGTTTTCTTTTTAATTAGTTTTCTTTTGTTTTTCATTTAACATGATGTGCTGCCATTCCGTGAGTCTTACCGTAGCGCTGCAGTCTGAGCACCATACCTTGGCCTTGGCAGCTTGAACCGCCCTCGCTTTGCCTGCCCGCTTTTGTCCGGTCCGGTCCGATAACCGCATCAGCAGCGAAAAGTGGCAAGCTCCGTCCGTGTGTTTGGGCAGAGAGCAGAGGAGGGTGTGTTAGTGGTTGGCCACTTGCCTTTTGTTTCTTTTCTTATGTTTGCAGGTATATCCGTATTAACTTCATTGCTCTACTAACAGTGGTTTGTTTGTGAATTTCAGGTGGCTTTGCCGAAGAATACAGATGAAGTTACACCGGTATTCGCGTCCGTACCGCGCCGTTTTTTCCCGTCCTGTCCGGTATGTGTAGTTTTCTTTAATTAGTTTTCTTTTGTTTTTCATTTAACATGATGTGCTGCCATTCCGTGAGTCTTACCGTAGCGCTGCAGTCTGAGCACCATACCTTGGCCTTGGCAGCTTGAACCGCCCTCGCTTTGCCTGCCCGCTTTTGTCCGGTCCGGTCCGATAACCGCATCAGCAGCGAAAAGTGGCAAGCTCCGTCCGTGTGTTTGGGCAGAGAGCAGAGGAGGGTGTGTTAGTGGTTGACCACTTGCCTTTTGTTCCTTTTCTTATGTTTGCAGGTATATCCGTATTAACTTCATTGCTCTACTAACAGTGGTTTGTTTGTGAATTTCAGGTGGCTTTGCCGAAGAATACAGATGAAGATACACCGGTATTCGCGTCCGTACCGCGCCGTTTTTTCCCGTCCTGTCCGGTATGTGTAATTTTCTTTAATTAGTTTTCTTTTGTTTTTCATTTAACATGATGTGCTGCCATTCCGTGAGTCTTACCGTAGCGCTGCAATCTGAGAACCATACCTTGGCCTTGGCAGCTTGAACCGCCCTCGCTTTGCCTGCCCGCTTTTGTCCGGTCCGGTCCGATAACCGCATCAGCAGCGAAAAGTGGCAAGCTCCGTCCGTGTGTTTGGGCAGAGAGCAGAGGAGGGTGTGTTAGTGGTTGGCCACTTGCCTTTTGTTCCTTTTCTTATGTTTGCAGGTATATCCGTATTAACTTCATTGCTCTACTAACAGTGGTTTGTTTGTGAATTTCAGGTGGCTTTGCCGAAGAATACAGAAGATGTCGATGTTCGCGGTACTTTTCTTCAATCACGTGCGTGTTTGTGGATTTCAGATGTGTTTGTCGAAAAATACAGGAGAAGATTACTTTGTTGATGTCCGTTGTTTGACTGTTGCCTTGGTTCTTACTGAAATGAGACCTTACGGAGATGTAGTTTCTTTCATTATTCTGTATAGAAATCTTAAAAATTCGGGTAGTCTGAAACTAGTAGTGCGGATTTAATTTAACTTGCAACATATAAGGTTTTTTGTCATTGTTAAGTAATAATTCTCTAGGAGATACATGTAAGCCCAAATAGGGGTGTAAAACTTTTAAAGATTCTTTTCTTCTGATACAGACAGACTTTTCCAGTTGTTCTTTTTCAGTTATTTGTTTCATTTTGTCGGGGATATAAATTCACTCGTTATTAAAGAATATTGTACATTGATGTTTTCTTGGATAAACCACGTACCTGTATAATTAATGTTTACACACATCCATATATTTACAGACAAGATACTATTTATGTTGACATGATTGCAAACTATATACATTTAGTTGTGTTTTTTTTTTCAGGTTAAAAAGTTGCAAGAGAACAGTTACATTATTGATACTGCCTTTTAAGATTCGATTACAGATGTGGGTCACAAAAACACAGAACCGGAAATTTGCTGCTAACTTCCATCGTCAAAATTTATAGCCGACGAATCTAAAACCAGGCAATCTTGAAGTAAGATAAAAACACTATCAGCTGTACAGCACTTTGTTTCTATTACGATTATCAAATTAACGTTTAAATAAGAATGAGAGGTACTTGTTGAATATAGTTGCTATATTACATCTGTATAGGGATTAAACAATAAATGATATCCTCGCGATCGCAAAGTCTTATGCGTTTACATACTTATTGTAGATTTCCCGAGAACAGGCGGATTCCTGACTCCGATTCCTGACTCCGTGCTTATAGATATCTCAAATTCAGGTTTTTGAAAGCACCGATAAGCACTCGGCATTTAGCACAAAACCGCCACTTGAACATGAAACCGTGCTCAAGGATTTTTATAAGCACGGGGTCTGGTCGATGGCCTTATGATCGGAGAGACACGGGTTCGATCACCTTAAGTGCCTAGTACACAATATATAAAATATTGTAAAATATGACTTCTATAAAAATGATGAAACATTTGCAATTAAAGCTACATTTACATTTCAGGTACCAAGACGTCTTACACATGCAGAACTGGAAGATACACTCACGGAATAGTTGATGGCAAATAATGAATGGGGTAGAATGCACTATTTCTTGTTTTTGAACACAACGTAAATGTCAGTAGCTCACTAAAGCCCATGAAATGATCATGCATATTCATAATCTACAATGTACATGTATTTACACTCGTCTAGCGAAAATTTCAAATGCACTTGTTCATCTTTCAATATTTGAAAGTTGCATTAATAGTAGCTCATATGGTAGCTGATTGAAACTTGTCTGTCTGAATAGCAAACTGCAGATATTGATCTCAGTGCGCAGACGTGAAGGATGATCATGATCTACACTGGTTGCAAAGAGAAAATTATTTGACGCCAGCAGCATATGAGTTGATTGTGACACTTCAAGTCAGCGACTCTAACCACTCGACCACGGAGGTACTTCCGTGAAGTTATTTGCTTGATTATTTATTTAGAAATTTGAATTAAAAAAATTAAAAGTTTTGCATTATTTTCAATGGGTTCAATGTCAGCTGTATATATTTTTTTTCATTTTTTCTGAAACTTACAATTGATTTGTCTGGTTTTTTTTCAGGATTTGATTTCTACATGGAAGGATATAAAGTTTCCACTCCAGCAAGCATGCCAGCTGATATGTATATGTAGCAACCAAATACATAGTTCAGTCTTCCAAAACTTTCACTGCAGATGTATTTATATATACATGTATGTTTCATGCACTGCCAAAGCAAATGAACAAGGCACGGCGGAATTATTTAATTACTGTTGATTTTGAGTGATAGTGGTCGTCGAATTTTTACTGATACAGTGCTGAAGATGAGAATTGTTGTCTGCACGTCTGCTGACTGTTTTAGTCTCAGTTAATATACAAACGTGCTTGATTTACTACAAAACTAACACGGGGTAAAACCAGAAACGACAGTTAACCAAAACAGACGACAACTAGATACCATTTTCCTCAAAACTCTTCACAGAGACACTTCAACTTGCTTTCAAATCTAATCACAGGACATGCTCTGGATATAGAGTTTCATGTTTTAGAGCACAATGTTAAATCTATAAATGTTGTGCAATTTTTATGTGCCAGGTCCGTTAATTTTGAGGACCATTGATCCAGTTTGGATGTTATACTTACTCTTGATATTTTGTATTATCATGAAAGATGACGGTAAACTGGCTGCCATTTGAACAAGAAAAACAAATTACAGTAAACACCGGTTATAACGAACTTCTTGGGTCATTTAAATTTGTTCCTTATGTCCGGAGTTTGTTATATCCATATTTTTTCATGTAAAATAAAGAAGAAAAAAACTAGGGCGGAGAAAATTTGTTCCTTATATCCGGATTTTCGCTTTATCCGGAGTCGTTATATACGGAGTTTACTGTATTTCTAACCTTGCTGTAGAAATCGATAGTAGACTCAAAGGCAAAAGAAACGCAACTTTTTCAATTTTTTATTATAGATCTATATAGAAAATGTAAGCACGCATATTTTCGTGAAATCAAACAGGTGGTGAAAGTCCCTATCATACTTCTTAAAGTCAAGAAAAACAGTTTACATTATCCCCATCACTCAGTAATTGAGTGCATAAAGTTTGAGTGCAAAGGTAAAGTTGCGTATCTCTGGCCGGTGAGTATATATGATATACTAAAGCAGTATTTTTTCAATGATAAGAAACGCTTTCTGACAATACTTAATATAAGTTCGAAAGAAGGCAATAAAACGTTCAAATTTATACAATTCTAATATATAATCTAGTCTGCGGTTTGACTTTACGTTACATAAAGTAGGGGAGGCATACGCATCTCTATAGATATTTCAAAATTAAATGTTTCAGATCTCCAATGTTATTCATAATTTTGTACATTTATATCTAAAGCTATAATACTGCTTAAAATGACCAGAAAAAGCACGGTAAAAAAAGTTCTTAAAACATGAAAAATGTTTAGAAAATTTATTAAAAATAAGTTATGCTTAACCATTTCTTTCATTAGTACATGCAAACACAAATTTATCATATCTAATTGATGGAAAAATACTTTACGACCTGGCGAGTCAAAAACGATATTTGTCATTTTCAACTACATGTATGTTCAATAGGAATAAAACTGTTGTATGTATTTTTGTTATTTAGCTATAACTTTCACAATGCTTGTTTTTCAATGATACTAAACCATTGGTGAATGTATTGCATTACATTGCGATTATGAGTTGAAGGGTATGATCACTTTAAATTTACTGCTACATTTATCTCAATTTGAAACGGTGTTAGGTCTCAATGTTTTATTTCGTCGAAATAGTATTTGAAAAAGAAGCTTTTTCTTTAACCGTTCTTCCTGTTCCCACGTGTACGTCGACATCCTCTGTCGCGGCAGGTTGTAAGCTATGCAGTTTAAACTAGAGTATGAATTAATAACAATGATAACAATAACACTGATAACAATAACACTGATAACAATAACACTGATAACAATAACAACCACAAATAAGATAAGTCTACTGTAAACCATGTCAGTAATTTTCGCTCTTTTCATAGACTCCACATTCCACCGCACAATATAATATACAATCGTTGAACCTTGTTTTCAGAAATAAGAATTCACCTTCTTTGTGTTGTTTTGTTGTTTATGAAGATGAAGTCGCAAAATACCCGCCCATCAAATAACGGAACGAAAATTGATCTGAAAATTCACTGGTTTACAGTAACTTTAAATTATGTATCTTAAACTGCGTTAGCTACACCCTGTTGAATGTGCGGCACTGCGGCTGTGGGATGATGACATACACGAGAGCAACAAGAACGTAAGTAAATTATAAGAAATAAGTGGAAAAAAACGTGACTATAACTGTTGAAAGCTTTACACAGTTCAAGTTCAATCAAAAGACATGTACTACATTAATTTAAAAGGTCTAGTAATTCAATGTTGAAAATACTTGTAATAAACAATTTAATTAAAGTGATCTCACCCTTCAAACTAACTATCATAATCAAAGTTTAAGAAAAGCATTAAGCAATGGTTTTCACCCTGAGAAAAACGAGTGTTGGAACCAAAATTTTACCTAAAGTAAACGGATCTGTTTAACAGTTATTTCCATTGAATACAGTTGAAATCCTTTTGGACTATTCTTGTGAATAATATTTACTTTGTCGCGTAATAGCATTCCATTTACGGTTAGTTGAACCGCTCAAGTTAAGAATAAGATTGTGTGTAGAGGGTGACCAATAGTCAATTGTTGACAATGATATTAAAGTAAAGGTGGTAAGGTAAATGTACTAGACAGGTTTGTCAGTTCTAGCGTGCACACCCAATACTCGTGTGCAATCAAGTTTAAAAAATTTAATCAAATAATATGTATAAAATTGTTAATTTTCGTGTGAAGTCCACACACGCCATTGAGAAAAGCGCTGACTGTTTTTGGACACAGGTTTTCAGAGTTCATGCTCTGTTTTTTCCTGGACCTCGCGTCTTTTCGAGGATATGGGTTTTTTTTCCGATATGAACATAGATAAAGGAAATAGAGAGTATCTTGTATTTTATACATTTGTGTACGCATTTAGACGATAAATAATGCATCTCTTGTATTATAAGTAAAGAAAATATTGTATTTTTCTATTAACAGGGATTGTTTATGTAAAATGCATTCAGAGAATTGTTTGGTATAAAGCCAATGTATAGTCTAAGGTTGATGTAATACATCTACATGATTATATAATATAGAGGTACATGTATAAAATAGTATGTATGTGGAAATAAACGGTTCCGTAGCCAGTTGTGCACGGCTACTGGGCGAAACATATTTATGTGTTACTTCATAATTCATTTTAAGTGAAAACTTGAAAATCTACATACAGTAAACACCGTATATAACGAATCCCTTGGTCCTATTTAATTTTATTCGCTATATCCGGAGTTTGTTATATCCGTATATCATTTTCATATTATAATTAAGAAAGAAAAAACATTGGGTCCAGAAAATATGTTCGTTATATTCAGAATTTCGTTATATCCAGAGTCGTTATATACGGAGTTTACTGTATTGTCACTTCTGCTAAGATCTGCTTAAATGATTAAAGTCCCTTGATCACGTTGGATATATTATCGTTGTTGTAGGAGTTTAACGCCCATTCCAAACGTTATTTTGATAATTTTAACACGTGGACAGTTTATCTTACAATTCTTCCTGGGAAGAATCCGTACTAAACTCCTATCCTCCGTAAGAAACTGCCCAATTTTTCAAATTACGAAACATTGTTGGTACCAGGGCTCGAACCCATGACCCTTAGTCAATGAAAGGAAACCGATTTCAAATCAACTACTCCAATCACTCGATCACGAGTTATGTCTTATCGGCAAAAAAGACCCTTGTTTATACTTTTTTGCTTTTTAGACAGAAGATATGTGTTATAAAAAACAGTGCAAAAAATGCTTCCTGACACTATTTTTTCTTAAAGAAGTGATATTGATACGAAAGAATGGTATGTACATCATTGTTTAGGGTAAATAGAACGCAATTAAATTTCTATTGATAAATTCATATATTCTTTTTGAGTAAGTCCAAAGTGATTATGGGACTTTAAAATTATTTAGTTCTGTTGAAATGGTACTCAGGATCAGGGAATATACTCAGTACCGTTAAGTTCCAGCTTTTTAGGCGTCGTAAAAAGTCTTGATTGGTGGTTGGTTTTTTCAGACAAAATGTGAATAAACTGTTGAAAGATAATTACCAGGCACTCATTTATAAGTAAATAATTCAGGATAAACCCGTAAAGCTAATTTTCGGTTTCCGAACATTACGAATAAAATCATGCTGGGTTTGAAAACAAACATATATTTTAAACTAAATCGAAGACCCCGAATAGCTCTGTTGGTAGAGCCTTAAGATGTAAATGTCTGAGGTTCCCGGTTCGAATCTTTCATCAGGCCTGACGTTTCAGGTTTTAGTATCTTAACAAATAAGTTTGTGTATATTTGGCCATACAGCAACTTTTCAAGATTCGTGCAATTTCATTCTTCATCCTTCTGCAGGTATATAGGAAAAACAGATCTCATGGAATATAAATAATCAAAATTGATGCATAAAAAAGTGTCACATAGCCATCCACTTTAAATTTTAAAAAAAATGAAACCATTTGATCAGGATTCGGACTACTGAAACCATGCCTACAAGTTAGACATCTTACCTCTACGGAACTGTCTATATGGTGCTGAAACGTATGTGTTCGATATATAATCAACTGAAATAACGAAAACACAACCGAACGTAACCGAAGAAATGAGTGCCATGTAATAATTGTCACACAATAGACTAATTATCAATGTTGTGCCATGTCAATATGCTGTATATGCATACGACCTATTAAATTATCTGTTCTGTTCTGTTCTGTTTTGTTCCTTACTATTATATATCTACCCATCTCAATTGCTAGCCGACAAGAAGATAAACCACCAGAGCCCATAACGATTGTTTAAGTGTCATTAAACAAGACAGTGTATGCTTGATGGGCATTGGAATGGAAATGTCACCATTTTTTCAGTCTTAAAAATTGATATGTGTTATCCCGATTTGTTCATGGTACCGCGATACTTAGTGTTTTCATAAAAACAAAAAGACAATATATACATGTATTTTGACAACTTTAGTAATGATTACCTTTATAGTGTTATTTCTTTCTTATGTTTGATTTGATACTTTTTTCTTTATTATCCGTAATATCCTTCAAAGTTTGTTCAAATTATGCCCCTGGGGTCAAAATTGACCATGCCCGGGGGGTCATTTGTTTTACAAAGGCGTATATAGGAAAACGTATTTGGTATATAACATTATCTAGTGATCTTCCACCAGGCAAGTGGACTTGTACCAAGGTGAGCGATATAGGGCCATCTTGGCCCTCTTGTTTAAAAGATGATACGGACATTAAACTTACAAAACCTCTTCCCTTGAAAATCCGACCGTTTCAGAAATCAGGCCAAATTTGCCTCGCCGAGGGCCGGCCAGAGTTTTGAGGTTTTACTGTACCACCTGGTGGTCACTTGTTTTGCATTTAGTTATATAGCGAACTCTTCTTTTCTAAAACCTAAAGTCACAGAGCTTAGCAATTTAGTGTGTAGCATTGTCTATTTGTTCAAGTCACACCCCTGGGGTCTAAATGGGCCCCGCCATTGAGGTTACATATATCTAAATATTGGAATCTTTAAAAATCTTTTTGTCCAAAATCGCAATGTCTATCGCTTAGATATTTGGTTTGTAGCATTGCCTAGTGTTCCTGCACCAATTTTGTTTAACCCATGCACCCAGGGTCAAAACTGACCCGGTGGGGATCACTTGATTTTACATAGGCTTACATAGAAAAATCTGCTTCTCAAAGCCACAGGGCGTAGACCCTAGATAGTTGGTGTGCAACATGGTATAGTGGACCTTTACTAAATAAATGTCAAAACTGTGTGGCCCAAATGATAAAGCATTGTCTGGTGGGCTCCTGTGAAGTTTGTCCACATTTACCCCAAGAGTCAAAACTGACAAGGTCCATGGTTAAACATAATATGTTCGACGGCTCAAGAACCATTGGGACTTCAGTGACAAGTTGACTTTATCTACTAGGTGACCTCTCTATTAATCACCGGGTCAAAGGTCAATGTCAGATGTGTTATATTCAATAACTGAAAAACCTTTAGGTCTGTGATATTCAAACTAGATGGCGGGGTAGGTCTGGACCAGTAAATTACGCATAGAGCCAGGGTGAGTTATCGTAACTGCTGTTCGTGTTTTCAACAATTGCTTTAAACGAGATCCCGGAGGTTGCGGGTTCGAGCTCCACCAGGGTCACGACCGTACTTCCTCATATGACACCAATACTGGTTCTTCCAGGAAAAGGTCTCGAGAGTGACTCGATAAGCTGCAAGTTTTCTTCACAATCTAGCTAAAATAAATTAGTATAAACTAAACTACATCTCCGACGAAACCCAATGTTAATGACAATTGGCAGGGATGTGCCTTGTATGAACCTCTATTAATATTCTCAAAGAATTCTGATCAATGCAGACCTCTGGTTGCTATGGTAACCAAAAGGAAAAGCTTCGAATATCTTCTCTGAAGCTACTGATCAGAATTTAATGTAGCGTTCCACAAATGATCACCAAAATTGATAAAATAAAGTTGATTCATAAAAGAAATAAGGGCTCCAGTGGGTGGGATTGTTTTCTTTATAGACTCTTTATAAAAACATAAACAATCTTCCTCTCTGAAACTGCTGTTTCTCATCTAGAGATGAACTGGTTAGAAACCCAGAGGTAGTATTGCAATGATGCCTTTTATGTGAAAACAAACGTTCTTCAGATGCTGAGTTTGGTAAAGTGACGTCACATTGTTTATAACGTTACGTGACAAGTAATTCACGAATCTCATGTTACATTGGCAGATGTGATATGAGATTTTCCAGCACTGGTCGACAAAAGCAGAATGTGTTTCATCATGGTGGTCCTGGGATGTCGTTTGAAGGAATATGTAAGCGGACGGTTGACGCTGAGCAATTGTATCATAATTCGTGCTTCTGTCGTATTTTAAACATCCATTTTATTCAATATAGCACAATCTTAAACTTTGAAGTTTCGGCTGCTGATCTGCTGATCTGCTGATTTGCTGAGCTGCTGGTCTGCTGAGCTGCTGGTCTGCGGAGCTGCTGAGCTCTAGTCTGCTAGTCTGCTGAGCTGCTGGTCATATAAGATATAAAATATCGAAATGAAAGGACGTGTATTTATTGTCTCTACGCATGATTCGTGCTTCTGAAGTATCTTAAACATCCATTTCAGTCAATATAGCACAATCTTAAACTTTAAAGTTTCGACTGATGAACTGCTGGTCTGCTGAGCTGCTGGTCTGCGGAGCTGCTGAGCTCTAGTCTGCTAGTCTGCTGAGCTGCTGGTCATATAAGATATAAAATATCGAAATGAAAGGACGTGTATTTATTGTCTCTACGCATGATTCGTGCTTCTGAAGTATCTTAAACATCCATTTCAGTCAATATAGCACAATCTTAAACTTTAAAGTTTCGACTGATGAACTGCTGGTCTGCTGAGCTGCTGATATGCTGAGCTACTGGTCTGCTGAGTTGCTGGGCTGCTCGCAGCGAAAAGTCTGCTTGCAGCGAAAGCTCTTTAGTAACGGAAACTAATGAATATAAGATATAAAATAACAAAATGAAAGTGCGTGTTTATTTATTGTGTCTACGCATAATTCGTGCTTCTGTCGAAATTTTGAGAAAAAAAAACATTTCATTCAATATAGCACAATCTTAAACTTTAAAGTTTCGGCTGCTGAACTGCTGATCTGCTGGTCTGCTGAGCTGCTGGTCTGCTGAGCTGCTAAATGCTGGGCTGCTGGCAGCGAAAAGTCTGCTTGCATCGAAAACTCTTCAAGTAACGGAAACAAATGAATACCGGTATAAGATATAAAATATCAAAATGTATATTTATTGTATCTACGCATAATTTGTGCTTCTGTTGTATTTTAAACATCCATTTCATTCAATATAGCACAATTTTAAACTATACGTTTCGGCTGCTGATCTGCTGAGCTGCTGAGCTGCTGAGCTGCTGGTCTGCTGAGCTGATGTCTGCTGAGCTGCAGGTCTGCTGGTCTGTTGGTCTGTTGAGCGGCTGGTCTGCTGAGTTGCTCGGCTGCTGATCTGCTGATCTGCTGAGCTGCTGAGTTACTATGCTGGCAGCGAAAAGTCTGCTTGCATCAAAAGCTCTTCAAGCAACGGAAACAAATGAATACCGGTATAAGATATAAAATATCAAAATGTATATTAATTGTATCTATGCATAATTTGTGCTTCTGTCGTATTTTAAACATCCATTTCATTCAATATAGCACAATCTTAAACTTTGAAGATTCGGCTGCTGATCTGCTGAGCTGCCGGTCTGCTGAGCTGCTGAGCTGCTGAGCTGCTAGTCTGCTGAGCTGCTAATCTGCTGAGCTGCTGATCTGCTGAGCTGCTGATCTGCTGGTCTGCTGAGCTCCTGAGTTGCTGGACTGCTGGCTGCGAAAAGTCTGCTTGCATCAAAAACTCTTCAAGAAACGGAAACAAATGAATATCGGTATAAGATATAAAATATCAAAATGTATATTAATTGTATCTACATGTACGCATAATTTGTGCTTCTGTCGTACTTTACACAACCATTTCATTCAATATAGCACATTCTTAAACTTTCAAGTTTCGGCTGCTGAGCTGCTGGTCTGCTGAGCTGCTAGTCTGCTGAGCTGCTGGTCTGCTGAGCTGATGGTCTGCTGAGCTGCTAGTCTGCTGAACTGCTGGTCTGCTGAGCTGCTAGTCTGCTGAGCTGCTGAGCTGCTGGTCTGCTGGTCTGCTGAGCGGCTGGCCTGCTGAGTTGCTGGGCTGCTGGCAGCGAAAAGTCTGCTTGGCAACAAAAATTCTTCAAGTAACGTAAACTTATGAATATAAGATATAAAATATCAAAATGAAAGGGCGTGTATATATTGTCTCTACGCGTCATTCGTGCTTCTGTCGTATTTTTGAGAGAAAAAAACCCATTTCATTCAATATAGCACAATCTTAAACTTTGAGGTTTCGACTGCTGAACAGCTGGTCTGCTGGTCTGCTGGTCTGCTGAGCTGCTGGTCTACTGAGCTGCTGAGTTGCTGGGCTGCTGGCAGCGAAAAGTCTGCTTGCAGCGAAAACTCTTCAAGTAACGGAAACTAATGAAAACCGGTATAAGATATAAAATATCAAAATGAAAGGGCGTGCATATTAATTGTATCTACGCATAATTCGTGCTTCTGTCGTATTTTAAACATCCATTTCATTCAATATAGCCAAGTTCACGCTGCTAGGTTGCTAAGCTGCCAGTCTGCCAAGTTCACGCTGCTACGCTGCTAGTCTGCCAAGTTCACGCTGCTAGGCTGATACGCTACCAGTCTGCCAAGTTCACGCTGCTACACTGCCAGTCTGCCAACTTCACGCTGCTACGCTGGCAGTCTGCCAAGTTCACGCTGCCAGTCTTCCAAGTTCACGCTGCTACACTGCCAGTCTGCCAACTTCACGCTGCTACACTGCTACGCTGCCAGTCTGCCAACTTCACGAAAATTGAAAGATGATACATCAAGATTAAAATATGCTTTTCCAATTTTTTCCCATTTATATGACGTCTATTTTAAGCGCCAGTAAAGGTATACATACGATATATAGTATATATACATTACAAATACAGAAAACCCTACTTGTAATGAGAAGTGGAGAAATATCTTTCAAATAGAAGAGCAAGAATGGAAAAATATTTACTGTAGTGTTTTTGTTGTAACAGTTACACGTTTAAGCACAGAAAATCCCCTGAAAACCAAGGATACAGTTGATTTGCATTATCAGCTATATCCCTGCAGGTGATGAACTCTAATTGCCTGTTTGATTGACTGTAGTATTTACATGTGGTCAGCCGGCAGTGAGTTCCTCAAAACACATATGTGACTTAATTGTTGATAAGCCCTGGTCTGACCTAACAGGAATGCGGTTATATTTGGGTCATTTAACTTTTTTACAAATGTAATAATAGTTGAACTTTATTCTAACGAATCGTTTTTGTGCCAGTTATTTCATAGCAATAATGATAGTGAATAAATAAAAAAGGAATATTTTATTTGAGTGATGCATTAAAGTTGGGTGCATATTCAAGAAAAGTAATACAATTTTTATACTGTTATTTGGCCACATTCAATGTATATTTCTGTTTCCTGGGGTATTCATTTACTTATATGATTTCTTAATAAATATTACAGGCAAACTGCTGCAAGAAAATGAAATTGGTGAATGTGTTACAAATATTAAAGGATCAAGAAGTTAACTATATTCTTTTTTACGGACTTTATTAAATACCTTAAACGGTATGACTCTCGGATGAGACAAGACAATGTTAAGGTAGTATGCGACCTTTGTCCGACGTCAGACGTCAAAAAGCGAGTTTTCTCCGATTGTTATGAAATTTTGCCTAATGGTACTATAATATATTGCTCGCATTGTGTTCGTTTTAATTTTTCTATTTCTCATTTCGTTTCCGAGCAACGTGACGTCGAATGTCGATGGTGTAAAATCGACGTTTTACAGGCATAACTGGTTCAAATTTGACCTAAGTGTAATTTTAATAACACCATACGCTAGCTCTCTACCAGCGACATACGCACATATCAAATTTAAGAGGCTTTCTTGTCATTTTTTCGAGCGCGAAACGTTTAATACTGAAAATCCGCCGATTTTCGATCCGAAATTGTGTTCCCCGACTCACTTTAACGTTAGTTTTGGTCAACGGAACGAGATTCAATCAACTATTGACTCACGTGAGGATCCTAGCAATTAACAGAACAGATTTAAAAAGGGGGGTGTTCGCGCAATATTTTTCACAAAGTTGCAATAAAGTAAAAATAGGACATCAAGAATAATGATTGTGGAGTAATAACGTCGTGTGGACCGTCGTCTGACGTTAAATGTGCAGTGCTCAACGTTCAGTTTGGCAAATATATGAACTTGGAGGCTAAAGACTGAGATGAAAATAAGTGAAATCGTACATACTGTGTTAGTCAAATGACATTTAGATGCTACGACATCTTTTACATTAATTAAGAACATTTTGTCTGCAATTTAGTTACAGTAATAGCAATGCAATTTTGAATGGTCTCTGTGGTGTCTATAAAACATCTATCGTTGTTAGAATTTACGCATGTTCCTTAATTATTTTCCTGCTTTTGCATGATTGACTCGTTATCTACAAACACAAGAATTGGCAAAATAATTTCATGCGATTGTCTGTTTTATATTCTACAATGTACAATAATATATGCTTAAAGTCACAGGAGCACAATTTACAAGTAGCTCGTATTTTACCAAGAAAGATGAAAACTGAGTTGTGCGTGCTTACACTTGTATAAAAAGGCCATGTATGATCGGTTGGTATTTTAGTCCTTTTCGAGCACATACATATAACTACGGTCAGACCGCTCGCGTTGTCGAGTGGCCAGAGTCGCTGACTTGAAATTGCTGTAACTTCAGCTCTCACTGATTAAGGGTTACCGGGTTACCATGTCTCTTATGTGAGAAAGTTGGCAGTTTCTTACGGAGGATGGAGTCTAGTACTGTACTGGTCCTTCCCAGGAACGAAGGTAAACTGCCCGCCTGTAAACAACAGAAATACTGTTGAAAACGGGCGTTAAACCAAACAACTTGACAAAAGTTCTTAAAGCATTGGACCAGAACCAGCTCTTATAAACTTCAGACCTCAGCGCTTTACCCATCGTGGGTCAGATGCTGATAAAAGGCAGACCTTATCAAAATAATTCAAAATAATAATTCTCATAATAAGAGATGACTTTACCTAGTAAACTTCTGATACACATCATAGCTTGTGTGCGAGTCTGCTAAAACACAAAAGGCCTGAAAGCTCTGCCATAATTTAAGAGCTATGCCAATACATCTATATGCATTACTTGATAACAGAATGCAGTTCAGATTTGTTATTGATACTACAAAAACATGTAGTACAAAATGTATAGTCAAGGCAAAGAAACGCAGCTTTTTTATTTTCTTATTATTTAGAGGAAAGTGTCAGCGTATATTTTTTTCATTAAAACGTGTTTCCTATATCTGTCTGCATGAGATTACAATTTGATAATTCATTTAGAGACGTTTATTACTTCTTCAATGTCTCAGCTCCATCTTTGATTGTTTATTTGACGCCGCCAGTAATCGGCGTCGAGTATTTGGAATGCAAAATAAATTTGATCCATGGACGCGAGTCTATGAATAGCTTCGTAAAAAAATAAAATTAAACACGTAATTGTTCTACATTCGAGGCCTCCAGGACATGAACTTTGATTTGTACACAAACTTCAAGAAAAGATAAGTAAATCAAAACCATGTCCGCAAACTAAACTCCTTAATACATGCAATAAAATAAGCAAAATAAAATGACAAGATGAAAATCACACTGAATAGATTTTTCAAAGAGTCGAAATGTAAATTAGTGCTTACAACTGTATAAATTCAATAAAAATAACCCCAGGTGTTATATTTTGTATAATTTATTTAATTCATATAAGTTATTTTGATAAAGAATAGCATTTACCATTCTTATAAATAAAGAGAAATATAAATTTCGTTAATAGAAATCCATTCTCAGACTGTCGGACATGTTTAAAATGCGACTCACATTGCGGTCTTATTGCGGTCCTATAACGGAAAGCGCAGCTCAGCGGAAATGTTTTGATTTTTGTTAATAGATTCTTTATATAACTTGAAATTACTTCTAAAGTAATGTATGTTATTGTGATGTAAAGTTAGATTTTATGAATAAATGTAGTTAAAACTGCTTCTGTGCGATACAAAGGGATACTAGTTAATATGCTGTTTGTCTTTCAAATGATCATGAACGAATCCGTTTATGCAACTCCTGTAAAACATTCGCTCATTTCGTGTAGATAATAGTGTATGAAAAACTATTAAATCACTTTACGGAGAACTATTAAAATGGAAAAACATCTTTGGCGGCGTCTGCATTACTGTTTCGTCTTGTTTGACTCTATCAAACAGATACAAAGCGACGTCAAGAGGCTATTCTAACGCAGTACCGATGTAACGTCGTTTCTGATTGGTAACGTCGTTTAAATTTGCGACTATTAAATAACGTATATATAGTCGCAAAATTCGAACGGCGTTTTAATTATCGCATTTAGACACATTGTGCGTTAGCAAAGGGATAACTATTTAGTGATTTTGATATTTGCGACCGTATATACGGTTTTAATGGTCGCAAACAGTTTTAACAGCTCCGGCTAACGCCGTCGCCGTTAAAAATATTTGCGACCATTAAAAACCGTATATACAGTCGCAAATATCGAAATTACAAAACAGTTATTCCTATATTGAACGATTACTAAAATTGTTACGTATTCATTCAACTTGTAAAAGTGAGGACAAAGAATACTAAGTCACAATCCTTCAGATATTTCTACCAGGTAGGTCTTTAATTTGAACTTTCGATACAGGCCTAAACAGACAAATGTTTGGTTTGCACTTGAAACGCTTTTTCCCGATGATAACGGCAAAGATTGCTAGATTAATTACTTTAAATAGCACATTTAAGCCATAGTAATCATGTTCAAGTGCGGCACTGAACTACTTGTGTGGTAACTACAAACAAACTGACAAGAACTCTTATATGATCGTCCTCTATAATTTATGTAACATGCGTGCATTGCTAAAATATTCCAACCGTAATCAGTTTGCTGCAGATGTTTTGAAGGTGATATGAAACGTGAACACAAAATTTACGAAAAGATGTGCCTCTTGAAACACTCAGATAATAGATAATAAATCACAAGTGGTTCACAAGAAGACATTTGATATTCCACAGTCAATAAAACAGTAATTATCTTGATAACCGCATGCTGTGTATAGTGGTCAGCTATAATCAGGCTTATCACAGGTAATCTCTAGGATGAACAGGCTTGTACGTGCAACTGGTAAGTAGTGATACATATACACAATGGTTTCAAACAAGAATAGTGCATAGAGTTTTTGGTACGAATGCACGTTAGGACATTACAATATATTGTGTTTAGAAATTAAAAAAGTTATTCTTTTATGTAAAAGAAAAGAAGTTATACCGTCTATACGAGGACTGAAAGGGTTTTTAAAAATCGCCTCTCAAACTGCTGATCAAACTTGCAAAATAGGAAAGAAAAATGCATACTGGTCTCTACTAATTGGTAAGGTATGTTCCACATGGATATACATGATTTGTATTTTTAGACAAGTTACATGAAAGTTCTGTGTATAAATAATGACTCTTAAAAACAGTACAGTCACTGACAGTCTATTTTAAACAGACATTTCATGTTATCAGACTGGTTAAGAGCCATAAACTATTACAGTAGCCAAAGTTAACTAAATGGTCGGGATGCACTTTCTATTTTTATCAGACTGGTTTACATTTCATAACATCAGACCGGTTTACAGTTATAAACTGACAGGTAGCCAAAGTTAACTAATTAGTCGGGATGCACTTTTAAATAACGAGACATGTCAGTAATCGTGAACATGTGCGTTGGTTTGTTTACAAACATTTTGACTGCAATCGATTTTGTGAGGACAGAGGTTAGAATAGTATTGTATATTCTAAGAATCACCTTAATGGAATATCATAATATTGCTGCGTTAACATTTTTTAAGTAACGCCTAATGAAAACAGAGATCGTATATACCATCTTTTGAATCTAATAAATCTTGATAAAAAAACGGAAAGAGAGTAAAGATTATTGAAATCTTTTTTCATGAATATGTTTTTGTTTCTTTATACGTCATCATTGATACACTGAAAATGAGAAACAGTTACTAAATTGTAAATAGTCAAGTATTTGCTTTACGCGTACCTAGAATATAAATGTGTAAAGTTAATTTGCATCTCCCATTTCAAAATATTTACATGCTTATTTGCTTCGTTTGTAGGCCCTCTGTGATATATTTCTGGTTTACTATTGTCTTGAACACGTCTCGAGTTGGAAAACAAAGTTCAAAGAATTGAATAGAATTTATGTCCAAGAGCGAAAAAGACTGTTTATGTGTCGGCTTAACTCGGACAGGTCGGGGAAACTCGGACAACAACAAATGTATGTTTTAGGCAATTAGAATAACCTACCGACCTGTGTAGAAGCATTCACGTGTCTGATTTCTTCCACTAAAGTATAGAGCGTTGTGTTTTACGCGAAACTGCATATTTTTTCAAGGATCGCGAGAAAATTATCATGACTAACGATATAATTTTTCAGTTTGTTGTAAAGTTTATGTCGTCATAAAACTAAACATCAATTTCATCGACAAATTCTAGCGTCATTTTCAATTTATATAATTTCTATAGCGTCATGTAAATAGAGTGAGAAACCCATCGCAACAAGCGATAAAACGTTTCAGAGATCAAGTGATCTTTATGACGTCATAATAATCGAATATCGCATTTCAACGTCATATTTATAACGACAATTTCAATTATTTTTACCTTTAAATAACTTCGCCTGTAATATGGCGATATAAAAATTATTAGCCATACACTTATTTAATTTAATGATTTAATGTGCGGCACATTTTCTGAAAATTAATGCAATTTCAAACTGTTTCTTACAATTATACAGAAGCGTTAAAGGGCTACTAGTTACGAGAACAGTTTTGCGTATTTCAAAAATGGAGAGCGAGCATTTGTCGTCTAAAATCTTGTAACATAGTGTATTACATATGTCATTGTGCAAAAATCTTTACCTTTCACATGGAAACAAAATACGTTTTAATCAGTTTCTCTTAGTCTTTGTGAAAATGAAATAGTCAACACGATAAAAACTTCGGTCATTACAAAATGTTTTGTTTCAGATACAAGTACAATTTTTATTTCGTGAAAAATCATGACGTCCAAAATAAACGTTCTGGTCTTTTTGTAAAACAATAAATGGTAATGACCAAATAGTTCACATCAATAGCAAATTAATTCAATCGAAATATGCAAAAGTATGGAACGCCTTTACTGTCTTATGATGTTGTATTGTATTATACGCAGTCCATTTTCATGTATACGAGGTACATATTTCATTTGACATGGTACATTCTTCATGATAAACAGTGCCTTTTCCGTTATATACGGTGGTTATTTAATAATATGCAGTGCAATCACTTGAAGATACAGTAGAATAACGATTGTATGGTGTGCAAATAACGTCATATGCAATACAGCATTATATGCAGTACAAATGACATTATATGCAGTCATTGTTTCGATACATGCGGTAGCATTTTGATTATATGCAGTAGTTTTACCTTTATACGGTGTATGTTGGTCAATAGGTGTGGTAGATGTTAAAATATATGAAGTGCTTGCGATTAATTCTATACATGGTGAATTTTTAGTTATTTGTTCATAAAAAACAATGTACGCAATGCATTTGGTAATATACATGGCGGAAACGGCATTTTCTTTTTTATTATGTTCGGTCCATTCTACTATATACATGGTGTATACAGCATTATATGCGGTGCATTTTTCATTACGATGATCATACTTTCCGGCATTCTCCGGAATTATTTATCCGGAAAATACCGAACAATATTTCTATAAATAGCGGTCACGTCGTCAACCATAGAAGTGCGTAATGTATAAAATATAGCGTTGTTGAACCGTATATGTCCCGGAACGTATATATCACACGAGAGAAAAAATTCGACCGCATATGTCACACGTGTGATATATTCGGTCGGAAATAGTCTTCGCGTGAAACGTATATGGCACATGATATGTATACGTTTGACTTCGAATTTTATAGGAACACGAAAACGAATATCTCACATGCAGAAAAAGGCAAATAAAAACGAAATGTAACGATGTTTGGGAGGCATCCATATAGGTATATACATGTATATAGGTGTAATGTGGAGAGCCGAAATGCAATGACATGATTATCCAAGAAAGTCCAAGGTAAACGACATGCGATCAACACTTATTGGAACTTAAACACAGAGTAAACTTGATATATCTGCATGGCCGGCTCCTGTGGATCGGTTCCGATCCTCTTCCTGGAATGACTTGAGCAAAAGTATAATTTGTACTTTCATGCACTTTAATTTCACAACCTATGAGACATATACGTTTCGGTGTAAACTGTCAAAAATGACCAAACGAATATGTCACATTAAACACGTGTTATATTTACGGTCGAATGTATCACACACGTGTGATATAAACGTTCCGGGACATATACGGTTCAACATAGCGTTACCAAATCCATATCTCAATAAATACTTGATGTATTGCATTGAAACTTAAATAATCAAGTCAGATAACTATATCTTGTATATAATGCAAAGTATGGCCCTCTTTTTCGACTGAGAAATTCTGGTTAAAGTTTTGCATGCAATTACATTAAAGCTGCTCGCTCACAGATGTCGTTGAGAAAATTAAATTTTCAACAATGATATACTAATATATAGAACATTAAAACTAAAGGTTAGAATGAACAACACAAGTAAAAATCTAGGTAGGAATTTGCAAAAATCGATTGAATATCTTGGTTTATGGCACCTTTGCACTAGATCGATATGTTTATATTGGAATTTCAAAAGCGTGAAATACTTTCCAATTTGGAAGCGTATTATTTCAAATCTACAGATATACATTACAGTTATTTATACTGGAACCTTTTTATATGACTATTCTTCTAAAATATGTTATTTTCATACAGTTTGAAGAACTTTATTTTTGCACCAAAATCTGACAGCGAGCAGCTTTAAAGTCCATATCTCAATTACTACTTGATGTATTGCATTTAAACTTTATACAAGGTTTCCCAACAAGTCATCACACCTACGTCAATACTCAAGTTAGATAACTATATCTTGCAAATAATGCAAATTATGACTCTTTATTTTTCGAGTTAGACAGACGTTTAAGTCCATATTTCAGTAGCTAACTTGATGTCTAGTAAGAACATTTGAAGAACTCGCCTTAGGATTGCTTTTTGTGCCGGTCTGTACAAGGTCAATGTCATCATTACTGAAGATAGAAAACCGGTTTATGCTCAATATCTTCACTATCGACTTCAAACTTGGTGTATAGTAAGAACATGTAAAGATCTCGCATGGGGTGGTTTTGGGGTTGTCCAACAAAGGTCAAAGTCACCTTTACTAAAAATAGAGTTGATGTGGATAGTGTTTATATTTTTACCTTAATTCTTACACAATTACAAAATACACACAATTACCTATTCTTGGACAAAAAAACAATATTACTGACAAACCTTCAAATAGTCGAGCGCGCTGTCATGACACAGCTCTTGTTTTTAGAGTAATGCCCCTTATTAACTGTTTTGTTGAAGTTCACTTTTTTTCAATAATTATTCAACAGAGTGCAAATCTAGTATATGCAGTTTATCATAGATATGCCTTTTCACTTGCTAAGCAGACAAGGGCCAGGCACCCGCTGGTCGTGACCTAGTTTTGATCTAGTAATTTGCAATAAGCAATTGGTAATTAGTGTGTTGTGACTAATATTCCTAATTAGTGCAGTGCTTTAGAAATATTAATGTTTTATGTGACCATGCAGAGAAACAATCTTTGAGGTACATGCAAGCGCTACTCGATGTTACTGTACGATGTCATAGCAATTTTTTCTTAGATCGCTCGATAATTTCCGCCGAGAGTATTTTTAGAGACTGTCTTCAAGTATCATCATCATAATGGGAAAAGAACTGCATATAATGCTGTATGTACAGCTTATACAGTTGTTAACTTTGCAACACACATAATTAAAAAGTATTTACTTCATACAAAGTTGTTGACACCATGTATATTGACATATGCACCACACATATTCATTTATTATCTTAGTATAAGTAATAATTCACCACGTATACAATGAAACGAACGCACTTCATACATTTAAACATCTACCACACCTATTAATCAACATACAACGTATAAAGGTACAACTACTGCATTTAATCAAAATACCACCTCATGTATAGAAAAACTGACTGCATATAATGCTGTTTGTACTGCATATAATGCTGTTTGTACTGCATATAATGCTGTTTGTACTGCATATAACGTTGTTTGTACAATGGTTATTCTACTGTATATCCATACTTTTGCACTGTATATTATTAAATAACCACCACATATAAAAGAAAAGGCACTGCATATCACGAAAAAGTTACCCATCTAAATGTGCATGTACCATGTCAAATGAAATATGTACCTCGTATACATGGAAATGTACTGCGTATAATACAATACAACATAATAAGACAAAAGATATCTAACAACTGGTGGCCCTTTAACGCTTCCGTACAAATTACTACGATTGTTATTGTCCGTGACAAAATTTAGCGAATGACACGAACATTATAAAGTAAAAAGAGAATTACACTTCTGGGAAACATTATTCTGGAAACTAATCATTCAAAACCGACAGCCTTGATTCGTTATGTTTTATAACAACTCGGTATTGAATTAAATCCAAAATTCATAACTGCTTAGAGTCCCTAGATCTTTTTCATGTTTCTATTACTTGTAACATTTCTATCAGCAACACAAATGTCTATTCTTATTGACCGTTATATATTTGTGTACATGTTGTTCGAATGTACATGTTATAAGAATAGCACAGGATGTTTTCAACCATACACTTTGCATTTTCAACCATATTAAAAAAGGCAACACAAATACGAAAGAACGGCATCCAGAGTACAAAGAACATATTCCTGCCATTCTAGCAGCAAATGATTAAACAATATGACTTGTTTTAAATTGAACAGGGAACTGCAAATTTCAATACTTCTCAACAAAATCAAAAAAAGATCTCTCTTCAAACAGGTCTGCAAAATAAAGAATCTGCAAACCTAATTACCCCATTAACTTTCTTGTGATTAACCAGATGGAAAATATTGGCACTTTTAAAATTGTTTATACATCTGTTTATCCCAAAATATCAGTACTGCAGGCAAAATTTATTAACACAGTGTGTTACGCAGTTTCAATGAAACTGCTTCATTTTGAGTAAACGAACTGCACAGCTTCCCTTGAAATGTGATTGTAATTAAATAGATCACACATACATTTCCGCTTCTGTTTCCATGTAACGTACTCCAGACGTCCGTTAAACACGTCATGAAGCTAATTACTAATAAATAATAATTATTGATAATCGAAACTGCTTTTAGAAAAATATTTTTGTGTGATAAGGTTATGTGCTTTACGAGGCATACAGTCAGGTTAAAATGGCTTTCCTGACCTGCGTGAGCGGTGAAGGCATTATACAAATCTGAAGACACATTTGTAGCAATTTTATTTATCTGCATCTACTTCTGTTTGTCACAAAACAATGATAATTAATTAATAAGTTACAAGCTTATTTATTTATTTAATGAAGGTGACTAGGATAAGTTGTAACATAGCTTCCATGAGGCCTACAAAGACGATAGCAACGTTCATACAATTAAACACATTAAAATAATGCAATAAGAATAAAATAAAAAAGAATGATCATCTAACAATATAATAAGGTTATTAGTATAATAATGCGATCTAGAAAGCCGGATTTGCTCGAGTCGTGCGTGGAATCATACGAGGGCGGAGCACGAGTATGATCCGGTGCCGACCCACTTCGGACCATGGACACTTCGGACCATCACTTCGGACCACATTTTACGGACACTTCGGACCAGATTTATAGACACTTCGGACCAGATTTATAGACACTTCGGACCATGAAAATATATTGTCCCAAACTCTGATATGACACTTCGGACCATGAAAATATTATAGCAAAATATTATGTGACACTTCGGACCACGAAATCGTAATAATTTTAATTATTATTAATTATAATTTTCTCATTTTGGCACCGCCACTGACGATAAATCTCCCAGTGTTGATTAAAAACAATTTATTTAAAAAACCAAAACATCAAATCAATTACTAAATTAGAATTTAAGCCCGACGAATATCAAACAGAACGATTTCGAAATTACCGCTGAAGATTAATACTGGTGAGTACCCTCAGGGTTCGTATATGGACCCTGGTACCCTTAATATTTTAGTACTGAGAGCAATATGAGTGCATATTGAGAAGGATCTTAGAGGAAATTGAATAATAATGAGTCAAATTATGAATAATGAGTATATGATTGGTTCAAAACGCAACATTTTTACGAAAAATAAATAAAAAGATAAAGTTAGGAAAAGTTCAGTTGAAGTCGCATTTTTTGTCAAATTGTCATGTTCATTGACGTTTTACGAATTTTTAGATTAATTTAGGCAATTTCAGGTCTAGTAACATTATTGATTCAAATTGTCATGTTCATTGACTTATTTACGATTTCTTTCCATAATGTGTATAATATCAAATGTGGAAGTATTTTGTGAAGATTGCTATTTCTTGGTTAAAACTATTGCAATTTTTATTATCATAGTGCATTTTTGTTTTCTACTAAAAAGCTCGTCGATATAGTGGTGGAATTTTAGAGAACAGAATATGTATATTTTGTAGTAGTCAGTTAATTGAAAGTGAGACTCATTTTGTGATAGGCTGTTCATTTTATAGACATATTCGATTTGATTGTTTTGCAGATGTTTATGGTACTGTTATTTTGGGGTTATAACTATGTCAATATTTATCATTCTAGAAGTATAAATCAATAATTCAATTTACTGTTTTATTTAAAATTATGATGGTCAGTTTGTACGGTAATATCACCATTTTACATAATCTTTTCATAATTACTTTGTCAATTTGACACTACACAACGCTCGTTTAAAAAGGTGCGAGACAGTGACCGAACGTGTCAATTGTTAAAACAACAACTTGTTACAATGTTGGCAAATTACAGCCACAATTTACGACATAAACAAAACATAAACAGTTTGCTATCAAAACACCGACATACACAAAGTATTTAATGAATTTTAACATGTTATACCCCGAGTAATAATGATTACAAATCTGGTCCGAAGTGTCTACAAATCTGGTCCGAAGTGTCTACAAATCTGGTCCGAAGTGTCTTTAAATCTGGTCCGAAGTGTCTGGTCCGAAATGTCCATGGTCCGAAGTGTCCATAATTCTATGATCCGACCGCGACGAAACGCGCCAAATTTCTATGATAATGACCCTTTTACAATATATCTTTAGACACTTGTCTGCGCCAACAAACTGAACCATAATGACATTTTAGCATACAATGGAAGAAAAGCTCTTATTCAAGCAAAACCTATAAAGTACTGCTACTGAGGAGATTTTTAAGTTTTTAATGGGTTAAATTGTTATTCTTACTTTAATTTTTGAACTGAAATCTGAACTACGAATTATACAACTTGATGTGAACTTGTGAACTAAAATCTTAACTACGATTTATATACTACCTAATGTTAATTTGTGAACTAAAATCTGAACTACGATTTATATTCTACCTAATGTTAATTTGTGAACTAAAATCTGAACTACGAACTACAACTTGATGTTAATTTTTGAACTAAAAGCAGACATACAAAAAACAAGCTGTATTTACACCTGAATTACGACCACAGACCTTAACTCACATGTCATTCTTCACATCTAGGGTTTTGTTTTGTAACAAAAGAAACACATGTGGGTATTTCAGGAACAATCAGTTCTGTGTTACTGACATTTGCCACCACAATCTCTTACCTAAACGACCTTTTATGGTCATACAGCATTGGTGCAGACCTTTGGTAAATAAGTGAACTATATATGACACAAAAGTATTCCGATGGAAACTTTTAGTGTGCACTTAAAGGTGTCACGCTTTGTAAAATTACTTCTGTTACGTTGTGCAGAGTTATTCGCAATAGGCAAAACCCTCTTTCTATGAGAGCCCTGGAGGGCCCTTTTGACTTTTAACTTGTGATTTATAACTTGTGGTGGAATATTGCCGCGCATTTATAGGTTATGAAATACATGTACCCACAGAAAACTAGCAGTACTTCGGCTACATGGCTGAATCAACTACGGAGGAAAGTAGCCAGCTGGCGGTTCTAACTACATGAAGTGAGAAAACGAGCAAGCTGGTGGTACCAACTAAGGGGGTAGCAGCTAGCTGGCGGAACCAACTGATAAGTAAAGCAGGTAGCAGGCAATAAGAACTAGAGAGGAAAGTAGCTAGCTGGTGGTAACAACTAGAAAGGAAAGCAGCTAGCTGGCGGTACCAACTATATGGAGGAAAGCACCCAGCTGGCGGTAATAAATAGGGAGGAAAGCAGCTTACGGGTGGTACCAACTAGGTAGGAAAGCAGCTATCTGGCGGTAACAACTAGGGAGGAAAGCAGCTAATTTGCGGTACTAACTAGGGCTAGCTAGCTGGAGGTCACAACTAAGGAGGAAAGAAGCTAGCTGGCCTAAACAACCAGGGAAGAAAGCAGCTAGCTGGCCGTAACAACTAGGGAGGAAAGCAGCTAGCTGGAGGTTACAACTAAAGAGGAAAGAAGCTAGCTGGCCTAAACAACCAGGGACGAAAGCAGCTAGCTGGCCGTAACAACTAGGGAGGAAAGAAGCTAGCTGGCTGTTACAACTAGGGAGGAAAGCAGCTAGCTGGCCGTAACAACTAGGGAGGAAAGAAGCCAGCTGGCAGTAACAACTATGAGGAAAGAAGCTAGCTGGCCGTAACAACTAGGGAGGAAAGAAGCTAGCTGGCCGTAACAAATAAGGAGGAAAGTAGCTGGTGGAACCAACTAGGAAGGAAAGCAGATAACAGGTGCTTTCAACTACGAAGGAAAGAAGCCAGCTTGAAGTAACAACTAGGGAGGAAAGAAGCTAGCAGGCGGTACCAACTAGAAAGTAAAGCAGCTAGCTGGCCTTCATAACAAGGGAGGAAAGAAGCTAGCTGGCAGTAACAACTATGAGGAAAGAAGCTAGCTGGCGGTACCAACTAGAAAGTAAAGCAGCTAGCTGGCCTTCATAACAAGGGAGGAAAGAAGCTAGCTGGCAGTAACAACTATGAGGAAAGAAGCTAGCTGGCCGTAACAACTAGGGAGGAAAGAAGCTAGCTGGCCGTAACAAAAAAGCTAGCTGGTTGTAACAACTAGGGAGGAAAGCAGCTTGATTATGGTAACAACTAGGGAAGAAAAAAGCTAGCTGGTTGTAACAACTAGGGGGAAAAGCAGCTTGATTATGGTAACAACTAGGGAAGAAAGAAGATTGCTTGCGGTACCAACTAGTGAGAAAAGTAGTTAGATTGTGGTAACAACTAGGAAAGAAAAAAACTAGCTGGTTTTAACAACTAGGAAAGAAAGAAGCTAGCTTGCGGTACCAACTAGGGAGAAAAGCAGCTAGATTGTTGTAACAACTAGGGAAGAAAAAACTAGCTGGTTGTCACAACTAGGGAAGAAAAAAGCTAGCTGCTTGTACCAACTAGGGAGGAAAGCAGCTAGATTGTAGTAACAACTAGGGAAGAAAAAGCTAGGTGGTTGTAACAACTAGGGAAGAAAGAAGCTAGCTTGCGGTACCAACTAGGCAGAAAAGCAGCTATATTGTGGTAACAACTAGGGAGGACAGAAGCTAGTTGGTTGTAACAACTAGGGAGGAAAGCAGCTAGATTGTGGTAACAACTAGGAAAGAGAGAAAATAGCTGGCGGTACCAGCTAGGGAGAAAAGCAGCTTTATTGTGGTAACAACTAGGAAAGAGAGAAAATAGCTGGCGGTACCAGCTAGGGAGAAAAGCAGCTATATTGTGGTGACAACTAGGAAAGAGAGAAAATAGCTGGCGGTACCAGCTAGGGAGAAAAGCAGCTTTATTGTGGTAACAACTAGGAAAGAGAGAAAAAAGCTGGCGGTGCCAGCTAGGGAGAAAAGCAGCTATATTGTGGTAACAACTAGGAAAGAGAGAAAATAGCTGGCGGTGCCAGCTAGGGAAAAAAGCAGCTAAATTGTGGTAACAACTAGGAAAGAGAGAAATTAACTGGCGGTACCAGCTAGGGAAAAAAGCAGCTTAATTGTGGTAACAACTAGGAAAGAGAGAAATTAGCTGGCGGTACTAAGGAGGAAAGCAACGTATCAACAAGCTTTTAGGCCTGTAGAGTTTGAAACAGGGAAATCTTATTACATGCAAAACATTCATGTCATTTGGGCGTTATTTAGCTCTCAGTTTTCCTTGCCGAACAAACTGGTACCCGAGAAGACGCATGGCAGGTTTCATTGGCCATTATACGCACCTGCAGAAAGTCAAGTATGGGACAAGCATCTTATATATAGCATGCTGAACGCTTTAACCAGTAGCGTTTTAAATCTGAAAAGATAACATAATAAAACCATCAATTTGCGATAAAACTTTTTGCGGTGAAATAAAGTTTTTGTCAATAATGATTGATATTAGTATAA
Organism: Saxidomus purpurata; assembly: GCA_022818135.1. Lineage (NCBI taxonomy): Eukaryota > Metazoa > Mollusca > Bivalvia > Venerida > Veneridae > Saxidomus > Saxidomus purpurata. Next base: position 38,957,644 of record JAFMSR010000007.1, read on the forward strand.
CAAAATAACCAGTGTAAACTACGAACAGACATTTTCTCACATTAAATTGAAATAAATCACATGTTAAAGCAAAATTATCTTTGCAGATGGAATATAAACTGACAATCATTACGTCATACGGACAGGAACCCTTAATCATAGATTTCATAGTCATTGATTAAAGATTTGCGATCTGAAAACGCGATACTCGGGGAACCAAATGTACGATGACAGAAAAGTTTGTGATGAAGCATGTTAACATTTAGTAAAATAGTTCTATATTTATGGAATGTGTTAACTGGAGTTTCTTGATTTTTTACCTCAAACACGCTGATGTGTTTCCAAATGCGATTCGCCAACACAGCCCTCCAAATCGTAACTTATACATACAGTGAATGCATGTAGTTTTGAACTGGTTTTGTTATCCTAAGACAGCATGTTCCCAAATTTTAATCTAAATTCAAAATGTGTAGGCACTTTAAAATGGACATTTAGTCTTTTTTAACCAGATATTTGTTTCCCATGTTATAAATTGCATCATAAATACATAAAAATCCCACAAATTCACTAAAGTTAAATTAAAGCCCGTATATATATGTATGAAAAAGAAAACGTGGGCACCAACCACCAGAATAGAGGATAATATATGTTTCATTGATACTCCGAGTAGAATACTTCCAGTCTTATAGATGAAATATTGCAGGTAAGAAGTTAAGCCCGTTTGTACATTTCAATCAAACGCTGACTGTCCTTCAAAAAGTGTATCCTGTAAGGGCCATCGCCAAACACGAAACAACGAAAGTAAGAAACTACGACGTTTAAAAGTCAAAAGAACGAATCTATATACAATGTTGAAAAGGTGAAAACTCAAAACTGCTATGTTAAAAACTCGAGATTCAAAAGAGTAGCTGGTGGTCTGTACATATGTTTCATGTCTAGTTTTATCATCTAAGATCGAATGATAACGAAAAACTCTCAAAAGTTCGGTTACTTGTCTTTGCATTTTGCCTTTTTATAAATATACCAGAAGAAAGGTAAATGCCAGTCTTTACAGAGAGTCAACATTAACAGAACTTGTTGATGCATGTATCTATCTAGAAATATAGGCAGTAAAAAGGACATTTGTATCCTTTGACCCTAGATTATTAAAATTATGAAACTCGATTAACTTACATTTCTATGTAAGCAGTTTGTTTGTTTGTCCATGCCGGAACAGTATATACAATGGAGCTCCTTTGCATTATCAAAATGTTAAGAAAGGATTTCCAAGAATTATTGGTATTACATTATATAATTAATGTCATTTTTGAAAATCTTTTACTGCTGCACGAAATGACATCTATTTGTTTGTTACAATAAACATTTAGAGTTAGGGCCACATGGTAGCTATAACTTACAAAACTCGTCGAAATGCTTTCAAAACATCGGAAAGATATTGGAATTTATGATCTACAAGAGAATTCCCTGCAATAGAAGAACTTTTTCCTGAGTATTACGGATTGAAATAGAACCGCCGAGTTGCAACAAGCGGTATAGGCAAGACAAATATCTTTCTCGCTGACTTGAAACTGTCACTAGTAACGAAGATTTGGAATCTACATCTTTAGTTTTACATGCTTCGCCTATTTCTAGATAATTCACTGAAATATTCATGTAAAACGGCTAATGAAAGTATACACTATATAATTACAAATGACACGGTTACGATTATTATGCATAACTTTCTGATAAACATTTGTATAAAGATCCGGGTAAACAAATTTACGTTAAGTTCTAACATTAACATGTATTACATCAAATATGTCTAGGCATATTCCGTTGTGTTATTTATTAAACAAAGAATATTAGACCAGTATCACCAAACTTGGTACGCAGAGATAAACAATTCCCAGAGATTATTAACATACTGCAGATTTAAGCATAATTTTGATTTAGAACCATACATTGACTACCATAGTTTAGATAAACGATTTAAAATTGCACTGTGTAGATTCCGATTATCATCCCATAATCTTGAAATAGAAAGAGGACGGTATCATAACATAGCACGATCTGAAAGAATCTGTAAATTGTGTACTTCTAAAACTATAAAAAATGAATATCATGTTCTATTAACATGTCCTATTTATTCCGATTCACGCAAAAAATACATAAAACCCTATTTTTTACCTGGCCAACTTTGCAAAAATTTGATAATCTCATGATGTCGAGAAACAAAAAAGAAATAGCTAACCTCTCAAAATATGTGTATTTTGCCAATAGTCGTAGAAATGAACTAGACAAATAATTAGTTATTGTATTAACCTTATTGTAATACTTATGCTTCTGCTTTGAGAAATCTAAATCCAATGTTATTGTTTAGTATACCACATTTCAAACCCTGCAAGAATTTTAGCCGTGCTATGTGCGAATAACAACTGTAAACATGCGCTATGCGAAAGTAGTGCAAGACAGACCAGATCAATCTTCTGTTTGAATGCCGCATATGATAAGAACATGTTACAAATAAAAATAGTACATAAAACTTCAAACGACTGCAGGAAGGTATATAGCTTACGGGCTGCATTACACATTTTTTTCTGTTTTAGAAATTAATGCGCTGTTAGCTGATTACGGAAGATAATCATATGCATATCACGGAAAAGTACGGATATTTACGGAAATTTACGAAAACGTACGACGCTCGATATAAGAGTTTGTAGTTTGATTTTCAAATTTCCGATGTTATTTCATTGACAACTTTGTTATTTACGAACGATTACATATATATTTACCTACAAATAAATGTCTCTAAAAAAAGATATAATTTACGTACATTCCCGAGAAGGAACTAACGTGATCAAATTCACCCGCCATTTATCGAGGACGCTGCATGTCGAGGCCCAGTGAACGGTTTCACTGATTACAACTACAAGGTAACCCAGAATCATTTTTGGTTTTCTCTGTTATACACATTGTACAGTACTGTATTTATATTTCATTGCTGGTATTGCTTTGTTTATTTCTGTTTCAAGGTCTTGTCATTGGTACACACTAATTGTCGATCCACATCATCAGATCATATCGCTTGAAGTTGTACAAAGCGCAGATCGAATTATTTGTACTGGCTTAAACATTTTATAATGTTGACTATGTGATTATTTTTCATTTAACGTACATTTCATAATAAAACAAACTTCCCTGTCACCCATATATTTGTGAATCATTCATTCTGTGTCATATATTGAATTTCGTCCTCTGCACATTTCGACCCGCGCTTTAGGTAAGATTCAACGCAGAACACGTAGGTGAAAAGTTGTTTTTCGGGGAGTTAAGCTATAGCCCCCACGCCTTCAGCGCTCACAGCGCTTTGATTTTTCTCTGTAAGACCGGTGATGTTAAATTTTCAATGTTTTTGTCACTACATTAATTGTATGTAGGCTAGAAGTAATATAATATTACTTAATGCTGAATAAACTTTGTTGTTGTTGTTGTGTTCATTTTCAGGAAAATATTAGACTGCTTATTTAGTTTCTTCTTATCTTTGTAATTATAACAATTTTGTCAGATGTATTCATGCGGACCTACGTTGTATCATTAAACAATATGTAATAATTACAACCGCTAACATAATTGATTAGAGGGGCGTGAATTCAGCACAAGTCAAAATGTAACGGCCCGACAGCTGATCACATCTTCAAAGAAAGCACAATGCTTTATTACGCCGCTCCAATCAGAGCGACGCAATTTTATCCAGGTATGCTGTCAATCAATATTTACTGATAACGCGATAATATAATGTTTTTAATCAAGTGATTTCATATTGGCTTGTTATTTGTCCGAGGGTGGTCGTGGAAATCCACTGTATATAATCGGATTCGTTCGGTATTACATCGACAAATGACGCAATTGTATCTCTAACATATATACCGGATTTGCGTTTATAAGCCTGTGTTCGATGTTTCGGGATAAAAGTATAATTATCTATACACTAAATCGGTATTGTCAAGATGAGTCTCTGAAATACATAGAATATCAAACTTGTTAACAAAATATATATATTCACTGTAATTTAGGCGTTTTTTTCAGTCCATTCACGTTTAAGGATCCTAAATGTAAAGTTTTATTTTTCAGATTAGAGTTCGCTTCTTCCTCCCCAGTGTCCTATTTGGATGAATGACCAGTGCTTTCATTAGTGTCCGGATTTGATGATGCCCATGGGCGATAACTAGCGTTTGCAGCGAGTGATGGAGGTGCCTGGTTGACCAGTGGCGTGCGTGTGGAAACCGGAGCACTGGTGCGATATCCACGTGAGTTCGGTGGCGACGATGATTGTCCCCTTCTGGGGGCACGTGAGGGTCTGGAGCTGCTGCGCGGAACTTGGTCCATCCTGCTACGTTCCTGGACAATTTTAGCAAATGTCTGATTTCCATTGACTTGACAATTTCCTGCTTGCGCTGGAGAATCACGAGATTGTACTGTGTGATTACCGCTATGATCGGAAGACATCATGTTGCCGTCGGATATTTGTTGATTTGGAACCGTTATATCGCTTGGAATGTTTGTAAACACCGGCTTACTGATTGGAATGCGATTTCCCTGCATGACGAGGTTCCATTGGGGGAACATATCGTGGATTACAAGTCCATCTTTGACTAGCTTTGCTGGATAAACTATGCTTACTTTGCTATCGGGATTGGATGCCCTGAGATTCGTGTATTGAGGCCATAGGGATTTACGAGCTGCAACAATTTCCTTGGGATAGTCCCTATTAATGTTGAAGCAGCTTATTTGCGCGACTAATGACAAACTCGGAATCACGTGTGTCCATAAAGTACACTATAATGGGACGTGTTGAACCTGGTTTGAACCTACCAAGTCTATGTGCTCGTGGAATGGGAGGGCATGGTTCTATGTGGAGATTTGTCTTTGAAACAGTTTTCATCTCTGCCACCAAAAATGAGGTTATTCCTCCTACTTCGGGCCTCAATGTCTAAAGACTGTATTCAAGGAGCTTAATACGGAGTTCGTATTTGGACATTTTTGTTTCTATGTTATGTACCTGTGTATGTATATGTAAACAATCCTCCACCTTCTGTCCTATTGTGTTCATTTGAATAAACATCACTGTAAGCTTATCATCCATAGATAAACTGTTATATTCACTTTGGCTGATACAATTTTGTTCATTTTGCCCACTTTGTCCACTAGTATTGTTCCGTGTACGTTTTCTATTTGTTCCTACATCCGTCCAATTTGAATCGTGAAATCGGCAAACATTCTGATTGGTTTAAAAGAGAGGGCCAATACGGAGAGGTCACTTCCGTTAGATTTTTTTAAACGACGCCATTTTGTTTCAGTTGATATGCAGACTTTTTTAGACTCCTGCAGATGTCTTATTTTACTAAGTTAAATCACCACGTTAAAAAGTTCAGTTAAATACAAATAACATTGTTATTGTTACAAGAACATTTATTTCTCACTTACCGGACAGAAAAATCTCTATTTTTAGCAGTGATGGAAAATCTTATCTCACATAGGGTTGTCGAAAAATAACTGTAAATTTTTATTTTTGAAATAAACATATGGCTATGGGTATTCATTTTCTTAGATCATTTTCTATCCATCTAAAGCAGTTTAGAAGTAAAATTCGAGAAAAAAGTTGATTTTCATTTTTTCATCCCTATCCTGTACTTGCACTTATTTCTTCTTTCTTGTGTGAAAATGCGATTTAACGGTGAGAAAATAAATCTACCATGTCCATTGAATTGTGGATAAGGAAATCCCACCTTCGGGTTGAGATACGTCCAAAAAAAAATCAGCAGAGCCTTGTTTTTGGGACATATCTCAACCCTCGGGTAGCATTTCCTTATCCGCAACTCGTGAAAGTGTTAGATTCACTTCATTCTTGTTTTTTAGCCAAAATTGTAAAGTTGAATAATAAAATTATCATTAATCAAGTTATTTTTTCATATTGGCCTTATTATTTGTCCATGGGCAGTCGTATTGGCCCTCGGCCTTCGGCCTTGGGCCAATACGACCACCCTCGGACAAATAACAAGGCCAATATGAAATCACTTGATTAATATTATATTATAGTTTTCATAATCAGAGCCTAATACCCGTTTTGAGTTGAACATATTTGTAGATACTTCATAAAGCAAAAGATTCTATTATTAAATCACCGCTAGAAATAGGGGTGTACAATACGTCAATAGCCATGCAGATATCAATCGCTGAATACAATTTGAGCTTTATAAACAAATATTTTCCCTTATAAGCAACACCACCGATAGCTTTCGCAGGAAAAGAAACAAAAAACCACAGAGTATTTTCTGGTATAAGCCGTATAGGTACCGACAGACCAACTGTTTATTTCCGTACAAAAACCCTTAACATGTAAAGATACTTCAATATACAGTCACTTACAATTATGCAACATCAATCGTACCGTCTTGTGAAAACTTCAATATCAAACATGCATACGTTACTCATTTACAATGTGATTATATAACAATACGAACATATTCAATACTTTTCATTATTATGAAAACAGGCCTTTAATACTTTATTTATAAAGTCAAGTCAAATTTTTATTAGCATAAACACATATTAGTGTTCATCGCCTTTTACACAATGTGGCGGTTCAACACAATGTATAGTACATAGAAAAGCATGGTATGTTTGACAATAAACAAGTAGTAATACAGGTGGTATATATAAACAAAAGTCAAAATCAGACAGTAGTACTCATTCAAATAAGAAAATGAGCTTCGAAGTTTATTTCACCTTTTTAAGTGTAGCTTCGTAAATAAATTTTGCTAAACTAACAATGATGTTTTTACTAGTAGTTTTCAGTAAAATTCGGAATTTAGTTATTGTTGGCCATACCCAGTAATACCTAGGTAAGAATTTCCTTCTAAGGTCATTATAATAGGGACATATAAGTAAAAAATGATATTCTGACTCCACTTGACGCATGTTACACATCGCACAAAAACGTTGGCTTCTATCAATCTTTCTAAACCTTCCCTCTTCAATTGCTAATTTATGTGAAGAACATCTAAAACGTGCTAAAGCTTTCCTGTGTTTTTCATTTTCAACAACAGTTAGATATTTTTCTTGTACAAAGTCGGTTTTGAACATGTTGAAACTCTCTAATTTAGAATAACTATTTATTTCAGAACACCATTGTTGTAGGTATTGATCACAAAGTCTCTGAATGATACTATTGGTATTTATTGAATTTACATTTAAACCATTCCATAGATATGCGAAGCCAAAGTCAGCTAAAAGATTTTTTACAAATTATTTATAAAAATAAACGTCTTATGTCGGCAGTACCCAAGGATGGATGGCAATTACGCGCTACTTTATAAAGCACGAACATTTCGTGGGATACCAAACTGCCACACTTATCGGAGCTTATGAACAAAGGGAAATAAATTTTAGTCTAATTCATCAATTCAAACGACAAAAATTTCATGATGTTTACATACAGGTGTTAGAGGCCGAGTACATTTCATATATTGTGTCAATGTATAAAGAATAAATTTAATTGTATCTTTAACATGGCGTGAACAAATACCCTTCATGCAAATGGGTGATTCCCTGCATAAATGTTTATTAATGTAACTTCACGGAATTTGAAAGAGATTTGTATTGTTTATATTATTTGAAGTATAAGTAAGATACACATGCCATTTTTATCTGTATCGTATGTGTACAATTAACTACATTACGCGTTAACTATATAATTATATTAAATGTCTCTCCGCGAACACGTTATTTAGATTATACTAATTATTTTAGCTCGATTGTGAAGAAAGCTTGTAGCTGCTTGTTGCTTATCGAGTCACTCGCGAGTCCGCTTCCTGGAGAAATAGTACTGGTATCATATGAGGAGGTACGGTCGTGAAACCCAGTTGGGCTCTAACCCGAAACGGCCACCGGAATGAGCGGCAGACACCATAACCTCTACACCACCACTCCCCTCTTTCTTGTTTTTTGACCGCAGTGAGTTTATCCGATATGACATACATGTATGTCATAGAAATACAATAAATTACAGATATATGAAGGTAGGCAAAAACGCCCGTTGTTTATTGTTATGAGATATTTTTATAAAAAAATTTTTTTTATTGTTCGTGCACGTTTTGACATATGTTTCGACGGCTTTCATTTAATCAAAAGACTAACGGCCGGTTGTTGAATAAATATAATAGGCGCTTAACCCTCGATTATAATAAGCCAGTTGCACAACACTGATTTATTGAACACCAAATTATCTTTCAGCAACTGATTTGATAAGCGCCGCTTATTATAACCGAGTTGCCGGAACATATTTTTCACGGTAATGATTCCGATTAACGCGCGATTATCCAAACCTGCTAGTGGGGTGGTTTATACGACAATTTATCGTTGAACATGGAAATAATATACTCATATGCGTGACTAACTAGTTTTAAGATTAATTAAGAAGAGACATGGCTATTATAGATACGAACAATATTGTAGAAGAATATTTTTTTTTGAATCAGATACCGCTTTTTCGTAGAATGCGTGTTTTTCGTCTTTGATATGATTTAAAACCACAGGATTTCACCTAAGATATACTGGTAGTGATACAACTACTGATATGCCTTTGCTTTTTATGGCAACTAACGCCTATAATTCCCTGGGATAGTTTTGTCGTTGTCCGTCTGTCGGTCCGTCCCTCAGTCTGTCGTGTGCTTTATGTGTTGAAAATAGCTATTTGTGAGATATATGCGGCGTTATCTATATGTGGCAGACATGTGCCTTGATCCAGCCTCAAGCTCTCACTTTGTTTAAAATGTAATATATATTCTGTTTAAATTACATCCATATTTCATTTAATGATGAAATGAAAGAAAGCAAGCCGATGATTGAAAGTCTGAAACAGAATACATGACTGCATATGACACAATATATCTGAATATCGTTAGTTTATTATGAAAATACATTATTTCGATAAGATTGCATTTAAAAATCTACTTTATAGTGCAAGACGGTATTAAAGAAAAAGTATTTATCACGAGCCACTTTGTTCAGATGGAAATATCCGTCACCCATGGCCAGAATTGGAGCGCCGTTGCGAACAGAGTATTGCCCCTTGCTTATAAGGCCTGTGGGAAAATCGATTGTTTCCCTTTACATCAAAAAGTCACTCGTTAAGCGCTATCGATTATTGGATTTTTGTCTTACCAACTGCCTTTATCCAAGCGTGAAGTGACCACGCACTGGCTGGGTCAAGATATTTCATTACGACCTAGGATTGATTTCTTAAGCTGAACAATTGATTATCAATGTTGGGAATAAAATTAAATAAAAGGGAATCAAGAAATGATAAGAATTTTAATTAATCTAATTGACTGATATGTCGGGACCGTATGAAAATGCATTTATAAAAGCCTTTCTATGTACATTGTTATGAGTTAGGATAGCTAACTATTAAATTGTGTGTATCAAAGTAATGCAAAAACCTCATAACAAATACACAGTAAATACTGATTTAAAATAAAAAATCAAGATTTTAATTTAAAGAATTTTTATACTTGCGTATCAATGTTTCTAAGTACTTTGTAATTACAACTTCAAATTGTCGTTTTGATTTGTTTCCAAGTCATGGTTAAAAAAGTTACCGAATCCTATAGTACAAACTTTTGATATATTTAATTGACCAAAAGAGTTTTCCCCGAGGGTTTAATAAATCTTTATCAAGTAACGGCCAAATGCAACGTAAATGACATACACTTCGAAAGTTTAGAATTGAAAAACTGTATCTGCTTCTTTGTTTAAGTTGAGATGCAACAGTTTTACAATCAATCGTGTCATAAGTATCCTTGTTAATTGACATTGTGATTTTTTGGCCTGAGGCGAGAAAGTTCTAGTATACCATGGACGTTTTTGTAACTGTATCAATTTTGATTTTTAATTTGCTAATCATTTTGCAAAAACTACAAACAGATGCATCATACTTTATGTTAATAATCTTGTTAATACATGTATGAGAACATGATCCATAGAACTTTACGCGATCAGATGATAAAGTAATCTAAAATATGTTGCAGCAGAGACATAGAATATTCTATGTCTCTGGTTGCACAATCATAACAACATATGTGACATTCAATCTTAATTTGTTTTTAAAATTAAAAAGAAGTATGATATTAACTTATGAACAAAATGCAGTCTTTAGTCATCATTACTTATCTTTTGTCGATGGGAAATCATTTTTAATTTGCTACTATTGTGTAATTGTATTGCATTAAATTTCGATGAGCCGATCACATTTTCATGACAGATTAAAGCTATATAGATTTTATATAGCATGTAAAATATGGTAATTATTATCAAATATCTAAAACTCGGTTAAGATAGTTACAGTTTCCTATGCTACAAACTTTTGATATAATAAATTGACCAAAAGAGTTTTCCCCGAGGGTATGATTTAAATTTATCAAGTAACGGCCAAATGCAACGAAACTGAAATACACGTCGAAAGTTTAGAATTGAAGAACTTTATCTGCTTCTTTGTTTATGTTGAGATACAATAGTTTTACAATCAATCGTGTCATAATTATCCTTGTTAATTGGCATGGTGTTGTTATTGCCAGAGGCGAGAAAACAGATTAAAGACTGTCCTAATACCAAGGACGTTTTTATAACTGTATTAATTTTAAATTTTAATTTGCATATTATTTAATTTGTATAAACTACAAACAGAAAGGGCATCTTAGAAGATGCATCATACTTCAAATGATTTTAATCTTGAAAATACATGTATGAGAATATGATCCACAGAACTTTACTCGATCTGATGATGAAATAATCTAAAATAGATATGTTGCACAGTCATATTTTAGATTCAATCTAAATTTCATTTAAAAATTAAAAAGAAACTAGACATAAATTTATAAAAAAAATGCAGTCTTCATTAATCATTGCACATCTTTTTTTCGACGGGAAATTATTTATCATGTGCTAATATTATGTTATTGTATTGCATTAAATTTCGATGAGCCGATCAATTATCACTTTTTCATCACAGAATAAAGCTATATAACGGCTTTTATATAAGATGTAAAATTTTGGTATAATTATCTAATACCTAAAAAGTATACCAACACAACTATTACATTTTATAAGTCTTGTTAAATCTAAAAACAGGTAAAACTGATGCTTGATTTAACCACGGACCTATAAACACATACTGGTGATATAGCCAGTCACAACATTTGTCAATACAGGTGACTAAAGCTATAATTTGGTATAATCAGTTAAAATCGTTATTTTCAAACGTTTAGGGAAGCAAGAAGACATACAAATAACTTAAAAATAAAATCATCTAAGTAAAGATATACTTTTCTAGTTTACTTCAATAACTTAATAAATATTGTCAGTTAAGTATAAATATGTAAATATCTCAAATGAAAACCTCATGTGAAGCTTAAAGAAATGCACTTTTCTATTGAAGTCAATGCGATTTGCTGCAAAAATAGTTACTTTTTTAAAATCAATAGGGAAGCAAGAAGATATCAATTTATTTTGATAAAAAATATATTGAAATAAAGTGGAAAGAATGCAGATTACTTCAATAACTTAATAAATATTGTCAGATAATGATTTTATTACTTTTTGCTGAGTTAAAAATTTTACTCCTCTATATTTCAATGCGCATAAATTGACCGATAACGCTTGATCGATAAACCCGATAAGCTGCTTTCAGGGGAGACAATTTCGCCGATAAGCCGATGAATTTGAAGATATTTCTGGGGATGTTGGGTAACTGTCTCTGGAAGCGGTTGTTTCAATTATTGTTTGGTATAAATATTAACGTGCACTGTAAATGAAGAGAACACCGGACGCGTTCACATGTGTTCAATTTTGGAACATTATGTGTTATACTTTGAATATCTGTGTTCAGTACAGGCGTTCTCTGAACGATTTGAACACTTATAACTTGAACGCCAATGTTCAATGATAGTCCTACATACTAGACAACATCAGATACTTTGACTGTTTGAGTACTGGGGTAAGTTCTTTTGTCAAAAGGTTGTCAGACAATGTTACATTTATGCAGCTTGTGACATAATGATACTTTAATAATTAAAACATTATGGGATGGAACATAATATGAACAGTTGCGTTCATCGGATGTTCTAATCGAGAACGCCCATGTTATGTCTAAAAATAGATTCCTGAGACAGTTGATGACGTCAGAATGAGCGTCCACAAGAGGGCGCCAGTTCAAGTAAACATGGGCGAAAATACAAATTCCAAGCTGTTGTGAGACACTAAAAGTAAGTTGTTTTATTAGTAACCATCTATATGTTATCATATAATTGAAATGTTAATAAACGCTATAGCGTCTGCTAGGCGATTTTAAACATAATTTGAGATTAATAGAGACTCAATAATTACATGTTGCATTTGACAAAAGGTCTATGACTGAATGTTCATATTTGCAGGAGCTCCAAGAGGAATAAAAAACTGGCCCGTTAAACCTAGAAGCATGGACCATATAAAAGTATTTCCAATTGAGACGATGGCATATCGTAGTCATCCGCTTAAAAAAGCGACTCCTGAAGGAAGCCGTGAACATGCTCCCTGCTTTAAAGATTGAACAGACGTAAGTGTTCTGATAAAATAATGCATGTGTAACCCTATTATCGGATATTATATATCACAGTTTGATTTAAGATAAATAGGAATTAAACTGTAACAGCGATAATACATCAGGCATGAAATGACCATTACCTATATTTTGTTGATGTTCTTGCTCTCTAGAAATGTGATACATGTATATCTGTGATTCTTCATTAAAAGGTAGACATATAAAGACAGTAAAACTTCTCTGAAATTTGCTTATTTCAGGTCCTATATGCGTTTAGAGAAAGTTTCGACAAATAGAAGATGATTAGATCAAACATTAGAGAACTTGTAGACAACGATAAGAGCTTGCAACATATTACTGTAGCAATGATATCCAGAACACGTTCCGATATCATGTGTTCTAATCTGAACCCAGTGTGTTCAGTAAATGTTCCCAGTCTTAACAATCATATCTTTAAACATGTTCTAGGTGTTCAATATCTGTTGCACTGGATTTGAACGCGTCCGGCATTAAAAAGCAGAACATATGGGTGCTCATAACATGTTCATAAAGGGAACAGTTGGGTGTTAACAATTTGAACACTAGCGTTTAAGTTTGAACGTGCCCGGTGTTTAACTACAAAACACAAAGTGTTCATATATCGAATACTTGAGTGTTAAAAATTGAACACTAGAGTTAATATTTTGAACGCAGTGACGCGTTCAATATCTGTCGCAAATAGGTGTGCAAACTGTGTTCAATTCCTGAAAACTTGAATTTACAGTGTGGAAGATGGGAATTGGGTATGAGGTATTCAATACCTAGGTAGATTTGAATATCTAACCAGCTAGGAGTTTGGTTTTTGCATAAGTTAAGGCCAATACCCAGCTAGATTCGAATACCCAACCAAAAATGTGTTTTGCAAACACCCAGCTAGCTTCAAATAACCTGCCAGCTGGAGGTTTGGTGTTCGAAAAACGTTCAACGAATACCTAGCTAAACTCGAATATCCAGCCAGCTATGAGTTGGGTTTTTGCATAAGTTACGGCCAATACCAAGTTAGTTTCGAATAATCCAACTCCCAGCTGGCCGAGTATTCGAATCTAGCTGGGTATTCGCCTTTTTGAATACCCAGTGGTCAGAATCTGATTTAATTAAGTGTAATTAAAATTTACAAAAATGCCGTAATAAGGTTCGCTATCATCTGATATACTTTCCCCGGTTTTCACACATCATTTATAATTTACATTACAAGAAACTTAAATTAATGAAATAATTAAAAAAACAAGTTCTTTCAGTTTAGAGTTGGCTATTCCGCAATGAGATTTATGAACAGATCACAGCATATATATATATATATGCACTCAAGCACGGACCTATATACACATGGATTGGCAACTTCCGAAAATCGATAATGCGATATCGTAGTAAATGTTACCCATCATGCTTTGCGCGCGCTCGGTGTTTTTCGGAAATTTTCGGAAATTTTCCGATTTGTGATACTCGGCAGCCGCCAGACTTGACAAAATTTTCAACAAACAAAATCGATAACAGTTACGCCTTACGAAAAAAGATTAGCTTGGAATAAGACAAAAGTTGCATAAACAAAGAAAAATACAAACTATTGAGCCATACATATTGAAGTAGACACGATTCAATTCGATTTATTGTTTACGTTTTTCCCCGATACGTTCCAAGGTGGAGGACGGCGAAAAGCTTCATTCTACATCACGCTGACAAAATTTTCAACATACAAAATCGATAAAAGTTGCTGTACGCATTACGAAAAACAGATATAAGTTGGAATGAGACTGATGTTTCTTGAAGAAAAAAACAAAACTATTGAGCCATAAATACTGAAGAAGACATGATTAAATTTGATTATTTTTCAAGATGGAGGACAGGTGGATGCTGGGAGTTTCCGATTTCGGCAAACCAAATCTCGCATAAAATCTCGCCATACGCGATAAAAAGGTTGAACTTGTATAGAAGATACGAGAGTTGCCAATCCATGTGTATATAGGTCCGTGACTCAAGTACATTTATTCATAAGAAATGTCCCTGGGCTAAATTTCCTTTCCGCTTAAAATTTTTTTGATGATGATGATGATAATAATAATAATAAAAATGAATTATCATGAATTAGCATTACTATAATTATTATTCATATTATTATTATCATTAATGCAGATTGTATTTAAAGATAAAAATGTATATTTTAATTGTATTCTGAGGTGATACGTCCTCGCAGTTTTTCTATTCGGAAATTCTTAAAGTACGATACTTTTTTGCTTTATTTGGCTTATTCTACAACATCATTGTATTTGTCAACCATTTCTTACACAATTTCTCTTTCAAATGGCAAAAACACAGTACCTCGTTTTTAACAGATTCCTACCAATAGCAGCACATTAGTATAACATCAGCTTGTATAGGCCTAGATTGGATAACTCGCTTGCACGAACGTCAGATAGTTTAAGTCGTATTTAAAAAATCGTCCAGCAAACGAAGATAGTCGGAACATAACTCAGGATTAACTCCGTGTTCGATAACTCTCTATTATGGTATATTAGACATGTGTTGGCGGATACCTGATGTGAGGTTGGACATCGGAGGACGGAACAAACGCAGGGGTGTTCTCAAAAAGATTCATTATATCAATTAAGGCCAATAAACAAAATCATATCTTTCTGCAATTTATTTCAACTCTTTTTGTAATTATAGAAATAAACAACACAAGAGATTCGTGTGCGAGGTAAAGAAATTAAATTATTCCAACTTCAGTTTCTGTACTATAGTCTGTCTAATGGTCACATTTAGTGACACCAGCTAGATCAATCAAACAGATGACAGCATTCATTCGAATAGGTGATGTCATGTGATATCACCTGTTCGAATGGGTAATATCACATTAAGTATTCGAATGGATGATATCACCTTGAAATGTGATATCATCTTTTCAGATAGGTGATAATACAAATAAGTGAGATCACCATTTCGAAAAGGTGATATGACAAATTCGGATAGATGAAATCCCGCAGTCTCTTTGAATAGGTGATATCATTTATTCGAATGGGTGATTCAAATAGGTGATATCATAAAATTACATTGAATAGTAAAACGGTTCCCTATTGTTGTCAGCTATTGGAAAAGGTGATGTTATATATCAGATTATACAATTTCTTATTCGAAAATCATGTTTTAGTTTTATATGACAAGTTGTGAATTGTCACCTCACAGCTAGTTTTAGCTAAATTAGTCGAAGATTGCATTCGCACCGATGGCGGCGTTTGCGTGGGCGTATGTGTTGGTAAAAGTATTTTATGAATGCTGTATCTCCCTGAAGTTGGCGGCCTAGCGGCCTGGCGGCCTAGCGGCCTGAAGTTGACGGCCTAGCGGCCTGGCGGCCTGAAGTTGGCGGCCTAGCGGCCTGAAGTTGGCGGCCTAGCGGCCTGGCGGCCTAGCGGCCTGAAGTTGGCGGCCTAGCGGCCTGGCGGCCTGAAGTTGGCGGCCTAGCGGCCTGGCGGCCTAGCGGCCTGAAGTTAGCGGCCTAGCGGCCTGAAGTTGGCGGCCTAACGGCCTGGCGGCCTAGCGGCCTGAAGTTGGCGGCCTAGCGGCCTGAAGCTGGCGGCCTAGCGGCCTGGCGGCCTAGCGGCCTGAAATTGACGGCTTATGTATTTTTAACAAAAATCACTTACAAATTATGCCTTAAACCAATATAAAATATGAAAATTCAAATTAAAGCTCAACTGTACACAAAAAGTTACGCCTTGAATTTACAATCGAACAAAATACTCACTTTAAGCTCAACAGAACACACACACAAATTTTACAAAGTCGGTGGACTGGGAATTTTAACAAAAATTAACTTAGAAATAACCGAACACACTTATATTGGTTTAAGGCATAATTTGTAAGTGATTTTTGTTAAAAATACATAAGCCGTCAATTTTAGGCCGCTAGGCCGCCAGGCCGCCAACTTCAGGCCGCTAGGCCGCCAACTTCAGTGAGATGAATGCTTTTATGTTTTATACCATCAAATATGTTTACTTCAAACTTGTCATACTTGGTTCTGATGGCAATATAGACACCTGCAGGAAGTCACATAATTATGTCAACCATAGTTGCATAGTTATGCCTCTTCATTGCCTAGATTGTGTCACAAAAACTTAACATTACCTATTATTTTTCCATTTCTCAATATTTCTCCGTCAAACTTTGAAATGAAATTATATTACATATGACAACAGGGTTGTAATGCAGCCAAACTATTTGTGCCAGGGACACTTTTGACAAAGTTTGTCCCTTTTGGTACTAAGATTTTGTCAAGATAACTTGAATTTGGCTTTAATTCTGCCATTTCTTAATATTCATTCATCAAACGTTCATACTATATTTCTTATAACAACAAGGTCATGATGTATCCCCTCTACCTCTCCTACCCCTACCTCTAACCCCCACCCCCACCTGACCAACTCCGAAAAATATTCTCGATTCTTTCACACAATAAATAGTTTAAAAAAATATCCCCTGGCCCCCCCCCCCCCCCCAAAAAAAAAAGAAGTTTTTTTATTCGAATTTTTGTTAACACGTTTGGCCTTAATTCTTACACAATTACACAATATACTTATTCCCCCACCCTTCCCATCACGAAAATCATTCCTCAATTTTTGTTTGATAAGTTCCACCTTGATTCTTACACAATAACACAATATCCTAAACTTTCAATCAGTAACAACATTTTGTGCAAAAATGATGAAAGTGAAATTTTCAAAAATGAACTCAGTAGACAGCATATAGTCTTTTATTTACAAACAAAAGTTAAGCCACCAGTTTAAAATTATAATTGTAATGAATTACAGAAACATTCAATTTTGTTTATTGGCTGACAATGGATAATTTTGAGAACACCCCTACGTTTTGTCCGTTTTCCGATGTCCAACCTCACATCAGGTATCCGCCAACACATGTCTAATAGCCGCTTGGATAATCGTGTGTTGTGCAACCGGCCATAGAAGGGCCAGTATCGCTTAGTCAGTCTAAAGTCATCACTAAAGACGCACTATACATAAAGTATTAACTAGTGTAGTATTGATCGGTAATTGTCAAAAAACTGATAAAATGCGGAGTTTAGGAAACCAATATTGGGCGATACTTTGGCAGACGAAACGGCAATGTTCAAACATTTGTGCATTGCTTTTGATGTTATTGGTAAACCTCCCGTTAGCGGTTTTACTTTTATGTACTTTCAAGTGTACTAGTCTGTATTTAAGTAATGATTAAGATAAAGAAGCTATTTCAAATGTAAATATTCTACAGTCATTTGTCTGTTTCGAATGATTTGTCATTAACTCCTTAAATATTTCGTCATCATACAGAACAATATGTCACTAGATCGCAAAAGAAACAGATCATGAATCTATGAATATCTAATATATCCATATAATATATTGAGGTGACAGTTGAGGTATCCTGGACAGGGATTTGATGTTGATTTTTGGGACTCTGAATGAAAACGAGGCTAGATTTAGTTCACTTTTTTATTTTTACATAGTGGAAATGCTTAAAGTCCAGAGATAAAACTTACAAGTGTACCAAAATCATTTCTAGTAACTGCTTTTTAAAACGATGCACAGAAATATAGCGCTGTTGAACCGTAATTTTCACACATGCAAATTCGTCACATGTATGAAAAATCCGTACGAATTCCTCACACATGCGTGACAAATACTTACGAATATGTCACAAATAGGTATTGTTAAATTTTCGTAGCCCCTTTTTGCAATACCTATTAATACCAACGAAATTTTCACCACGTGTGAAAGTTCATCACATATGTGTGACAAATACCAACTAATATGTCACAAGTACGTACCGTGAAATTTTCGCGCCCACTTTTTCATCACCTCTTAGTACCAACGAAATGTTCAGTCCGTTTATTGTTTGTTTACTACTACTGAGGGCCATTTAATCCATGAGAGTTCTTTCCCAGCCGCCGTGACTTTGAAAGTATTTCAAATTTGCAAGTGTAGCCTTGCTCCTAGATTTTATTTTTGTACCGGGTCTGTTATGACAGTTATGGCCCTTAAAATAGTCCGAATACATACATGATGGTATTCTGAGACGCACGCTAGTCAGTTACCGAATTTTCCAATTACTGAATTTGAAACTGACGTGAATTATAATTAGTTATACTGTATTTATAGGTACCATTTCTGTGCCTGACCAGTAACGACAGAGTTATGACCCTTGACAAAGCAAGAGAACTGCTAGTACAATTTGGAATGCCAAGGGCCATAACTGAAATGTCGAAATAAGCACGACTGTCGCACTACTTTCTACACGTTTTCATGTTAACAGTTGTGTCAACTCATTCTATAATCCCACTATGCACGGCAAAGTTATGCCCCAGACACGAAAATCAACAAAGTTCAAAGTGCACTGTGCTCTTGACCGCAGAGCTATGGACCTGGTTCTTGAACGCCATACATTGTCTTGATGTGGTTAACACTTGTTACTGACCGGACACGAAATGCGACGGACAGACGGACGGAATGACGCAGGCCCGTAGCTACACTGAGGCACAGGAGACCGGTGCCTCCCTGATTTTTGGTAAGATTATGAAAAAAGGAAATATGGCACCATCTTTTCAGCATAGCCGAGCTGAGGCACTATTATTTAATTTATTTTATTTAAACTAAAATGTACGCGAATCTTTTTTAATGTCATTTATTGTTTTCGAAATCGGTATCTTAAAAGTATCAAAAACGTGTTTTAAATGCAGGAAAATGCACGAAATGGCACCCTCGGAAAAAAAACCCGGACCCCCTTAGAGTGCCTCCCTATTTTTTAACCTCTGGCTACGGCCCTGTGACGGACGGACGAACGAACAGATTCGAGAAATCCTGTAGTCCCCAAAGCAACAATGATCTTCTGTTCATTCATTGTGTAAAACAGATTAACAAGATATTGATTGTTAAAAGATTTTATGCTAATATAATTTTACAGCTGTTTTTCTATTTTATTTTTTGACACGTGAAGTACACGAACACGGGGTAGAGGTACATACACAATTTTTCACGAATGTGTGACATATTCGTACGCATTTGTCACACATATGTAAGGAATTCGTACGAATCTTTCACACATGTGACGAATTCGTATGTGTGAAAATTACAGTTCAACATAGCCAAGTTCTTTTTGATGGCTTTCAAAGCTTGACCGGCTAACGTGTTATCATGTTCTTTAAAAGAGCCTCCAGATGAAAATACAGCTCCCAAGTACTTGAATTTTGATACTATTTCTAAAGCATTTCCCTTGTACATAAACTGTAAGTTTGTGGGTAAACGTCCACCTTTTCTAAAAACGACAATTTTTGTTTTATCTACGTTCACTGTTAACTTCCATCTCTCACAATATTCATCTAATACATTTAAAGCATGTTGTAAACCTTCTGGCGTTTTTCAAAACATAATAATGTCATCAGCATACAATAAAAGACAAATTTTAATTGTGCCAATATCTATTCCTTCAACACCTTTGGCTAAAAACTCTTCCTCCATGTCATTAAGGCACATGCAAAACAAAAAGGGTGAAAGGCTTTCCCCCTGTCTTACTCCAAGATTACACGTGAAAACTTCACTAACATTATTTGAAATTTTAACTTTAGAAGAAATTCCACTGTACATGGACTGTATGACATTTAGTATGTTTCCTCGTACCCCATATTTTATTAATTTATACCAAAGTATATCTCTGACTACAAAATCAAAGGCTTTCTTAAAATCCACAAAAGCACAGTACTGTACAGTTTTTCGTTATGGTTTAAAGAATGAGATATCAAAGCATTCAAGACAAAAATATTGTCAACGGTACCCATATTCTTTCGAAAACCGGCCTGAGCCTCAACATATACACTATATACCTCTGCCCAATTATCCAATCTATTATTCAATATTCGAGTAAATAATTTTCCTAGAGTACTTAACAAAGTAACACCTCGATAATTTGATGCCTGATCTGCGGGTCCACTCTTATATATTGGCACAATAAAACCCTCACTCCATGTTTTTGGGAAATATCCCATTTTGAAACAGTTATTAAACAGTGTATGTAAATACGATAAAAAACTGTCAGCGCCATGTATGAAAAATTCATTCAAATACAAATCTGGCCCAGCGGCTTTGTTTGTTTTTAATTGCTTTACGGCCTTACATATTTCATCCCTGCTTATTTCAATATTGAGTTCTTCAAACATTGTTTGAATCTCGCCATTTAAATATTCCTTGTTAAATCTAAGTATATCTTCATCAGCCTGATAGAACGGATCTTCAGGATTATTTATTGCTTTAAAATACTGCGCAAAAGTATCTAATTTTACATTGTTTGAGTTACCGGGACATACTGTATCTTTTAACATTTCCCAGTATAGCTTAGCATTTGTAAATTTTGCATTTAATAGATTATTCGTTTTTTTCTTCTAAATGCGTACTTTTTACTACGTATTGCCTGTCTATACATTTTTCTTGATTCTGATAGACTACGTGTATTTTCCCCCGACTTCTCAGATTTGTATCTTTCTAAGTTTGCATAAAAATCTTTTTTCAGTGACATACATTCATCATCAAACCATGGTTTATCGTTACGCAGAGTTTTACCTTCAAAAACCCGTTTTCCAAATAAGGGTGAACATATTCCCTTCATTACCTCAGAAAATGAATCAAGACTATTGTCTATACATGAAGGAGTATTACAGTACTCTAGTTCAGTAATAAGCGTATTTAACGACTGTTGAAAACTATCTGTATTTAGGTTATCTTTGTAAATGTCCTGTTTTGCACAGTCCCATTTATATTTAAATGATATTTTCTCGGTTTTAAAACTGTCTGTCGTCTTAAGGTTCTCCTTTGTGAGATTACATATTAAACTAAAGGTTACAGTGCTGTGATCGGACAAAATGTTAGGTAAACATGTATGAAATGCACTAAACAAGTTTATAATAGATGTACTACATATTACATAGTCAATTAAACTACTGCCCGATGACCCGTTAAAAGTACATTTGCCCTTATCTCCACAAACACGACCATTCATAATCCGTAGGCCACTCTCTTTGCAAAAATCAATTAAAAGACGCCCATTTCTATTAATAAATTTATCCTCTGTAATTCTGTTTAAAAAGTATCATTCTCATAATTTTCTGGTAATAATTCAGATACATGCGTATTAATATCGTCATTTTCTACAAAATCTTTCAATAACCCTACCCTACTATTCATGTCTCGTAACAAAAGAAAATTACAGCTATCGCCACATTCATGTGAGATTTTAACCATTTCCATCAATATTCTATCATATACTGAAATATTTACTAAGTGTTCCCGACTGCTACCCTGTGGTATGACATAACATCATACATACATATAAATCACATTCACTCTCAAATAAAAGTTTAGAAAATTTTAACCATACTATATCGTCACTATCTGTCTTATACAGCTGAACATATTTACAATATTTCTGTTTGACATAACAACAAATACCTCCAGAGTCTCTTTTCGCATTGACATTTTTATCAGTTCTATGCAATGCATATAATTCAAAACCGGGCCTCTGTATATTAACTAAATTATTCGACCATGTTTCTGTGAAAAAGATGAAATCGTTTCCGTCAAAAATTTCAATAAGTTCTTCATGTTCAAGTTTATTTACATTTTTGGTTACAAGTCCCTGTATGTTAAGTAAGGCAACAGCCAGATAAAAGGGCTGTCTCTCCCCGTTGTCCTACTTTCCTATTCCCTGTGTCACCCTATCCTTATTAATGTTCGTATCATTCCGTTGTGTACCTTGATTGGGCTGCACACCTTCGCTACTATTTTTCCGTGCTTCGTTCTGATTTGTCAGTTCGTTCGTAACCATGGGTAACTGGTCATATGACCGTTGTTCCGTACTATTTACGTTTAAAGGACACGTGCTACTCACAACTTTCAAAGACTGGTCGCTGCTAACTGTTCGCGCGGAAATGTGCGTTGCTGCGGACGGCAGGACTGGCTGTGACATTGCAATACCACTGTTGTTGACTTGTGAATTTGAACCCGTCATGTTATTGGTATGGTTCACGGACGGCTGTGTATGTTGATCTACTATGGTAGACTGCGTGTACATACTATGTTTCATTGGAACATTTGAAAGGAAGTCCATACGGTTTATATCTAGTACCGTGTGCCAATCCGGAAACTCATCACGCACTACCTGCCCATTTACCACCAATTTTGCTGGATATAGAATTTTGCATTTTTGATCTTTACTTCCGTAATTACTTTTCATATGCTCATAAAGTTTCTTCCTGGCAACCGCGATCTCTTTCGGATAATCACGATCAATCCCATACTGTGTACCAAACAACCTGCTGACATTCTCCATGATATATTCAGTATCGCCATAGTCTCGAAAGCACACTATGATCGGACGCCGTGTAACCGTTCCATTGCTGCTTGCCCTAGATTTAGCCCCTAAACGATGTATTCTTTGAACAAACATGTCCAAAAATTCCGACAGCAAATCGTAACAATTTTCACCTCGGAAATCTGCTAATCCGTAGAATATCAAATTATTTCGTCTACTTCGTGCATTGTCATCAATACTGTGATAAGCTAACTGTTTTGTAAACTGTAAATGTAGGTCAAATCGCCGCTCAAATTTATCCACCTGAATGACCGTGCGGGTCAAATTTGAAGACAAACACATCAATTTTGAATCGATATTATCCAATTTCCCTAGTTGTGTGAATATCAGTGACAACTTATCGTCCAACGACAATGTAGAAAAAGAGTTTGTAACTACCCCTGTGCTACTATTCATGTCGCTAGCAAAAGAATTATTAGCTTGTCCATTTACATTTCCCAAGTTTGAAAATTTTATTGGTGTTTGGTCACAGTTCGCCCATTGTTGTTGAAAAGCGTCAAACCTGTTCTGTACAGGAACGTTAAAAGTATGTGAAAGCGGAGTACTCGCCCGTATATTTTCCATCCCAGATGTCATCCAAATAACATGAAATACAATGTCCAACACAAAATGTCACTGTCCAACAGAATAAAACACTATAAACACCAAATAATGTCCAATTTTCTACACCTGTTTGAAAATCGCGTCCGCCATCATACCACACATTTAAATAAAACTATACGGAGCTATCATATATATCAAAAGGATGAATATCTGGTGCGCGGTATAGCGGCATCAATGAGCTTTTTGATGGCGCAATGTTATCGCAACACCCTTAAAGGGGTTGGGTGTCACTTGTTAGGTTTTGGATTTTTGCCCTTCCGAAAATTTACATTTGTTATATTTCAAAAATTATAATTTAACTGGAAAAACAATTATGCAAAACTACGAATGCACATATTTTAGTGCAAAAAGATTGAACACTTTTGAGAAAAAAAAATTAACCACATTTTGTGACTAAATTGACAGATTTTGTAATATGCCAAAATGGGGATAGGGGTACAAAAATAGTTATTTCTATAAACTGTTTAAGATATTCACTTAACTCAAACTTTACTACAATAAGAAATGTCAGGATATAAAAACAGTCATAACAAAATCCTGTTTCAGTTTTTTGTTACAGACCAGTGCTGTCGTATCTCAAAGCTCGTCGAAATCTTAAAAAAAAACAACACATTTTTTGTCAGTTTTTAATTACTTTCTTTCATATAAGCACATAAACCCCCATTTTTTATTTTTGTTTTTGTTTTAAAACAAAGGTCTAAATCATACTGAAGGCAAAATATCTCAAAAACCTTGTTATTCCTTTATCATGAAAAAATCATTCACAGTTACGTAAACATCAAGTCACATTTATCTTAGTATGTAATATATGTTTTGTGATCTGAGGCAAACATTGTTTAACAGAGCATGTATTGAGTGTGATTTTACCAATTTGTCAAAAAATGATAAACTTATCTTTTTATTCGCCCATTCAAACATGGTCAGAATATGTGCCAAAACATGTCTGAATAAAATTATTACATCGTCGTGCTTCTAACCTCTGTAAATAATGTCAATGCATAGTATTGTTTAAAGGCATCTGAAAAAACAGCTACTAATTGAATTAAGATCAATCTGATTGATCTTAACTTAGTATCTTAAACCGTTTTTAAATGTGCGCATTAGTGTTTGATTTTCTTCTCAGTTTCGTAATTACTCAGGTATTTTCAACTCTTCGTACACAGACTTTTCCACAACACTCTTCGCAGGAACAAGTCCTATGGTTTTATTCCGGACATTATTCGCGTCTTGCTAAAATATAATCTGTTCGTGCATATTGACAGCTTTCAGAAGGATGGTAGCTTCCCAACTAAGTTAAAGTGGAAAAACTGTGTAATTCAAGCGTACACTCTTATGACGAAACTTAGTGGAAAATCCGCATGTCAGCTAGCTCTGACTTTTGTTTATTCTCTCAGATTAACAAAAACTTAACAATATCAAGTATTTGGTCAGTAGCGAGAGTGCCCACTTATGAGATTCCTGGCTCGTTTGAGCTGTAAAATCGTGCTGGAGAACGATACAAACTGTGTCAGATGCAACATTCCATTTCGTAATGAAATTGAGCACAAACTTTTCAAATGTGCATCTGTGAATTGTGATCCTCCGGCAAATCAAAGACATTAGTAAACCTTTGCAAGAGCTTTTGTCGTCCTCAGACAATACTACATTTATTACATATATTCTTGGACTTATCGATGACAAAATATCGAGGCTTCTGGAAGTTCAACTGTGCCCAGAATTCCTGATCACAAGTGCAAAATTTCTCAGAAAAATGTACTCTGAATAACAATAATGTTCATAAGAATGTATAAGACTGAGCAAGTAAAACCTGCTTGTTAATTTTCTACAACATTCAATATTAACTTAAACGCTCGCATTCCATTACGATTTGACAAGTCCTGTTATTAGAGTTTCATTTCGTTTTCACAGAAACTTTAATTTTCACTGTTTAACTGCATTTTCATTAAGTTTATGCTTGTCACCTTTCAGGTACAAGGATGTCAATTGTCAGCGATATTCATGAACTGCTTCTATTTCGTTTTCTTTAAGAAGACGTTTTGGAATATCTTCTGCTGCATGTCGTCATCAGTATTGTATCTACATGTACAATTACGTAAATGTTCTCCATCGTATGGTCGCTACTGAGTGATTCGATCCAATACCGTGCATGCATTCTCACGTACTACTTTCCATTATCGTTTAAAGGATCACGGATTATAAAAAAAAAATCACGTTTACGTCATGAACTTGTGATGGAATCACTCAGTCGGCAGTACTTGATTTATATCAGTATATATTGTGTGCTTTAAATAGTGTTCGAAGACTCAGCTACTGAAATAATGTTAAGCAATCTATAGAAAGATCTCACGATGGCACACACAATGTGCATCAACCATGCTTAGACTCTCAGCTAAACATGTAAAACTTGTATATACGTATATTGAAAAATCTCCTCTGTTCTGCAATTTATTACATGATCTATTTGCCTTTGTAAATATTTTTGTCACTTGCATTATTTTTCTTCTATTGTATAACCTGGTTTGGATAATGTGGCAGTGACGTAGCAGATATATGTGTACACAAAAGTTTACAAGCATTGCATAAACAGGTTGAGCATGTATAAAGGAACGGGATATAGGCTTAGAACACTGGCACCAGAGTACTAGACTGCTCTGTAATTTTAACCAAAAAAACCCCCAAAAATATACCTTAATAACACCTTATCATAAAAAAACCCATAAATAATGGTAAAAAGTCATTTTCTGACAAACCCCGTATACACTGTTCTATATCATTCACATGGTGTTGAACGTTTTCGACAGGGGGTCCGGTTCCCGCTCTTTTTGTATTATTCAAGCATGCAATTGAAGATCAACAGCGGCCGCGTTTAACAGACAATATATTTATCTACCAAACTGGAAAGTAACACTTTTTAAAAAGCTACCGTTTCTATAGAATTCTTCTAGAATATTGAGCTATTTCGCTCACTCCGTTTTCCTGGTGTTTTTCTGTCACTGCCGACTTCCGGTTCTGTAACAATTCGTTTTCATTGGTTGAAAATATTCCGCGTTATATTTCGCGCACTGTGTCAAATTATTGCATTTCGTATGTAAACAATGCTAAATGCCACTGTAAGCGGCCGTAACTGTTAACTTGTGGACAAGTAGGTACAGGAAATTTATTTACTGTAAAAACAATTTGTAAAACGTTGCGTAAGCAGCGCAAAGTATCACTTCTGTGCATAACCGTATGACGTGTTTGAAAGGTCATTTGAGTTGAACCGGAAGTCAGCAGTGACAGAAAATATCAAGAAAATGGAGAGAGCGAAATAGCTCAATATTCTAGAAGAATTTTATAGAAACGGTAGCTTTTTAAAAAGTGTTACTTACCAGTTTGGTAGATAAATATATTGTCTGTTAAACGCAACCGCTGTTGATCTTCAAGTGCTTGCTTGAATAGTATAAAAAGAGTGGGGACCGGACCCCCTGTCGAAAACGTTCAACACCATGTGAATAATATAGAACAGTGTAAACGGGGGTTTGTCAGAAATGACTTTTTACCATTTTTTTTTTCATGATAAGGTGTTACTTAGGTATATTTTTGGGTAATTTTTGTTAAAATTACAGGGCAGTCTAGTACTCTGGTGCCAGTGGCTTAGAAATACATGAACATTCGATAGAACGGTGCGTTGGCGCAGTGGGTAAGGCGCTCGGTATCTACATATTGAGATTTTATGAACTGGTTCGATCCTCATCGAAGCTTAATATTTTTTCAATTTAATTATTTCAGTATTACTTCAGATAAAATCTCAATTGTGTACATATATGTTTTTTTCAATCTTTTTAGAAAAACAATAAACAGTATATGAAAGTCAAAATCGACTCTATATTCATTTCAAACACGAGCACTTCGTGCTATTTTACTGGCATCATGTACATTGAACTAGTACTAGACCAAAATTACGATTACTTGTCCTAGACAATTCTTTAGCAAGTAATGAAGGTCCTTTGTTCCTTTGAACTGTTGCTGTTTGATGAATTGTCAAATAAAGGCAAATTTTGATCTTCATTTGATTGATACTATGTGATTTGTTATTAGTACAATCAGAAAAAAAAACATGAACTAAAACGATTATAGAAGTAAACATACAATGAAACAAAAAAGAAGAAGAAATAAATTAAAACTATCTTACTGAGAAAAAAAGAATAAAAATTTGAATGTAAACTCCTGTTCGGCACAATCAAAATAATCAAGATTTTTACCGCAGTCGTAACCTACTGCACTATAGTGACATCGACTGATGTAATGTACAATATAATATATATTGACATAATTATGCCTAGTGCTCTCCCTTGTAATAAGATAACGTGTTTACCCGATAAATGTAGACTCTTCTGTTGCGTCATTGTAAAATTATCCTAACCGGACAGTATATGCATGTATATCTCCAGAAAATGGTGGCAATAAAACTATATATATTAGGCTTCCATGTCTTTAATTAAGTTTTAGTAACAAAGTAACTGTTTTTCAGTTTTAACTGTAAAAATGTAAGTACTTTGTAAAAATGTATGTTTTTGAACTGTGATTGCAGTTTGAATTGTACAGACACACTTGACTGAAAGTCGTTTTTCTACGGTGTTCCGTTTGGACCATCGCGGTTTTTATTTTTCTCCCCATACCACGATGCTCGAAACTACGATGATGAAAGTCGAAACCACGATGATGAAAACACGAAACCACGATGGTGAAAGTCGAAAGTCAAAATTACGATGGTGAAAGTCGAAATCACGATGGTGAAAATACGAAACTACGATGATGAAAACACGAAATCACGAAACCACGATGGTGAAAACGCGACATAATTTCGCGTTTTCACCATCGTGGTTTCGACTTTCACCATCGTGGTTTCGACTTTCACCATCGTGATTTCGACTTTCACCATCGTGGTGTCGACTTTCAGCATCGTGGTTTCGACTTTCAGCATCGTGGTTTCGACTTTCACCATCGTGGTTTCGACTTTCACCATCGTGATTTCGACTTTCACCATCGTGGTGTCGACTTTCAGCATCGTGGTTTCGACTTTCAGCATCGTGATTTCGACTTTCACCATCGTGATTTCGACTTTCACCATCATGATTTCGACTTTCAGCATCGTGGTTTCGATTTTCACCATCGTAGTTTCGACTTTCATCATCGTGGTTTCGACTTTCACCATCGTAGTTTCGACTTTCACCATCGTGGTTTCGATTTTCATCAAAGTGGTTTCGACGTTCACCATCGTAGTTTCGACTTTCAGCATCGTGGTTTCGACTTTCAGCATCGTGGTTTCGACTTTCACCATCGTAGTTTCGACTTTCATCATCGTGGTTTCGACTTTCACCATCGTAGTTTCGACTTTCACCATCGTGGTTTCGACTTTCATCATCGTGGTTTCGACTTTCACCATCGTAGTTTCGACTTCACCATCGTGGTTTCGACTTTCATCATCGTGGTTTCGACTTCCACCATCGTGGTTTCGACTTTCATCATCGTGGTTTCGACTTCCACCACGTGGTTTCGACTTTCATCATCGTAGTTTCGACTTTCATCATCGTAGTTTCGACTTTCACCATCGTGGTTTCGACTTTCATCATCGTGGTTTCGACTTTCATCATCGCCGTAGTTTCGACTTTCATCATCGTAGTTTCGACTTTCACCATCGTGGTTTCGACTTTCACCATCGTGGTTTCGACTTTCATCATCGTGGTTTCGACTTTCATCATCGTAGTTTCGACTTTCATCATCGTAGTTTCGACTTTCACCATCGTGGTTTCGACTTTCACCATCGTGGTTTCGACTTTCATCATCGTAGTTTCGACTTTCATCATCGTAGTTTCGACTTCCTGTTGCGCATGGTCAATGCTATCTCGGCAAATAATACAATGGATGACTGCGGTCTTGATCTACGCATGACTGACGTAAGCCTACTTCATTGATAAAACATACGCGAGTGACATGCGCAACAGGAAGGCGAAAGTCGAAAGTCGAAAACACGATGGTGAAAGTCGAAACCACGATGGTGAAAGTCGAAACAACAATGGTGAAAGTCGAAACCACGATGGTGAAAGTCGAAACTACGATGATGAAAGTCGAAACCACGATGGTGAAAGTCGAAATCACGATGGTGAAAGTCGAAATCACGATGGTGAAAGTCGAAACCACGATGGTGAAAGTCGAAACCACAATGGTTATAACGCGAAATTATGTCGCGTTTTCACCATCGTGATTTCGTGTTTTCATCATCGTAGTTTCGTATTTTCACCATCGTGATTTCGACTTTCACCATCGTAATTTCGACTTTCACCATCGTGGTTTCGTGTTTTCATCATCGTGGTTTCGACTTTCATCATCGCAGTTTCGAGCATCGTGGTATGGGGAGAAAAATAAAAACCGCGATGGTCCAAACGGAACACCGTAGTTATAAGTTAAACGTTGTGATATTGAAAATTCGATGAAACCAACTTATTACCAATAGCCGTTCTTTATCGTACACGGTATATGTTAACGTTACTTAGGTTACTTCCCTTTATATTGCAGTAACTTCCCTTGGTAAGCTATTGCATGTTGAACTTGCAGAAATCGTCCGACAATGTGTTTGATTTTGCATCTAAATATCGTTTGCATTGCGTAGAAATATGCTAATATTGAGCTATAAGTATTGGCGAGAACTTAACATGCAGATGTCGGAGGGTTACTGTAGCGTAGCGTGACGTAGTGACAGGTGTGTGGAGTACATGTATTAAAGAAAAGTAGACGTTATCAATCAAATACCAATACCGTAATTTGCTTAGACTGTCGTATTTTGTACTTCAATAATATACATGTATACAGAAAGATGTGCCCTAGAAGGAACATTTGGAATGCTATAACTTGTAGTTTTATAAATATTGTTCTTTGCAATTTCCGGTCTTTTATAGCTCTAACAGAGAGCGGCTATATACTTAGATATTCGTGTGCCATGTGTGTTTTATAATATGTAAGTATATAGATGGCACTTAAAAAAATTAATATATATATAATATAGTATGTACTAAATCGTGAAGTAAAAGCCTTTCATACCTGGCTAAGTCGATGAATTGACGGTAAGTGTTCATTACAGTGTATACACAATGCCAGGTGCATATATACATCAGGTAATTATAGCAATATTAATAGGATAATTACAATTATACATATCTCGCATTCTCCAGTGATTGGTTTGAAGGTGCAGAACAACAGAAGATGCTTTTGATGATTGTGAGTAAACACTGTACAGAATCTATATTGTAAACATTTAGGACCAACTTCAATCAAAATTCAAAATACCGATTAGTTAGAGGACGATTGTTTCTAATGGCAGGAAAAAAATGTAATAAACGCATATGTTCTTAGCTTGCCTAGGTTCAAACCAGCCTACCGGCCAGCCAGCGCATAATGCAAATACATTTTTCTCTTGCAATTTAAGCAATATTTGCATGGAGCAATGCTTTAACTACAAATAACTACAAGTTATAGAAATCCAAAAGTTCCTTCTAGGGCACATCTGTCTATATATATTATTGAAGTACAAACTACGACAGTCTAAACAAATTCAGGCATTAGTATCTACAATATTTAATACTCCAGGCACCTGTTACTACGTCACGCTAGATCTGCTTTTATATGGTCACATGGTAATTTCGCGCCAATTCCAGCAACAATATTAGCATATTTCTACGCTATGCAAACATATGTAAATTAACATTCTTTCAGCTATTTGTCAAACTCATAATGCAAAAGCAAACGCATTGTCGGGCGATTTCTGCAAGTCCAACGTGCAATAGCTTATTTTGTATATGTGTGCAATAGCTTACCTAGAAGGCGGACAGCTATTAAATGTCAACCTGTAAAAACGGTTTGCCTTCGAAGTGCAAATAGTGAGACTATAGCTTACCCAGTGAAGTTACCACATAAAGGAAAATAACCACAGTAACGTAAACATGTAGCGTGTACGGAAAAGAACGGCTATTGATTGTTAGTTGGTTCCATCACATTTTCAATATTACAACGTTTAATTTATAACGGAAACACACCGAAAATTGGCTTACGTGCTGCATTGTTCAGTCAAGTGTGTCTGTATAACTCTAAGTGTTCATTCCTTGGAAGGAATGACGTATTTATTTCATATTACAATATAATCCATTGTCCTTTTCTCGCCATTATCGATCAAATATACTGCAGTACCGTAAACCATTCAATAATCTATGTAGAGTTGTTTTTTACAATTAATGGGTGGATGCGATTTATTACAGAAAGCCTCTATATTGATTAATTGTGGTAAAATGCTTAAGGTGTTCACGCGTATTTCTAATACATGTAGGAACGCAGACTAGCTCGCGCCAGGTCCGCAGAATAAACATATCAGCAATAAGGAAAGTTATAATTACGTCCCTTGCCGCGCATTGAATAAAATTTATGAATGGATGGATATAATCGTAAAATGAGAATGTGTAAACATTCGTGTAAATATTATGGCTGTTCAAAATATTTCATTTTTTAAAATGACGATCAGGGATAGACTTTTTGTTGTCACAAAAACTCCAAAAGATATGTTTTCTTTCCGCACAAGGTTTAAGAAATGGCCTGCGGGTTAAGAAATCGGAACTATTTCGATGGATAGCAAATCGTCCCTTATTTTTACGCATCATTGTAAAATGATATACATCCGCGGTTCTTATTCGAAAACAGTTTACTTTAGTTTTATTTACAAACTTTCATGTCTGCAATGGCCATATGGTTTCAAATGAAGAATCATAATTTGGGATTATATGCTGACTGACGTGCCGGAGCTACTTTCAGATTTGGTACTTAAGGAGAAGGCTTCGGAAAACGGTAAGTTAATTTACACAAACAAATAAAAACTAAAATACAGATATTGTTCTTGGCAATAACTCTGTAATAAGTAAAGATACATAGATTATTGAATAGTTTACGTTACTGTTACATATTTTAAAGGGACATACCCTATAACTCATGTCGAACTAAATAATCTCCAAAACATAAATAATAAAATCTTTGGAAGTATTGTAACTTATCTTAAAAGTTCCAGCTATGTATTCCCAGCCATTAAAAAATATACTGCAGTACCGTTAACCATTCAATAATCTATGTAGAGTTGTTGTTGTTGTACAATTAATGGCTGGATGCGATTTATTACAGACAGCGTCTATATTGATTAATTGTGGTAAAATGAGGCATATTTCGCCATAGGTTCTTTGAAATTGTATTTATTTATCATTTAACGTTCATTGAACACATAATCTAGGTTTCGAGAACATAATCTGTTACATGTAGGGAGTGCCTGTTTTAACCGCTGATTTTATCGATAATGACCCGATGCATTCCCAGTAGCTGAAACTTTAACGAGGTTAGATAGTTGACATCAGTTATAGGGTATGTCCCTTTAAATAACCACAATACATATAATAATAGAACCTTTGGAAGTATTATAACTTAACCTAAAAGTTTCAGCTATTCATTCCAAGTCATTATCGATAAAACAGCGGTTTCAAAAATACTGCAGTACCGTAAACCATTCAATAATCTATGTAGAGTTGTTGTACAATTAATGGGTGGATGCGATTTATTGCAGAAAGCCTCTATATTGATAAATTGTGGTAACATGAGGCATATTTCGCCATAGGTTCTTCTTTGAAATTGTTTTTATTTATCATTTTACATTCATTAAACACATAATCTTTGTTTCGAGAATATAATCTGCTAGATATTGCTTCGTTCACTCGAAAATTAATTTCTTAAAACAACTGTATTCAAGCTGTAACCTATACACATTAACTTTTTCTATTCTAACACGTCATTTTCTTTGAAAACTATCCCGAGCTACAATCAACTCGTAGCAGTACATCATTATAACTCGATTCTCGACGGTAGGGAAACACGTGATCAAAATAATCTCTAAACGAAAGTAGATCTCAGAAAAAAGTTAGAAAATAATGAAAGCCGTTCAGCTGTAAATGTAAAATGTAGCCTATCTTATCAAGGGGGGTAAACGGATTGAACCGTACCTAAACATACAAGATGGCGGCACGACACTAAAAGGTGAGTTTTTCCCAACTATTTTGTTCTTCAAATAAAATAGTTGGGAAAAACTCACCTTTTAGTGTCGTGCCGCCATCTTGTATGTTTAGGTACGGTTCAGTCCGTTTACCCCCCTTGCTTATGGCAACATAAAAGTATTATACACAGGTCTCAATCATAGTCTCCTTCCGATTGTGCTGAACACTTCAAGATACTGACATAATTTATTTTTGAGGTGTTCAACACAGTACGAAGGTGACTGTGATTGAGACCTGTGTAATTATATAAAACTTTTATGTTGCCATAAGATAGGCTATATTTTTAATTTACAGCTAAACGGCTTTCATTATCTTCTAACATTTTTCATAGATGTACTTTTGTTTAGAGATTATTTCGATCATGTGATTCCCCACCGTGTATAAGCCGAATTTATGAAAACTATCGTAACTACTACGGACCTTTTTTTCAGTTCTGAATGTGTAAAATAGCATAAATAGTGGCTGTTGGAATTCACTCCCCTCTTCGGGCAACCAGTCAAGATATCATACATAACTACATTGTATATTATACAAACTTATTTTAGTTTAATCATCCAATACATAAAATATAAAAAAAATACCCGACTGTGACATTATGCAGAAGACGTCACATTCAGAACCTAACAATTAAAGCACTCGGAAAAGAAGGCAGAGCTTCGGACATGGAAGTAGCCGCATACGGCAGAAAAAGTGTCAAGCGCTATATCAGCCGACAATCGATAAGTATCGGCGGATTAGAAGTTAACGGAAACAACTACAGTTCGGTAGTATCCGTAAATAACGGACAGGGTCATAAATCATTGATTATCGATTGTATCTAAATATTGCCTAAGGGAGATATTGAACTTGACGTGTTACTTTTGTGCGTAAAGGGGAAAATCTTCTGCTTAAATTTTACCATTTCTAACAGAAGATAAAGAATATTCAACATTATCATTCACATTAATCGCAATTAATAAAAAAAATAAAACTATTAATAATAATAATAGAAATAGTGATGATGAAAATAATAATAATGATGATTTAACTAGAGCGCACTTCTTCGTTACAGTCACATGTTCAGTCATTAATGAATCTAAATTAAAATAACGGATGTTGAAAATAAAATTCATTGGAAGTAATTGTTGGCAATAGTCACAGATTAACCCAAAAGCTTCAACATTCGTGAATTTTGACATGATAATGGGAATGAATCTAGTGTGCACTTGATTTTTCTTATTCGGCTGAAACCTTTACACGTGCGTAATGTTTGCTCGTGAGAATTGTAGAAAATTGTAGACCTGCTTCTTCTTTTCTAATTTACTCCCGCGCAGAAAATAAAATATAGAAATAGAAATAATATCTGTATAAATACATCAGTCGCATGAAATAGTTGTGTTTAATTTAAGAACCTAAATATTATTTTTGATTGCGTCAAGTAAGCCTTAGAATACCTTTTATTTTATGTTTTCCAGTGATTTATAGAGTTTTCTCGGTAATATGGAGAGATTACAGTCACTTGTGCGTCGGCTTTGCAGTTTTGATTAAAGTTTTGCCTGGTAGGTACTATTATGCACATGTCTCAGTAACCACTTATGATATTGACTTGAAACTTTAACTGTCAAACCGTAATCAGTTTAAACAATTTTGCAAACCGGATGCAGAAGAAGATAAAAGTACCAAGTCATCAGCATATAACAGACAGCTGAAAGTGATCTTACCCAAACTAACACAGTTTTGAAACAGTGGATTACCATTTTTTTTTTTTCACTGTTTTTGCAATCTTTAACCCGGATTTACGTCAAAAAGTATACCGAGCGTAATTAATGCTGGAAACCATGCGACGATGACGTCGTTTAAATGACGTCATTTGCGCTATGTTTCTGATGACGTTTCCCGCAATTTTCGATATTTTATAGAAACAAACTCGATAAAAGTAGAGTTTTAACCATGAAATAAACAGAAAAATTGTTGGTATCGGTGTAATATCACGTTAATTTCACTCGTGAACACCAGAAGTTGTTATTAACCCCAAAACGAGTTTGGGGTAGGAGTCACCCGGTGGTTGGTCGGTCGGTTGGTCGGTCGGTCGGTCGGTTGGTCGGTCGGTCGGTCGGGCGGTCGGTCGGTCTGTTGCATTTTCCTTGTCCGGAGCATAACTTGAAAACTACTAGTTGGAATTCAATACACTTCATACAATGGTCAAGCACATTGAGAGGAGTGCAGTGCACAGAACTATACTCCATCTTGACTAATTACAGGTTTTGCCCTTTGTTACTTTTTCCTTGTCCGGAGCATAACTTGAAAACTACTAGTTGGAATTCAATACACTTCATACAATGGTCAAGCACATTAAGAGGAAGTGCAGTGCACAAGAACTATAACTCCATCTTGACTAATTACAGAGTTTTGCCCTTTGTTACTTTTCCTTGTCCGGAGCATAACTTGAAAACTACAAGTTGGAATTCAATACACTTCATACAATGGTCAGCACATTGAGAGGAAGTGCAGTGCACAAGAACCAAACTCCATCTTGACTAATTACAGAGTTATTGCCCTTTGTTACTTTTCCTTGTCCGGAGCATACTTGAAAACTACTAGTTGGAATTCAATACAACTTCATACAATGGTCAAGCACATTAAGAGGAAGTGCAGTGCACAAGAACTATACTCCATCTTGACTAATTACAGGTTATTGCCCTTTGTTACTTTTCCTTGTCCGGAGCATAACTTGAAAACTTCTGGTTGGAATTCAATACAACTTCAACAATGGTCAGCACATTGAGAGGAAGTGCAGTGCACAAGAACCATAACTCCATCTTGACTAATTACAGAGTTATTGCCCTTTGTTACTTTTCCTTGTCCGGAGCATAACTTGAAATCT
This sequence comes from Saxidomus purpurata, assembly GCA_022818135.1. Classification (NCBI taxonomy): domain Eukaryota; kingdom Metazoa; phylum Mollusca; class Bivalvia; order Venerida; family Veneridae; genus Saxidomus; species Saxidomus purpurata. Next base: position 38,994,260 of record JAFMSR010000007.1, read on the forward strand.
AGTTGGAATTCAATACACTTCATACAATGATCAAGCACCTCAGAGGAAGTGCAGTGTACAAGAACTAAACTATATCTTGAGTTTTACTGAGTTTTGCCCTTTGTTAGTTTTCCTTGTCCGAAGCATAACTTGAAAACTACTAGTTGGAATTCAATACACTTCATACAATGGTCAAGCACATTGAGAGGAAGTGCAGTGCACAAGAACTAACTCTATCTTGACTAATTACAGAGTTTTGCCCTTTGTTACTTTTCCTTGTCCGGAGCATAACTTGAAAACTACTAGTTGGAATTCAATACACTTCATACAATGATCAGCACACTCAGAGAAAGTGCAGTGTACAAGAACTATAACTCTATCTTGAGTATTTACTGAGTTATTGCCCTTTGTTACTTTTTCCTTGTCCGAAGCATAACTTGAAAACTAATATTTGGAATTCAGTACAACCTCATACAATGGTCAAGTACATTTAGAGGAAGTGCAGTGCACAGGAACCATAACTCCATCTTGACTCATTACAGGTTATTACCCTTTTGTTACTTTTCCTTGTCCGGAGCATACTTGAAAACTTCTGGTTGGAATTCAATCAACTTATACAATGGTAAGAAGTGAGAGGGAGTGCGTGCCGGAACCATATATCCATCTTGACTAATTACGGTTTTGCCCTTTGTTACTTTTCCCTGTTGGAGCTTTTTCAAAAACTACAAGTTGGAATTCAATACACTTCATACTGTCAAGCACAATGAGAGGAACTGCTAGACTTCTCTTTTTAGTTTGTTTGCAAGGTATTATGTTCTACGACTCTTCAGTTTATAAAGCATCCTTTTGGGTTTAATCCTTTTTTTTCACTCGTGGCTGCGCCGCTGTAACGCTAAAATGTACAATAAATGTTGAAAATCTAATTAGATCTAGAATAGAAAGGATTTACCTATTAATTCCTGTTTTCAAATGATTCCTAGCCTAATATCGTACTGACAGAGTCAGTCCGTCACACATTTTAGATAAAATTTACTGCAGTACCACGACAGCACTAAACATTTTAGGAAAATCTTAAAGCTGCTCGCTCTCGGTTACCGTTGAAAAAAATATTTTTTTTTTTAAATCACATTCTTATTCAGAAATATAAAACTAAAGGCTTGAATGAAAAAATAAGCAAAAATCTAGGTAGGAATTTGCAAAATTCGATAGAAAAGGTTGGTTACACGGCACCGCTACCCTATATGTTCATACTGAAATTTCAAAAGCGTTTGCAACGCTTTTGAATTTGGTAGCGTATTTCTTTAAAATAAGAGATAAACGCGACATGAATTTATACTGGAACCTTTTTATATGACCATATATTCTACAATACGTTATTTACATACAGTTCGGAGAACTTTTATTTTTTACCAAAATATGAGAGCGAGCAGCTTTAAGCACTTGTTGAACTTAAGGTGGTGAAGTAGCATATCATGCAAGTGAAACACGCATTCGTTTTAACAGTGGCCCAACATGCATGTCACAGTATAACCCTGAACACTCCATAATCCATTCTAAATGCTTTATTTTCCTTCTGACAGTAATGACCTGGATTAAAAGTTTCTGTCATGAGCACGAGGTTCAGATGGAAATATCCGTCACCGAGGGTAACTGTTTTGGTGGGAACGAGGCCCGTTCCCACGAAAACAGTTACCATCGGTGACGGATATTTCCATCTGAGCCAAATGTCTCATGATGGAAACTTTTTCTTGCATACTGTCTTGCATTTTAAAGTAGATTTCTAAATGAAAACTTATCAAAATGATGAATTATCATAAAAACAAACGATATTCAGACGTTGTGTTTAAGTAAGTGGCGTCACAATGTTTATAACGTTACGTCATAAGAAATTCACGAGAGTCGTCTGGTATAGGAGGGGTGCCAGACTGGTTTTTCCGGCATGGGCAAAATCACCGGAAATGCCGATCCGATATGCAAGAAATATTGATCTTAAAACGACAACATAGATTTCAATTCTCCGAAACTTGCTCGTGACGTATTTATTAGATGACGTAGTATGAATGACAAATCAAGGCGACACGAGCGTATCCGACGTGGGAGCGTACACTTGGCGCACATCCCAGTTATCCATACTGGTAGCAAAATATACAAACAATAAATAAAACTATAGAGTCTAATAAATCTACTTAATCATAATTATTGAGAATAGAATCTACTGTATTTTTACAGCCTGGTACAAGTACGGAACACACACCTTTTTCGGAACGCTTTTAAGAGGTCACCTGTTCGATATGCATGCCTTCCTCATTTGTAGGTACATACCACTTTTAACTGCTGTTTGGACAAAATCCGATGCCATATACATTTAGAGCCTAATTGTTCCGTAATGTTCACGATGCGAAGGGGCGCTGATACGATGCGAAGACACGATGTGACGATGCGAATGCGATATGAATATCGTCCATGCGCATCGTGTTAACGTACCTGTTCGCATCGTTTTATCGTCCCTTCGCTTTGTCTTGCCGTCGCTTGTCGGGAAATCTGGATAGGGACAATGTTTTCCATTTTTACAGAAAATATGCCTGCTAACCAGATATTGTAACCAGTAGCGTTCTCTCATAGGAAAAAAATCATTTGGAAATGCTTTGTCCGTCTGGACAACATGAACTGTAAATGTACTGTAAATGGACTACATCGGGTGTCTTCATCTTCAACAGGTTATAAGAAACGTTTAAGTTACGTGTAAATTTCAAATTTGTTTCAGTATGTGCTTTGGGCTTTTATCATAGCGGCTAAGTAGGTTTCATTTCTTATCCGAGGAAAAGTATGGTCGCGATTTACGAAACAAAGTGGGGTATTTTACTTTATTAGTAAGCGATTTTCAAGTTGATAGATTTGTCTCATATAAGTGTCAGTTTTATATGTACGAAAGCTTTAAACTGACTTGTTATTGTTGTACAAAATATATTCTTAGTTTAAAATAATATTTGACATGTGTGCGTGCGTCTGTGTCCGTGGTCAGACAGGTAGACCTGTACTTGAAAAATTACCTGTTACAGGAATGATAGGCAGTGTCTATTCTACGACACGTGATTGCGGGATTCAAAGATCTACCCACAAAAGATTAGTTTTATAAATAATTTTCATTTCTGTAAATAATTGTATATGATCATATAATGTTATTGTGGACCCTCAAAGAAAGACATCCTTCTTTAAACAACTGCAATCTTCGTCCGCACCTGAGTGCGATGTCATAGATTTTCTCTATCAGTGGGTGATTTAAAGTGAGTTGGTATGCCGAATTCATTGAACAGTCGTTACTGATTTGTTCAGGTCTTCATATATACATTTATTATATACTTTCATATTGCCCCGTTCACTTTGCCTTAGAGAGTTCGTTCAGTATTCTACGGTACTGCACGTTGGCAAGGAATGATACTGAACGTTGGCAAGGGGGCGGTCCTAGCGATCAGCTGTAAGGACTATTTTATTTGTTTGCAAACATCGTTTTACTGAGGTTTATATGTCGAAGTGTGACCGTTTTTTACAATTAAATAAACTACGGTCTTAAAATAAAAAAGAAACTTCAATCGTTTCCAAGTAGACGTAAAAATGTTTCATTTTTAAAAAGGTTCGAATTTTTTAGGGCACGCAATACCAGTTCTGGTTACGAAAGTTACTGGTACGTATTTCAGCCAAGTATTGATAAACAAAAGGAACGATGTTTTGCATGTAATCATTAGAAAGAGAAAACATTTTTAGGAACGTACATCAAGTTGATGTATTCACATTTCAAAGTACAAACCTGCATGTGTAGGAAAAGTCTTGCTTTTTTCAAAACAAGATGGCGGACGGCAACTGAAATTTCTAACCGTATAATTGACGTCAACGTTTCTCCTAATAAATGACGTCACGTATAAACAACAATATTGAATCGAGTCTATTAATACGCAATAAAGAAAATGTACATGGTGAAATAGTACGCTAGTTGTCTGAGAAATTTCAAGATTCATTTATTGCTTTTTGCTAACAGAATGTCATTTTTGTTCATATTCAATATGAAAGTATATAATAAAAAGGTTATTGAACTTGTATGGCGAAATATTACTTGGAACTCGTTGATTTGGCGGGAACAACTCGCAAGCTCGTTGTTCCCGCCAAATCAACTCGTTCCAAGTAATATTTCACCATACAAGTTCAATAACCTATATTATTGAATAGCAGATATGCATCGTAAAAATGTCTCTTTCGACGTTGGTAATTTTGAGTACGTCCCTGGTAACTTAAACTATGGACGCCGCCATCTTGGAAATCAACGCGACGCACGACGTACGTCATTTTGCATTACGCCCTATGGAAAAAAATCACAAAAATGCGGATTTTTACGATTTAGTAAGAAATAATGGAAAAATAAAAAAGGTGACTGGAGATATTAAATTTCCAGATATAAATATGCTATAAAGAGCAAATATAAATGCACTGGCGATAAGAAACTAGTGGTCCAAAACTAGTTGGAACAGACTTTAGTAACCCTATTTCATGTTTTGTTCCTTAAAATAGAAGCAATGATAACAATAATATAATTCATTTTATGCTTTTCAGTGAAATACTGAAATATATCAGTGAAATAAAATTGATATTTCACTGTTTCAAAGCAGGGAAAATATCAAAATCTTTAACCCGGATTCAAAAAGTATACCGAGCGTAACGAAAGCCAGAAACCAAACGGCGATGGCGTCGTTAAAATGACGTCATCTGTGCTTTCTGATGACGTTTATCGACATTTTATTAAATCAAGCTCAACAAAAGCAGAGTTTTAAACATAAAATAAACAGAAAATTTGTTGTTGTCAATGTAATATCACGTTAATTTCACTCGTGAACACTAAAAGTAGTTATTTTCACTCGTGGCTTGGTCACATGTGAAAATATCACTTTGGTGCCCACTCGGTGAAATTATAACGCGGTATTACACCGAAACCAACAATTATCCTCTATCTCATTTCAAATGTTACAAGGGCAGCATGACTAGTTATATTAAAGAACGCATGCTAAACAGTTCCGTGAGCATTTTGCATGTAAAGTCAGTTTTAGCTTTTATATTATCAAGACTGTTTGTGGGTTCGAATCAAGACGGTGACAGTTGTTGTTTTATTTTCGCATTATCTCTAAATGTGACAGTTGGCTTTTTTGCTACAAACGCTGCCAATTGGTGTACTTCATGATTTTGTACTTAGTCTGTGATTACATCTAGTTTTGCTCCAATACTCGAATACTACAAAAGTACTCCAGACAGAACTCATGAAAACTTCCGAGTACAGCAATATGAACATGTGCATAAAGGTTAACAAGCATGTACATTTATCAGAATTCATTTAGAAAAAACACACATAATACAAAATACCTAGTACAGACAAGATTTGTACAGGACTATATCTGCTTGAACAGAAAATATTTGTACAGAATATATCTGCTTGTATAGACAAGATTTGTACAGGACTATAATCTGCTTGTACAGACAAGATTTATTCCATGGTAATATTCAAATTTTTCGACGTAAATTTGTTATTTCTCTAGTACCAATTATTTCATAAAGAATAACCTTGCCTTGTTAATGGTTGTTGAATTTCCTCTGATATAATAAACCACCTGACACATAAACTAATCGCTAGAAATTTTACCTCGGTATTTGGCACAACTTTGCACACCTAGCAATAATTTGTCTCTGTTTGTGTAATTTACAGCAATATTATCTTTCAATATTGTTGAAAACGAACTTTTTTATTTCAATGGCTGTCGCTGTTCCATGAAATTGAATGATGTTTATGAGATTAGAGTGCAGCTTGGATTGAAATTTGCAATTGAAGTTCAGTTATAATTATACATGTTAAACAAATGACTGATAAGTATTTTGACTTTAAATATGGCAAAGGTTCTGGACGTTAAAGCGAGAAAGCATGGTTTCATTTTTGTGAATAATTGCTTTGTCCTATTTTAGTGGCGATTGTCGTCAGACATTTACCACATAGTAAACTAGAGCAAACTGTTAAAGCTGTTTCATGTTGGCACCACTTAATACTCTTACCAAAACGAACAATCCTCTATTAGCTCTACAACAGATAGTCGCAATACTGTAGCTAGAGCTAATGCACCATTCCAAGTGATCAAAACATTAGAGACTGTTAGTAGACTGTTATAAATATTAGACTGGATTTGCAAAAGATCTGGTCCCCTGCAGTAGTTTGTATTGGTAAAATGTTAATAAGTTACCTAGTTTGGATTGGTTATATTATATTAGAGCATCAAGAATGAGATGAAACGACCACAGACACTTGGGGTATGGAAATGGACTCCCTATTGCCAGGAACCCCATTGGCCGGCATAATTTTATCACCACAGTACATCTAGGGTCATACAGTAATCGTACATAAAGTTTGGTTGTTATCCAAGCATGCTATTAAATTTACGCTGAACGGCCTTATAAAATTATATATATATTTGTCTTTACAACGTGAAAATCGTGCCTTTGCATAGGTTATCACATTTTGCATTAACTACACATGTTACAGTGTCTAACGGCGTAGAAAGAATTTATATATGGCAGTGCCAGATGTCTGACTCTGCTGCCGACAGAACTGCCGATGTCTGAAAAATCGCCAAACGGATACTCATGGTAGACAGTTTACGTCTGATAACCGATTTAACAACCTTCGTACCCGCGTGCAAACGTCATTATTTTATAGTGCACATTTCAAGATTTTTTTCTTGGCGTAAAATTCAGCGTGTATTATTTGCTTAGAAATTTCATGACGATTGTCTTCTAGTCTGCCATAATTTACCGCTCATTGTTAAATTGTTTGTTAAACGACTGCGTTGCTAAGTTACGTAAGCATCATTATTAAATATTATGAGAAAAAGTGGGAGTATTTTAGTCATTTATGTTGCAATAAACTTTTTGAGTACTTTGTGTTCTTTAAGAGAAAACAGCTGCACCATATTATCCTCTAAATTTAATGTTATGTTTCTGGTGTGTGTGTGTTGCCTGGTGTGTGTGTTGCTGTGTGTTGCTGTGTGTTGCTGTGTGTTGCCTGGTGTGTGTGTTGCCTGGTGTGTGTGTTGCTGTGTGTTGCTGTGTGTTGCCTGGTGTGTGTGTTGCCTGGTGTGTGTGTTGCCTGGTGTGTGTGTTGCTGTGTGTTGCTGTGTGTTGCCTCTTTTTCGGCGCAGTCTTATTAAGCTTGCTTTTGACCGGAAGTATTTACAAGAAAATGATCGAAAAGGCCAATTTTCAAGTGTAAAAGCCCGACAAAGAGACCCGAAACGCACAATCAATAATTAACATTTACTGCAACAATTAGCGCATGAATGTTGTATCTCATATACAATGAAGAAGGAGATACAACATTCATGCGCTAACCCAATGATTACTGTTGATATTAAGATCTGCATCAAAACGTAAATGTACATTATACGAGGGCCCTGCAAAAAGTATTTCATAGAGAGGCGAGCGCTTTATCAAAAATATTTTTATTGCAAACCTTCAGAGGGTATATCCCCTTCACCAAAACACATTTTTGTAACCTTTTACCCAGAAATGCGGTTAGATAGTCTTCTTTTCTTTTAGTATCTATTGGAGAGAGTAAGGATGCACGTTTCAAGACGACAAGAAAGCCTTAACATGCTCGCACCTTTAAGATGGAACCTGACGATCCTTTGCTTGGACACTTCTTATTGTTAAACTCTTTAACTTTCCTAAACTCAGAGTTCTTATTGAAACATCCAGTGACTGTATGACTAGATGGACAAGGCACCTGAGCAACTGGCCATCTAGAATTAAAACAAAATGGTATACAACATTTGTTTCGTACTGATGGTTCTCTATGCATACATGGACGTGTTTGATCTTTTCGTTTCCATTGCTTGTTATCAGTCAAGGGTGTGCACCCATGTTTCGTCACCTGAGAACATAGGTTTTCAGTTGAGAACTTAGGTCCATATATATCACACAGTTCATCAACTATCTGCTTTGTATTTATACCAAGTTTAGTGCGGCATTTTATATAGCCTCGTCTTTTCGTTCATGTTACAATGGTCAGTGTATATGACTGCATATATTTCAAACTTAAATATCTCGGTCATTTGAAAAGCAATTTGCACGAAATAAAAGGGTATCGGTAGCTATTGAAAACAGAGTTGAGGTGCAGTGAAGCCTTTTAAAATATTCATGGGATAAATTTACGAAATTACATTAGTGACAAAATTTGTGCAGGACCCTCGTATTTCAGCCACATATAAATTATTTCATTTACCAACCTTATTATACCTTATATCTGTACAAGGAACATATGTAAAACAAACAACTGAACAGGAATGGCCAAAACGGGGAATGATTTTATTTCAATAAAGTTATACAGGCACTCAACGGTTCCAAATGATAAAATATTGCCAGTATTTAACCATGGCGTTATATGTGTCTATGCACTTATAACATATATGGATGAAACAAATGACTAAGTAGCTAATACGCACTAGCTTCTGTACGTCCACACTCGTCTCTTACACAAACTTGCGCTGGTTCCAAAACAAAATAATAAATAATTGCATTAATTTATGTCTATACACTTCAACATAAAATAAGGAAACAACACTTAAGTAATAAGAAAAATCTTTCAAATAGATAAACGGTGTTGAGCCGAGTTACCGTCAAAAACAGTTACCGAGAACTGCACCTGTAACCAGCGATAATTTCTTTTCATTGCATACGTATTCTAAAAGTATTCTGTAGCAGCGTATGAATTTACGCATTCATTCACAAAAACGTTTTGTCCTTGCGTCAGTTACGGGGATGCCAAGATCCCTGGACTTTGCTCAGCCAGGAAATTCTGCCTGACCCAGTCGCTTTTTTGTCTTGTCAACCCTATTTCAGTCATATTTTAAGTATATACACAAAAATCGTTCCTGGGAAATTTGTCAATGGAGGCGACTGAATAAGTAGTCTTTCTTTAGGTCGACAGTAAAAATCAACGAAGCGATCATGTGATCAATCCGGAACCTAATTCTAAGATGCGAGCAATGTAATGTATTAACATGTATTTGTAAAATTATTTCAAAAGGACTGAATAACGAAACAGGTCACATCAGTACATGTAATGAAGGTAAAAACCAGTCGAATTTGACCGAATTTGACTCACAAGTAAAGATATTTTTATATTTAATGAAAAAGTAGCCCGTCATGAATATTAATGAGAAGCTATGAATACCTGCTTCATCGTGTTATGAAAAGCAGGCGATGAGGCAGAAAGAACTAATCAAACTGAATGTAATTTGTAATTATTTACTATATGAATCACCACAGAGTGAAACGTTATTGCTATAATTTTGTGACAGCTTTGCGTTCTTGTTTTTCCTGGAAAAAAACCCTAACGGGCATGATACTTTTAGATCACAAAGCCAGACAGCTTGCATTTTTTATATTACTATTTTGAAACATACAAGTAGTTGTCATACTTTAACAAAAGATGTGCTTAATTAAGTGCATTTAGTCGTTGTAACTCTATGTCAAATGAATCGTTTGTGCATTGTTGTTGCTCGGGCAACTACTTGTTAGTTGTAATTTGTATAATTTGACCTATCCCATATTCTCCCGGAAAGCTATTGCATAAGCTTATAATATATTCTTTTCTGACCGTGACACTTTATTATTTAGACAGAAAGCATTATCTATTGACAATATAACAAATTACAGGTCTACAACAATAATTTACAATGCTTTTATCTTAACGTTAAGCTGTCAAAGGATCGTGAGTCGTTCCCAGCATTTCTTCCTTCTTTATTGCAAATATTGAATATTAGATGGATTTCTACATTTAATCTAGGCTGTATATACGTATAAACCAACATTCCATATTTCTTTTTCCATCGGACATGTATAAGTATTACATTTAAACCATAACAACAACAGTATTATTGACGAGACAAATCTTAACAAATATTGTATACAAATAATATCGTTCCTTACATAACTGCTGCTGCTACTGCTTTCGCTGATACAGCTGTTGCACGGGGCGGTCTTTCCCCCAATGCATTACTGTAGGGTTAACGCACGTTTTTTTTTTCGTGTTTTAACGTCTGCAGAATCCCGAGGGATGGTTGTAACGGGCTCGGGCACCAACATATCCCGAGGGTTTCTACAGATGTTAATACATGAAAAAACGTTCGTTAGCGCTATTCTAGCATAAACAATCGTAAAATTAAGAATAAAACGCTCTTACTAGTACGACATTCAACAATGCGCGAGACAACGTCCGTGTTGTTTACGTCATACTTATTACGTCACCAGCAGTTTTAGCCCGGCACTGTTGACGCCGTACTTGATGAAAGACTTTGGAGACAGGTCTGTTGTTTACAATGGCCCTGTGTTAAGCTGTAGGAAAAGCGTGTGTTAACGGGGATATTCATGCGCCGTTATAACCCGTTTTCATTTATGCGAATTACAAGGCACTTTTAATATTACAATACATCAATGAAATACATCTGAATCTACACAAGAATAATTTATCTTTCAAACACAAGACCTACTTTAAGCAAATATGTCAAGAAATAGTGAAGTTATTATCCTCAGAAATATATTCTTAGGACCCGTTTATTGCTCCAACCCGAAGAAAGCGGAAATTGTGATGTTTTGTCATTTATTAGTGACTGCAGTATGAAGCAGGTTAGCGTACGACTCCTATAAACTAAAGTAATTCATAAATAGATGGAGGATCATTGTTGGTTTTGGTGTAATATAACGTAATATTTTCACAGAGTGGGCACCAAAACTGATATTTTCACGAGTGGCCCTGCCACGAGTGAAATTAACGTGATACTACACCGATACCAACAATTGTTCTGTTTATTTTATGGTTAAAACTCTACTTTTATCGAGTTTGTTCTTATGAAATATCTAAAATCGCGGGAAACGTCATCAAAAAACATAGCGCAAATGACGTCATTTATTTTATGTTTTTCAGTGAATTATAGAGTTTTCTCAGTGAAATAAAAGTGATAATCCACAGTTTTGAAACAGTGGATTACCATTTTTATTTTTCACTGTTTTTGCAATCTTCTACCCGGATTTACGTCAAAAAGTATACCGAGCGTAATTAATGCTGGAAACCATGCGACGATGACGTCGTTAAAATGACGTCATTTGCGCTATGTTTTTTGATGACGTTTCCCGCAATTTTCGTTATTTTATAGAAACAAACTCAATAAAAGTAGAGTTTTAACGATAAAATAAACAGAAAAATTGTTGGTATCGGTGTAATATCACGTTAATTTCACTCGTGAACACCAAAAGTTGTCATTTTCACTCGTGGCTACGCCACTCGTGAAAATATCACTTTTGGTGCCCACTCGGTGAAATTATAACAGGATAATTGTTGCTTTCACTGAAACGATCACGTTATTATTCCTCCTATTGGTAAACGACGTCAATTTTCGCATGGTTTCGCAGCCACGAGTTAATTACGTTCGGTATAACATTTTTGACGTCAATCGGGTGAAATAACTTGATATTACACCGAAAACAATTATACTGTTAATCTTATGTTTCAAAACTCTGACTTGTTCATTTTATTTCACTAAAAATATCTATAATTCACGGGAAACGTCATAAAATACATGGAGCAAATTGTCGGTTTCGGTTTAACGACGTCATCGTCGCATGGTTTCCAGGCATTAATTACGCTCGGTAAACTTTTTGACGTAAATCCGGGCTAAAGATTGCAAAACAGTGAAAAATAAAAATGGTAATCTCACTGTTTCAAAACTGTGATTTTCTGTTTATTTTATCGTTAAAACTCTATTTAATTGAGCTTGTATACATAAAATAAAAAAATGAATCGTCACCAAAAAACCGCAACAATTATCCTCTATTTAAACGACGTCCATGTCGCATGGTTTCCAGCATTAATTACGTTCGGTATACTTTTTGACGTCAATCCGGGTAAAAGATTGCAAAAACAGTGAAAAATAAAAATGGTAATCCACTGTTTCAAAACTGTGGATTATCACTTTTATTTCACTGAGAAAATTCTATAATTCACTGGAAAACATAAAATAAATGGAGGATAATTGTTGGTTTCGGTGTAAGATCACGTTATAATTTCACCGAGTGGGCACCAAAAGTGATATTTTCACGAGTGGCGCAGCCACGAGTGAAAATGACAACTTTTGGTGTTCACGAGTGAAATTATAACGTGATCTTACACCGATACCAACAATTTTTCTGTTTATTTTATGGTTAAAACTCTACTTTTATTGAGTTTGTTTCTATAAAATAACGAAAATCGCGGGAAACGTCATCAAAAAACATAGCGCAAATGACGTCATTTTAACGACGTCATCGTCGCATGGTCTCCAGCATTAATTAACGCTCGGTATACTTTTTGACGTAAATCCGGGCTAGAAGATTGCAAAAACAGTGAAAAATAAAAATGGTAATCCACTGTTTCAAAACTGTGGATTATCACTTATTTCACTGAGAAAACTCTATAATTCACTCGAAAACATTAAATAAATAGAGGATAATTGTTGGTTTCGGTGTAAGATCACGTTATAATTTCACCGAGTGGGCACCAAAAGTGATATTTTCACGAGTGGCGCAGCCACGAGTGAAAATAACTACTTTTGGTGTTCACGAGTGAAATTAACGTGAAATTACACCGATACCAACAATTTTTCTGTTTATTTTATGGTTAAAACTCTATCTTTTATTGAGTTTTTTTCTATAAAATATCGAAAATCGCGGGAAACGTCATCAAAAAACATAGAACAAATGACATCATTTTAACGACGTCATCGTCGCATGGTCTCCAGCATTAATAACGCTCGGTATACTTTTTGACGTTAATCCGGGCTAAAGATTGCAAAAACAGTGAAAAATAAAAATGGTAATCCACTGTTTCAAAACTGTGGATTATCACTTTTATTTCACTGAGAAAACTCTATAATTCACTCGAAAACATTAAATAAATAGAGGATATTTGTTTGTTTCAGTGAAATATCAATTTTATTTCACAAGTGAACACCAAACATCGATATTTTCACGAGTGGCGTAGTCACGAGTGAAAATGTCATTTGTTTGGTGTTCACGAGTGAAATAAAATTGATATTTCACTTAAACAAACAAATTTTCTTTTTATTTTATGTTTTTTGGCAAAATATTCAGTAAAATTTGGAATTATAGTATTTCTTATTCCCCATGGAGAACCCCAGAATGATTACTACCATCATTACTGAAAACGCAACAAAAGTAGTTCAAAATATTTTGATTATATTTAAGAAGTCATTTCAATCTTTATCATACAGCGAAAATGAAACATCAATTCATTAGATATAGGCCTAAATTGATTTTTTTTTATTAAATAAGTCTGCACCATGAATCGTGGCGTAATAATCAATCAGCTGTTCATTCATTAAAAAATGCTCGGTCCAGGGCTGACCTAAGTGCAAAATTTGTCACAATTTAATGCATTTGTGAATAATGAGCGATTGTAGAGGTAGTTTTCTACTTTTTATAGGTGACTTATAGGTTTCAGACCATAATCATACAAGTATTAAGAAATTACTGTGAAAATATAATGGTGGTGAAAAAAATGAATATCAACTTTTTCTCAAATTTTTATTCCAAATTGCTATAGATGGATAGAAAATGATCTAACTAAGAAAATGAATACCAACAACCCTATGTTTATTTCAAAAATAAAAATTTTACAGCCATTTTTCAATTTTATTTAATGTTCTATCACCAATGAATGAGGGGAAATATGTATCTCATAGTTGAGAAATTGGATAAAGTTATAATAAGTATTTTAACGTAATCAATCACTCACCGTCAATCATGTGTATGATACTTTTGTATGGAGGACGAGCTGGAGATCCTGGGTGTGAAAATATGGGACTTTTGTTTAGAATGTGGTTAAAAAGTAGTTCGGCAAAAACAGTGAAAATAAAAATGATATTTTCACTGCTTTGAAACAGTGAAATACCAATTTTATTTCACCGATATATTTCAGTATTTCACTGAAAAGCATAAAATAAATAGACAAAATCGTCATTTCAACCGAAAATTTGAAGGTATTTCTCTGCGTCGCCGACCACGTCATTTTCATCAGTTATGCTTTCAATTAAAAACAAACAACAAAAACAAAGATACCATCTGCAGTAAATTGCTCGTAGTGTCACTCTTAAACACGGGAAATGATAGAATGTGTATCATTTGCAAAGCCATTTTTTACGTCGAATCGGCGTGTACAAAGCATATAAATTTCATTCATGTGTTTATATATTCTAAATGTCTTACATCGTAATTATTTTGACAGCAATAACATTTGGTCAAAACTAGCTTGGTATTGTAGTCAGGTAAAGCAAAACCCACTTACTTTTCCAATTTTGTTAGGTACCTAATGCATGGGAGTCATACTGGGGTCTTGGCAAGTTTACCCTGGGAGAGATCCTGGGTCGGTCGGGACTATAAATAATATAAGTCAAAGACATTGCAAACAAGATGTTTCAATTTTTCGGGCTTATGGATACGGCGCAGCAACGGAAAGAAATGTTGCTTGACGCTTAAGTACTAGCATATTAGAAAAACAGAAAAGTAACAATCTTATAAAAATAATAATGATAATATCTTCATTTAACGAAGGTTATTCATTAAACAAACAACATGCGATATAAGCTATTAGGAATAACTTATTTTCAACAAAGCCTTAGAATATTAATTAGAAATTGCATTATACAAGCCAGCAATGAGGAACTGCGACACATAATTAACACATGTAGCGAGAAGTGTATCACAGACAGACACATAATTAACACATGTAGCGAGAAGTGCATCACAGACAGACACATAATTAACACATGTAGCGAGAAGTGTATCACAGACAGACACATAATTAACACATGTAGCGAGAAGTGCATCACAGACAGACACATAATTAACACATGTAGCGAGAAGTGTATCACAGACAGACACATAATTAACACATGTAGCGAGAAGTGTATCACAGACAGACGCATAATTAACACATGTAGCGAGAAGTGCATCATAGACAGACACATAATTAACACATGTAGCGAGAAGTGCATCATAGACAGACACATAATTAACACATGTAGCGAGAAGTGCATCACAGACAGACACATAATAAACACATGTAGCGAGAAGTGCATCACAGACAGACACATAAATAACACATGTAGCGAGAAGTGCATCACAGACAGACACATAATTAACACATGTAGCGAGAAGTGCATCACAGACAGACACATAATTAACACATGTAGAAAGAAGTGTATCACAGAGAGACTAATAATCCTCACATGTTGATTCAATGTATATACATGTATCTTACAAACAATATTAAGAACTGTTTCATTCTCATTCAAATGTTCTATTAAATTCTTTTTAAAACTGTATAAAGATGAAGACGTTTTGATATTCAGTGGTAAATCATTCCAAACTGACATGCTAGTATATATGACAAAGAAAGTTTGACAAGGTCCATTTTACATTGTATATGTTTTTAAAAATCCATCTTCTGAGTAGATCTTAGTTGAAAGTATTTATTTTCAGAAAATTGGAGTAACTCAGAAATATACTTGGGGGTCATATTATGTCAGGCTTTATAAATAAGGACACCAGTATGGTAATTACATCGGCTATGAAAGGAAAGCCAGTGTAGATTTTGGAATAATTATTCTGTAGCTGTTCGCGTGGGCTTCAGAAGTATTATTTGCAGCTCTTTTTTGAAAATTTAAGTATTTTGTTTATGTTAGATCAATTACTATACACCCGATTGATACAACCATATTCAAATATGGAGCGCAACGTAAGCGTTGTAAAAGTTTTTCCATATCATGTGAGTAGAAAGATAATCTTCTTCGCAAAAATATTCGTGAAAATTATGTTTGCAAACAGAATCAGAACTTGAGCTTAATGTACTATTAATGTGTAAGCCTAACAGTTTTTGTGAAGAGCTCGGAATTACCTTTTCTTCTAAACTTTGATGTAACTACCATGCATGTTGTTTTTACGGGATTTATCACTATGTTATTGTGAGAATACCACAATCTCTTTAAAAATGCCATTTAATTATACATATTATTTTAATAAATAATTTTCTCTGACCTGATTTTTCCAAATGGGTATTTTAGTATTTTTGTTTCTTTGCCGCTTTGTCGATGGTACGCCGGATTTCACTAATCAAACTAGCTCGCAATGACACGGAAAGGAACATTATGAATTAATTAAAAGTATTCAATTACACGGAAGAGAACTTGTAGTTTGTATCTTTTCTATATAAAGCACATGGAAATATAGTTTGCGTGTTAAAGCATGTGTTTTTAGTTACCAGCCAAAAGCCACATGTACAACCTTTACATAATTCAGTTAGACAGGGAACAGACCCACTATATTTAGGTTACAGCACTCATTTCACTACATACATCACGGTACTAAATTACAAAACGTTTTCCACCCAAACAAGGGTCTAATAATACATTTTACATATCTTCTGAATTGAGTACTTTGACAGGAATTGAAATATCCTAGGGTCATTAGGGTTGCCTAATTTGATGAACTATTCACGTTTGTTTCTTTTTGTTATGACTTCATCTTTAGATTTTTGACTTTGCGTTCTATAGTTATTTTGGGCATTAATATAAAACCGAACTCGGTCTTGCTTCATCTATATATAATTCCAACATAACTCACGATTTTGTCTCTATATACAAAGAGTAGAAAAATTATGTTATATTGCACCATAAACAGTGCGGGAATCGATATGCTGTAAACATGACGTCATATCGCGCCGCATGACGTTAAATGAGCGTTCGCGTAGAAAATAAAGCTTTGCATTTATTCACCTTTTGTAATATCTGGTCATGTTAGAATCGAAATAACATCCTTTCAGCGTTGTTATCGTGCCTCATTCTACCCAGCTGTAAATGGGTAGCAGCGATGAAAAACTCGCTGCCTCTCTCTCGCGAATGTGATGACATCTGGAATGAGTGTTCGAGAGCGTTTTAATAAGCTACGGTTTCTTCGTAATCGAACTAAATAAATTCATATAAACTTTGTCGTACTGATGCGCAGTTATAAACTTCGTTATATATACTAATTTATTTATTCTCGATTGCGAAACAAATTCTTACAACTTAGATTAATCGCTCTCGAGAGTCATTCAAGATGGAATCAACCTTAGAGAGAGAGAGAGAGAGAGAGAGAGAGAGAGAGAGAGAGAGAGAGGCAATGTGGAATTATTTTTCTCACCTGAGATACATTTTCACGCGCATTTACCCGTGTGAGATAAACTTTTCTTGCATACCAGATGGGGATATCTGCAGTTTTTACTAGTGCTGGAAAATCTCGTCTTACCCCCCCCGTATAAGACGACTTACGTGAATTACTTATGACGTCACGTTATAAACAATGTGAGGTCACTTTCCCAAACATAGAATCTAAAGAACGTTTGTTTTTATATTAAATGTGCATCATTTCGATAAGTTTGTTTTTAAATACCTATTTCAAAGTGCAAGACGGTATGCAAGAAAAAGTTTCTTCCATGATATACTTGGTTCAGATCGAAATATATATCCGTCACTTCGGGTAACTGTTTCGCGGGAATTCGGGAGCAGACACCCTCAGTGACGGATTTCGATTGGAAACTCGTGCTCATATAAGAAACTAATAATCTCACATCGCTAATCTCACATCGCTGCCGGACTATTTTTACGTTTATTGTAAGCAGACATAAAAATCGAAAAATGACTGTAAAATGCGATTTAAACGGTGAGAAAATAAATATACCATGTCCTTTGAGTTGTGGATAAGGAAATCCCACCCTCAGCAGAGCCTCGTTTTTGGACGTATGTCAAACCGAGGGTGGGATGTTTCGGACGTATGTCAACCCGAGGGTGGGATTTCCTTATCCGCAACTCATGAACATGTTAGATTCATTTTGTGTCTTGCCTAAGGACACTACCTACATGACTATGGTAGGGATCGAACCCGGGGCCCTTCGATCCTGAGGCGAACGCGCTACCACTGCGCCACGGCGGCTCCGTATCAGTACTCCAAATCATTGTTTATTAAACGACTAACACCGCTGGAACGGATGTTATTTCAAAAACTGTATACACTGTTACATTTTCTTACTAAAAGACAAGCGAGTTGCTTTCTAGCTTTTTGAAAAGCAAAAATATAACAACGTGCTGATGCATACGTTTTTCGGTTACCAGTCAACAAACACTTGAACAACCTTTACATAATTTAGTTGGACAGGGATTAGCCTCACTCTATTATATCATATTTAAGTTACAACAATTTCGCATTTCATCACATACATTACGGTACTAAATTACAAAAAAAATCAACCTAAGTAAGGGTCTTGTAAAACTGTGTACATATCTTCTTAAGTACATTGTCTTACAGCAGAGGAAGAAAACTTTGGTTTGCCTTGTTTTGATGAATAATCTCCCTTTGTACGTTCTCGCTTAATAGAATAGGTAGCAACTTTTGAATTGTATACTTTGACAGGAGCTAAAACATTATAGGATTATGGTTGCCTAATTTGATGAACTATTCACAATAATTTCTTTTTGTTTAGACTTCATCTTTAAATCTTTTAATTTGCATATAGTACTTAGGGGCATAGATATATAACCTATTTCGATCTTGCTTCACATATATATATAACAAAATACATTGTTACATTTTCTTATCAAAACATTCTAGCTTTTTTAAAAGCTAGCCCTGTTATGTGTTTACGGTATCCCCACTAGAATGAGTAATTGGATCATCCAAAGCGATCGTCGGCCTTTGAAAGAATTTCCATAAAATTCCACACATGTATTAAGAACACGAGGAGAAAGTTATTAAAGCACTATGGCACTGAAGCGGCCGGCCTGTGGTCACATTATGGTCAGTTAAGTTTTCATGCACAACTGAATGCCGGCATTTGTAAGAATCATAGGTAAGTGGGCCGTGAATATCGCTTAGGACTTCATCTCAATGGTAAAGGTTACAAAGTTCACATTTAGGGTAATTGTCACAGTGACACCTCTTGTTCTAGTGTGGGATTTGTCCTAAATTCTGTAACGTAAATAAAAATATTTCCCATATCCCATTACAGATATGCAACCAAATACATTGTAGGAAAATCACTTACAAGTAATTGCTATTCATTTAAACTCGATTTATTCTGATTTGCAAAAAAACATTTTTCATTAAGACGTGACTTAGAAGCATCTTCAATCCCGAACATCAGGTTTTTTCAATTGATGATGTAGTTAAATGCGAGATGAAATATAAAGTAAATACTCCCATCTTTTCAACAACGAGAAAGTAATTAAGCACTTCTAAAGAAGATAATTGCACCCCTAGTATACCTGTATACATATACACATAGAACGATCAACTTCAGCGTAAATGTTTTTTACAATTACCTAGGAAATGAGATTCTATATCGACGAAGCTACGCTCTGAGACATTCTGGAGCATTTTATGACGATAAACAAAGTTTTTGTAGTTAGTAGTGCCGGGACACAATGCAGTGAAAACGTATAACTGATTAACCATAGAAATCTAAATAAGCAAACATCGAAAACATGTATGTGTACACGTATGTAAAGACGGGGGCGAGAGTGGAACGATGAAAGTTGGCAAGAGAAAATGGGATTTCTAACGCAGTACCGATGTAACGTCGTTTCTGATTGGTGACGTCGTTTAAATTTGCGACTATTAAATAACGTGTATATAGTCGCAAACTTCAAACGGCGTTTTAATTATCGCATTTAGACACATTGTGCGTTAGAAAAGGGATAACTATTTAGTGATTTTGATATTTGCGACCGTATATACGGTTTTAATGATCGCAAACAGTTTTAACAGCTCCGGCTAACGACGTCGCCGTTAAAAATATTTGCAACCATTAAAAACTGTTTCTAACGCCATACCGATGCAACGTCGTTTCTGATAAGTGACGTCGTTTAAATTTGCGACTATTAAATAACGTATATATAGTCGCAAAATTCAAACGGCGTTTTAATTATCGCATTTAGACACATTGTGCGTTAGAAAAGGGATAACTATTTAGTGATTTTGATATTTGCGACCGTATATACGGTTTTAATGGTCGCAAACTATATGAACAGCTCCGGCTAACGCCGTCGCCGTTAAAAATATTTGCGACCATTAAAAACCATATATACAGTCGCAAATATCAAAACTACAAAACAGTTATTCCTATAATATAGAGTCGCAAATATCAAAATTACAAAACAGTTATTCCTATATTATATGGATCGTTACATTTGAAAGCCCTAATACATGTACAATGTTATTAAGACCTCGTGTATACATGTATTTACATGCATACTTATATTTATGCTTTATATTTAACGCCGTCGCCGTTAAAAATATTTGCGACCATTAAAAACCGTATATACAGTCGCAAAGATCAAAATTACAACACAGTTATTCCTGTATTGTTTATATACAATGTATATGCTTAATAGTTTGTCAGAGGTGTTTTTTTTTAATGATTTTGTATGGGGGGTCCAAACTTTACGTGATTGTTCGGATCATATTTCGAAATGTTTTGAAGAGAATCAATTGATACTTCATGTATTGATAGATGATAATAGAAAATGCAATGAAGAAAAAACTATTACTCTAGTTTCATTCCTGTTAGACTCACTGCCTCTGGTTACTTTTTGTGTGGAGCATATCTCGCAAAGTAATTAAGGGAAACAATCAATACTTAAGTTATCAATAGAGATCAAGGACAGGAAGTGTAGTACGCAAAAACCATAACTCTATATCTATGTAGAGTTAATGCACGATTTTTCACGTTAAAACATCTGCAGAATCCCGAGGGGTGGTAGGTGCCCGAGCCCGTGAAGGCGAGGGCACCAACATATCCCGAGGGTGTTATTACACGAAAAAACGTTCGTTAATGCTATTCTAGCATAAATAGCATAAAAAATCATAAGAATAAAAACGAAACGCTCTTCAGTAAGAGTACGACGTTCAAAAATTCCCGGGACAACGTCCGTGTTGTTAACGTCATATTTATGACGTCACCAGCGGTTTTTAAGCCCGACACTGTTGGCGCCGTACATGATATAAGACTTGGTAGACAGGTTCATTGTTTAAAATGGCAAATTGCGGCGCATAAATGAAAACGGGTTATGCCGGCGTGTGAATTTCCCCGTTAACACACGTTTGTTCTCCTGTTAAAACACCGGCAAAATAGGCAAAACAGCACATTTTATGCTAGAATTACTTTAAGGGCTACTGTCCCTCGCAAATTTTTATTAAGTGTATCTCAAAAAGCTTTGAAAAGAGTAATACCAATATTGATACAGGACAATGATATAAAATACTGTGCACAGAACGACTTGACTTTGGGCAAGATCGCACGATTCACGACAATAAAACGTGACAGCTTGACATAATAACAATTACTGTGGACAAGATCACTTGATGTTTAGACAACACAGTGTGGCAGCTTCACATAATAACGATCACTTTGGACAAGATCACTTGATGCTTAGACAAGACAGTGTGGCAGCTTCACATAATAACGATCACTTTGGACAAGATCACTTGATGCTTAGACAAGACAGTATGGCCGCTTCACATAATAACGATCACTTTGGACAAGATCACTTGATGCTTAGACAAGACAGTGTGGCAGCTTCACATAATAACGATCACTTTGGACAAGATCACTTGATGCTTAGACAAGACAGTGTGGCAGCTTCACATAATAACGATCACTTTGGACAAGATCACTTGATGCTTAGACAAGACAGTGTGACAGCTTCACATAATAACGATCACTTTGGACAAGATTACATGATGCTTATACAAGACAGTGTGGCAGCTTCACATAATAACGATCACTTTGGACAAGATCACTTGATGCTTAGACAAGACAGTGTGACAGCTTCACATAATAACGATCAATTTGGACAAGATTACATGATGCTTAGACAAAACAGTGTGGCAGCTTCACATAATAACGATCACTTTGGACAATATCACTTGATGCTTAGACAAGACAGTGTGGCCGCTTCACATAATAACGATCACTTTGGACAAGATTACGTGATGCTTATACAAGACAGTGTGGCAGCTTCACATAATAACGATCACTTTAAACAAGATCACTTGATGCTTAGACAAGACAGTGTGGCCGCTTCACATAATAACGATAACTTTAAACAAGATCACTCGATGCTTAAACAAGACAGTGTGACAGCTTCACATAATAACGATCACGTTGGACAAGATCATTTGATGCTTAGAGAAGACAGTATGGCAGCTTCACATAATAACGATCACTTTGGACAAGATCACTTGATGCTTAAACAAGACAGTGTGACAGCTTCACATAATAACGATCACTTTGGACAAGATTACATGATGCTTAGACAAGACAGTGTGGCAGCTTCACATAATAACAATCACTTTAGACAAGATCACTTGATGCTTAGACAAGACAGTGTGGCCGCTTCACATAATAACGATCACTTTGGACAAGATTACATGATGCTTAAACAAGACAGTGTGGCAGCTTCACATAATAACAATCACTTTTGACAAGATTATTTGATGCTTATACTAGACAGTATGGCAGCTTCACATAATAACGATCACTTTGGACAAGATCACTTGATGCTTAAACAAGACAGTGTGACAGCTTCACATAATAACGATCACTTTGGACAAGATTACATGATGCTTAGACAAGACAGTGTGGCAGCTTCACATAATAACAATCACTTTAGACAAGATCACTTGATGCTTAGACAAGACAGTGTGGCCGCTTCACATAATAACGATCACTTTGGACAAGATTACATGATGCTTAAACAAGACAGTGTGGCAGCTTCACATAATAACAATCACTTTTGACAAGATTATTTGATGCTTATACTAGACAGTATGGCCGCTTCACATAATAACGATCACTTTGGACAATATCACTTGATGCTTAGACAAGACAGTATGGCCGCTTCACATAATAACGATCACTTTGGACAAGATCACTTGATGCTTAGACAAGACAGTGTGGCAGCTTCACATAATAACGATCACTTTAGATAAGATCACTTGATGCTTAGACAAGACAGTGTGGCAGCTTCACATAATAACGATCACTTTGGACAAGATCACTTGATGCTTAGACACGACAGTGTGGCAGCTTCACATAATAACGATCACTTTGGACAAGATTACATGATGCTTATACAAGACAGTGTGGCAGCTTCACATAATAACGATCACTTTGGACAATATCACTTGATGCTTAGACAAGACAGTGTGACAGCTTCACATAATAACGATCAATTTGGTCAAGATTACATGATGCTTAGACAAAACAGTGTGGCAGCTTCACATAATAACGATCACTTTGGACAAGATCACTTGATGCTTAGACAAGACAGTGTGACAGCTTCACATAATAACGATCAATTTGGTCAAGATTACATGATGCTTAGACAAAACAGTGTGGCAGCTTCACATAATAACGATCACTTTGGACAATATCACTTGATGCTTAGACAAGACAGTGTGGCCGCTTCACATAATAACGATCACTTTGGACAATATCACTTGATGCTTAGACAAGACAGTGTGGCAGCTTCACATAATAACGATAACTTTAAACAATATCACTTGATGCTTAGACAAGACAGTGTGGCCGCTTCACATAATAACGATCACTTTAAACAAGATCACTCGATGCTTAAACAAGACAGTGTGACAGCTTCACATAATAACGATCACGTTGGACAAGATCATTTGATGCTTAGACAAGACAGTATGGCAGCTTCACATAATAACGATCACTTTGGACAAGATCACTTGATGCTTAAACAAGACAGTGTGACAGCTTCACATAATAACGATCACTTTGGACAAGATTACATGATGCTTAAACAAGACAGTGTGGCAGCTTCACATAATAACAATCACTTTAGACAAGATCACTTGATGCTTAGACAAGACAGTGTGGCCGCTTCACATAATAACGATCACTTTGGACAAGATTACATGATGCTTAAACAAGACAGTGTGGCAGCTTCACATAATAACAATAACTTTTGACGAGATTACATGATGCTTATACTAGACAGTATGGCCGCTTCACATAATAACGATCACTTTGGACAAGAATACATGATGCTTAAACAAGACAGTGTGGCAGCTTCACATAATAACGAGCACTTTTGACAAGATTATTTGATGCTTATACTAGACAGTATGGCCGCTTCACATAATAACGATGACTTTGGACAAGATTACATGATGCTTAGACGAAACAGGGTTACAGCTATATACAATAAAAATCACTTTATACAAGATTACACGGTGCTAAGATAATAAAGCGTGACAACTTCCCATAATAACAATCACTTTGGACTAAATTCCCTAGACAATAAAACGTGACAGTTTGACTTAATAGCAATCACTTTGGACAATATCACATGATGCTAAGACAAGAAAGCGTGGCAGCTTCACAAAATAACAATCTCTTTAGGCAAGATCACACATCAGACAATGCTTAGTCAAGAAAGCGTGGCAGCTACTCATGATAACAATCAATTTGGCTAAGACCACACATTTCTTAGACAAGACGCTGTGGCAACTACATCGCATCATAGCCCGCTCCGTAGGCGAGCTCACACCATATTCTGACAATTTCACATTATAGTATAGTCCATAGAGAAGATCATGTGATTCTCTTCCAAGAGACTTGGCAGTTTTACATACTTATGAGACATACTGGTTTTGTTATAATTTATTTTGACACGAAATAATGACAAGATAATGTACATAATTTAGAAGTTATTGCGATATTTTGACAAGACAGCAGTCAGCGAACATTACATTGATGTAACAATATATAGAGAATATAAGGTTACTGCCTTTTGATAACAGTTGATATCGGACGAGGATGATATCGGCCAGGGATGCCGAGGCTTGTCGATATTCATCCGAGTTCGATATCAACTGTTATCAAAAGACAGTAACCTTATATTCTATTTATTATGCAAGTGACTTAAATTTTCCCTTTTCACAATAAAAAAGTACATTTAAATGATTCGCGTATTTATGACATCATTAACGGTTTAAATCAGCGTTTAAATTCCAGCACTGTTAATTGCTATGCTTCATAGGAAATCTTGAACATTAAAATATACCTAAAGGCATTTGTACACTTTTAAAAGGCTGATAACTAACGTTTCAGCTCATATCATACAAGTAATAGGGTAAGAAATTACTGTGAAACTGCGAAGGGGATGAAAAAATGAAAATCAACTCGAATTTTGCTTCAAAATTGCTATAGATGGATGGATAATGATCTAACTAAGAAGATGAATACCAACAACACTATGTTTTATTCAAAAGTAAAATTCTACAGACATTTTTCTATTTTATGTGATGTGCTGTTTACCTGTATTCCTAGAAATTTGAATGAAACGCACCTCTGTAGCCTAAAGCAAATTTGATTTATAGTGTAGCGTGTTAGAAATCCACAATAGCCTAGATCTTATTTCATAAAACTCACTTAATGAACGTGGGCGGGGCTTAAAACGTGATATCAGGACAGTGTCATAATAAAAATGTCCTGTGATATCAGATGTCGCATTATCAACAAATATCAGACCTGTGTTATCAGGTCGTCGTCATGGCAGTTGCATAATAAAGTACGTTACACGTCACATACACACATTTGAATATTCGGATATCATATTATATAGACAAGTCTATAGCTCGACGAGATTGCTTTGCTTTTAGACTTTATGCTATGTCAGATTAACAAGACGTAATATGAAACTGATGACTGACAAAAAAATGACATTGCAATTGAAAAGAAAGGCTAATTTACTTACATAACATAACATAAATTATAGAGAGGCTGAAGAGGCTTAACTATCAAAACAACATAACTTTAAGAGAATATCACGCTTCTAGATATATCACAAACAAAATATTGTTAAAGATTCCACGCCCTATCTTGGTTTTGCGACACTGTCCCACTATCATCAGACGAACTTAACAACACATAAACAGTTAAACATGTAGGCATGGTAATACCATATGACTGAGTACAGGGAAGTCGCTCAATACAATAAGTACAGAAAAGATAGCAAACAATTCCTAGAAAGTACAGTGGTCAGAACATGGATTATACCGTTAAAGCCCTTCATGTCAAGATTGTATATAAAATATGATAAAGGAGCCATATGACTATTCAACTGTGTACAGTAAGCAGTTTTTAGTAAGTGGATCGTCATCCACTTGCTTTTGTAAAGCTCATTCAAAAAGCACTAATCTAATGTCGCCAGAGGCTTTCCTGCAACGTAGTTCTTCTAAATCTTAAACTTCAGCAAAAGTAATAGAAATTAACCTTTATAATATCAACGTCAAAATGGATCTGAAAGCACATCCGTTACCTGGTAGAGAGTTTATTAAGAAACTCATTGAACTGCAAAACTTAAAGAAACTTTGTATAACTAGTC
Source organism: Saxidomus purpurata (assembly GCA_022818135.1). Taxonomy (NCBI): domain Eukaryota; kingdom Metazoa; phylum Mollusca; class Bivalvia; order Venerida; family Veneridae; genus Saxidomus; species Saxidomus purpurata. The sequence goes on from JAFMSR010000007.1 coordinate 39,020,824, forward strand.
GTGAGTACTAATAAAAACGGTATCACGTGATCGATCAGACAGGGAATATGGTAAGAATTTTAACAGCTGTTTCTGATATTTAGTGTGTGTACATTACATACGGACGCTGTGATATTTGAGTAACAAAGGGAATTGGGTTTTATTATATGCAGTAGACTTTTAAAAAATAACATCTATTCTCTACCATTATTTTTGCAAACTAGTTGTATTTTTTTTTAAATGTCTCAAAATTTTCAGAGAAATGCTCCGCTTTGGCGTTAAAAAGTAGCCTGACAGAATACAATGAATACTTTCACAGATTTGATAAAATTACAAGTTTTGAAATGTTCTGTGTTTTTAGACCCGGAAGTTACATACATGCTATAAAGCCGCTCCACCATGGGTGCTCTTTGAGACTTCTGTAAATAAAACGGGTGAACAGGGAAGGTGCTTTGTAGCTAAAACGACGATTTGAAACGGACTCATATATTCAGAAATCATCTGTGAGTCACTTGCTTCAGTGCTTTGATTAAATGAAGCTTTTTGTACCTCGCCGGCAAAAATTAGAAGTGTGTAAAACAAATGAGAAGTGTGTAAAACAGATTAGAAGTGTGTAAAACAAATAATAGTATGTAAAAAATACATGCATTCGATCACGATTATTGCATGCAATCACTATGTAGTCGTTTCCATGTGTATAGCTGCACGACCAATGATTGTTGAGGACAGATATCAAAAGCATATCAATCTATTAAGCGGACACAGTTCATAATTTTGCAAAATTTCCAAGAACTCTTTTTTTCTCTGTTGTAAAATATTGATGTTTGTCATAGCAGTACTGTCTTTAAATAATATTCAGAACATATTCATTCGTAGAAAAGCAAACAAAGGTAATTATCAATTAGTAAAATATGTTTAAATATCCATCACAACATCAGCTGATTGGTAATAACCATTTTTTGTGTTTTTTTATTTTATTATATTATTGGCTGACATGCTTATTCATGTATTCCTGCCATTTTATACAAAGTCAAGGAAGTATTCTACATCCTTGTAGCTGAGCCTTTACTGAAGTGTTTTGTGACTTGTATTGGCTGTTTTCTAAGAAAAAACATTCACGATGCTTTAGTTGCTGAGCACAGAAAGTACATTGTTCTTACCTGTCTGGCATTCATAACTTGGAATATAGTCAGTTGTAAATATTATAATCAAGCAGTTATTTCGCTGCGTTCCTCGTTACTTTCACGGATTGTACAGGACTTGTATTTTTGCTGAAGATTGCGGAGGATTTCTGTTGAACACTCGTTGAATTATAACAAAACACTAAAACATGCACTGGTTTTATGTTTTATTTTTGGAAATAACTATCTAAAAGTAAAGTTCAACTTCGTGAATTTTGCAAGTGAACCATAACCGGACTACACGACATTGTTTGATAGAAAGCAGGTAAATACTTTCTAATGTTTCGTCGTTTTTGTGTTCGCCATTTCTTAAGATTTCTACATCAAACTTTACAATTATATTGCTTATGACAATAGGGTCATGATGCCACCAAATTTTGTAGGTCAAGGTCATATTTGACAGAGTTATGCCCCTTTTTGTACTTAGATTTTGTCACGAAAACTTAACGTTGGCTATAACTTTGCCATTTCTGAAGATTTCTTCATCAAACTTTCAAATTGTATTGCTTATGACATAAGGGTCGTGATGCCGCCAAATTGTGGAGGTGAAGGTCATATTTGACAGAGTTATGCCCCTTTTTACACTTAGATTTTTGCTATAACTTTGCCATTTCTTAAGATTTCTTCATCAAACTTTCAAATTGTACTGCTTATGTCAAAAGGGTCATGGTGCCGCCAAAGTTTGTTGGTCAAGGTCATATTTGACAGAGTTATGCCCTTTTTACACTTAGATTTTGTCACAAAATTGTTGGTTATTCTGACAAAGCATAAGAGGGCGACACAAGTGTTCTACTGAATACCAATCTAGTTACATATATTTTAGCATATATACTTAAACAAAAAAGTAACTTCGGATAATTCTGTTTTCGAATATATCCTCAAACCTAAACTTGGTTGGTGTCATAATTAATAGATTTTGGCATAGTGTTCGAAGTGAACCAACGGAAAAACGTTAAAAGTGTGCTAGCGATAACTGTACAATAAATCCACGTATCACATGAATGTTGAATATTCACAGTGTTCTTTATATTGAAATTGGTTTTTGATTTATACTAATTCATTTATTCTCGATTACGAAACAAGTTATTACAACATATTTTATTGCTCTCAGATGGATTCAACCTTGATGACTTAACCAGTATCATGTAGTTACAGTGTCCTTAGGCAAGACACGATAATTCCACATTGACTCTCTTATGTGAAGTTGTGACGTTCCCAAACTCCACTTAACGCAATGCGGATATTTACCACTTTGTGCCCTGTTATAATCAAATAGGGATCATCCGCTTGTTCCAAGCAACTACATTGTGGCATTTGATGTTTGAAAGAGTATATACGTGGAATACTTCTATAGTTTGCGAGATCGTCAATGGTGCAGCGGTATCCCTATTGCTTCAGAATCAAAAGGTCCCGGGTTCTATCTCTGAGTGTTCTTTATGGGTGTCTATTTATCATTTCAAGAAATATAAATTGAGTACAAATCTTGTAACATTAGAAGTAGCACTTTCGATATCATATATATGATTTTCTCTTTAATTTAAACTTATGTAATTATTATCGAAACGAAAATCCTTCCAAATGAAATCAGCCTCGATAAGAGAGGTGAAACACTGTAGAAATGTTAATGGCCTACCCCAAAGACACTACCGCTGTCCTCTGGTTGAGAACGAACACGTGACCCTCCGAGCCTGGGGCGAAGGCGCTACCTCTTTGCCACGGCGGCTTCACGTATATATTCAATAGCCGAATCCTAAAAGGCATACTTGTTAATGTAAGAAGCACTTTAGTATGGAAATATGGAATGATATCCCAATCGCTATAAGAAATCTTACAAACTTGAAATCTTTCAAAACTACATTCAAGCAGTACTTATTTTTGAATGACACAGTATATAATATATGTTGTCACTTTAATACCACAAGTTCTTTTACTCATATAAATAAGTTATGTCTGTTAATAAGTGATTTTCCATGTGTGTATCGTACATGCCAATGCGTGAGTGAACGAGTGTGCATACGAGCGTCGGGTGAGTGAATGAGTGAGTGAGTGAGTGAATGAGGGCGTGAGTGAGTAAGTGAGTGAGTGAGTGAGTGAGTGTGTTAATTTTTCTTAGTTGATGTATGATTATAGTTCTTCTCAATTGTGTATTATCATTGTTAATAGAAGGTCTCATAGTAGATAAGAAATATGTTGCTTTATGTACATATGCTTAATGAGTTAGCTTCTTTAAATAAAGAGATTACTATTATTATTATCATATTGTGCAGTTTTCCTTGAAGATGAAGCGATTCTAGGTTTGCAACTGCATACCGCCTTTCTTTATTTTATTCTATTTGGCTTGTTCTCATTTTCCGTACCTTAATAATAGAAATTATATTGATAAGCTAATGAACACTTTAGTCATCTAAGGTAGCACATTAAGATATACATCAGTACAAATATGACATGACGATGATCTTATTTTTCAATGAGGCCTTCAATAAAAACAATAGCATGCATGTACGCATACAAACACATAATCTATGACACTCGTAGTATGTTGATAGTTTCGCCGGTATGTTTCGGAGGCCCAAAAGTGCCATATTAATATGCAGATTATATTCTCGAAACATAGATTATGTGTTCAATGAACGTAAAATAATAAATAAAAACAATTTCAAAGAAGAACCTATAGCGAAAACTGCCTCATTTTACCACAATTAATCACTATAGAGGCTTTGTAGGACCACATTCGTAACAGATTGCATTTGTAACATATTTCGCACGTATGCGATCGCATTCGTAACAGGTAAAATGTGTTACGAATGAGTTTGTCCAACATGGGGGTTGACATCAGAAGCACATATGTATCATGTTGAGTTTTATACTGCAAATGTTCAATTAGTTGGTTTTCATCGCAACATCATTAAATGACTGCAATAAGCACCATCACTAGTCAGCGTCGTCGTCGTCATTGACGTCGTAAAATTATTTGAGCCGCATAATGAGAAAATGGGTTTTCGGGAATATTCGAGGCTTTGTGACTAGTGTGGGCCCAGATCGGCATGCGCATCCGCACAGTCTGATCAGTGCCCACACCGTTCGCTGTTATTTCAAAGAAAGCTTATTCTACCTGAATATGAATTTTCTGACCCTTGTTCAGATGCATAAATGCACCGACGACATCAGGATCAGAACAATAGCCATGAGCAGTCAAACTAGTCGCTATTTTAAGTATACATAATTGTATATATACCCGGAGTTCTACGAAAACAAGCTTTTTTAACACTTTCTTTGTTAGTTGAGACTGTCTTGATCTTGATTTAAGTGCATTTTATATGTTGTTGAAGCGATACAGCCAGTGATTTACCGATTGTAAAAGTTATACAGGATTGCATGTGGTGTGCATCTTCACCTTTAATCATACATACTTATATATTCATGCATTTAGTAAAAATGAAATCTTACAAACCAAAACCGATGTGAGAAATTTATAAGTGACAATACATGTAGTACCATGCTACTATGAATAGACTAGTCATGATTACGGTATTCTTGCCAAGTTTAATTGCCAGACACCAAGATATTAACCTGACCAGAAATATCCCTCCAATTAACAAGAGAGCCGTCATGGAACACTATCGCTCACATGAGTAGCATTACACTATAAATATTATTAAATCTGCGATTTTGCCATTTTAGGGGCAATGACTGTAAGAGAAATAGTGTGATATGGCTACTTTTCGAGGAAAAACAAGATCTTAATTATATATAACTTCAATGCAAGTTTGGTCAAAATGAAATAATAAATGTGATCTCTGTCATGTTCACAATGCTAAATCAGCAAATTTTGTCATTTTAGTTGCCATAACTCCAGGACAAAGGGTGCTAAATAGCTCGTTTTCGCAAGGAACCGAGATGTTCTAGATATATGACTTCTATACAAGTTTGTTCAAAATGAAATTAAAAAAAATAAGCAAATTTTGCCATTTCAGCTCCGAGACAAATGTCGCGATATGACTGTTTTAAGAGGATATGAGAGCCTGTTTAATTTTGATAAAAATCGAATAGTAAATGTAGTCTCCATTGTGTTGACAATGATAAATCAGCACGTTTTTGCCAATTCAGGGGCCGTAACTCCATATCAATTGGTGCAATACGGTTGCTTTTGAAGGGAACCGAGATCTTATAAATATATAAGTTGTGTGCAAGTTTAGTCAAAATAAATAAAAATGCGGTCTCTATCGTGAACACAAGACTAAAATCAGTAATTATTGCCATCTCAGGGGCCACGATTCCAAGACGAATAAGGTGATATGGCTGGTTTTCGTCAGGAACCAAGATATCATAGATAATTATATATAAGTCTGTGCAAGTTTTGTTAAAATAAAAAATTAATGTTGTCTTTATCGTATTCACAAGAAAAATGTGAACGGACTGTCGGTCGGACGACGGACGACATACAAAGGGTGATCACAATAGCTTACTTTGTCTCTTCGTATAAGTGAGCTTAAACATGTTACAAATGTGATTCAGATGTAAAAATGCACTTTTTTTGTTCATTTTACCGATTGAAAATGAGCTGTGACAAATGCCATCAGATGTCACATCAAAATTCGGCATCGATCACATTCGTCTCAAAAATTGTTACATATGTGCTTGATTCATGTTACATATGCAATCTCATTTATAACACCTGTTACATATGCGATCTCATTTATAACACCTGTTACGAATGCGATCTGTTACGAATGTGGTCCTACAAGGCTTTCTTTAATAAATCGCATCCACTCATTGATACAACAACTCTACAAAGATTATTGTATGGTATACGGTACTGCAGTATATTCTAAACCGCTGATTTTATCGATAATGACTGGGAATGCATAGCTGAAACTTTTTGGTTAGGTTATAATACTTCCAAAGTTTCTATTGTTTATGTTATGAGGTTATTTAGTTTGATATCTGCTATAGGGTAAGTCCTTTTAAAATTCACTTTCTCGGTAACCATTAAGCCTAGAAACTTCAGACATATGCTTGGCATCATACAATGGCCTCTGTGGCCGAGTGGTTAAGGTCACCGACTGATGATCACTTGTCCCTAACCGCTGTAGGTTTGTGCCCTACTTGGGTCGGATTCTTTTATGTCTGGAAGCTATCTAGGTTCTACCCAGGTGCCCGCCTGTGACTGAAATAATGCCCACATTGGCACCCAGGGTCTTCCTCCTCCATGAAAGCTGGAAGTTGCCATATAACCTTAGCTGTTGAGTGCGACGTTAAATCCGAATCAATCAATTTGCACAATACAATCAACCCTATGGGCAAATCCCATTGCTTTTGAATGATATTAAAAGTTGTGAAATTCAGTTCAGTTGTGTTTAAATCCACTTCTCAGTTACCATTCACAGCTATGATACTTCATAGGGTAGTTGAACATAGTCACTGAATGTAAAGGGTAAGCACATGGGTTCCTATCTCAAAAGTTAAGTTTACACATATGGTTATAGGTCAAAATTTGTGGACAGTTGTGTCTCCAGTTTATAACTTTACTCGTGTAAGGTTTGTCCTTATATTTACACATGTATGTGTACAGTCTGTGTTGTTCAGAGACAATATATCCCCCAGCACTTTCAGTCCTTTGATTATTAAGGCGTTCGCCAACAGGCGACAGCGACCGCCTTAAAATGCATTAGCATCATTACACACGTTTACAAAAATGAAATTATACCTTTTGCTTTACTTTACTGTGCTAAAATGGATTAGTTCATCTTTCATTTTGACAGTTTACTATTTATATTTCAAAGGGATACTAAGTGAAAGATAAATGACTGAATTAGAATAGACAACATAGCCTGTGTTCGGTGTGATCATGATCTACACTAAGTTGCAGAGGTTGCATTACTTGCAACCAGCAGAGTATGCTTATAAATGAAATTCAGCATGCAAAATAAAAGAAATTGGATTTACATGTATGCACTGTCACTTTAAAAGGTTGCACTTTCACTGAAATACAATATAAATCCGATAATGTTAACACAATTTCCTGAGGAACCTTGCAACGTTTTTATGTAATATCTATTATATGTAATCCTGTAATTGTCTAAATAAGATCTAGTGTTCTGAGCCTTGACCAAGGAATGTAATCTTAACTAATGCCTGTGTAAATGAGTCTTGCGCTGATCCTTTAGTGGAGTAGTATAAAATTAAGATTGAATTTATAGGTATATAGGAGTGAGCTTGTCGGTTTGTCGGTCTGTTCATTTCATGAAAGGCTTGACCGATTTAAATAATTTTTGGTACACACGTGCAACTTTATGAAATACAGGTCAAGTTCGACTTTGGGGTCAGTAGGTCAAAGGTGACTCTGAACTGTAAATTAGTTTCCGGATGATAACTCGTGAAAGGCTTGACCGATTTAAATAATTTTCGGTACACAGCTGTAACATCATCAAATACAGGTCAAGTTTGACTTTGGGGTCAGTAGGTCAAAGGTCAAGGTCACAGTGACTCTGAACTGTAAAACAGTTTCCGGATGATAACTCATGAAAGGCTTGACCGATTTAAATAATTTTTGGTACACACGTGCAACTTTATGAAACACAGGTCAAGTTTGACTTTGGGGTCAGTAGGTCAAAGGTCAAGGTCACAGTGACTCTGAACTGTAAAACAGTTTCCGGATGATAACTCATGAAAGGCTTGACCGATTTAAATAATTTTCGGTACACAGCTGTAACATCATGAAATACAGGTCAAGTTCGACTTTGGGGTCAGTAGGTCAGATGTCAAGGTCACAGTGACTCTGAACTGTAATGTAAAACAGTTTCCGGATGATAACTCATGAAAGGCTTGACCGATTTAAATAGTTTTCGGTACACAGCTGTAACATCATGAAATACAGGTCAAGTTCGACTTTGGGGTCAGTAGGTCAAAGGTCAAGGTCTCATTTACACAAGTTATTGTATAATAACTCAACTCTATGTCCTTGTGGCCATTCCTTTCTTATGGTTGCCATACTTCTGTGACAAAGCTGTATTGTGGGGGTATAATTCGTCACTCTTGTGACAGTTCTAGTTATATATATTCTCAAACAAATTCATCTGTGCAATATCTTGAAAACATGTGATCTCATGGAGAACCTGTCTATTAAAACCTCACCATGTGACGGATCTTTTAACACATACTCCAGTCTCCCTTGGTCTAGTGGTTAAGGCGAGTGGTCTAGTGGTTAAGGCGAGTGGTCTAGTGGTTAAGGCGAGTGATCTAGTGGTTAAGGCCTTGGAAGAGAGTGATCAAAGGTTCTGATCCCCAGCAGGGATCAGTTCTGATATAGCTGGTTGGGGAGCCGCCCGCTTGTTAAATCATTGTTACTGTACGGTTTTTAAAGGATATGATTTGGAAGTATAAGTAAGAAATGTGGCCCGTTAAGTTTGGGTGACCCTTTAGGTTTGTTTAACATATTCATACGTTTAATTTATATTCATGTCCTTTGAGTGTCTGTCAGTGAATGTTTATGTATGAATGCATTCTATTAACAGAATGTTTAATAGTCTTACATGTAAATGTGTCTTTCTAGTTTTAACTTTAACAGGTGAATTATTTTTAAGTATAATGCTTTTTCTTTTGTTTCTTTACTTTGAAGGCCATATTGAAAATTAGAATATATGTTTTCATATGTCTAAATGTGTAACCTTCGGTAAATAAAGCTTTTTTATTATTATTATTATTATTATTATTATTATTATTATTATTTCTCTCTTTTTTTATTTTTTTTAGTATCTGAATTTATATTCATGAAAACATAGTGACTTACCAGTGGAACAACTGACTTTCTTAGCAACAAGTGACTTCTTTCGCAACGAGTGACTCCCCATAGCATGAAGTGTCTTCCTTAGCAACCAGTGTTTTCCTTAGCAACAATTTACTTCCCTAGCAACAAGTGACTTCCTTAGCAACAAGTGACTTCCCAAAGCAACAAAAGACTTTTTTAGCAACCAATGACTTCCTTTGCAACAATTTAGTCATGTAGCAACCAAAGACTTCACCTAAAACAAGTGACTTCCTCGGCAACATGTAGTATCATTTTACCACCAGTCACTGCATTAGCAATCATTGACGTCCTTAGCAACTAGCACCAGCTGTGTTTGGCAATCACAGACTTTACAGTTCTGACCAGTGATTCCCTTAGCAACCAGTGACTTTCTTAGGTTAGTACACTGGTACTCAGGTGAGCGATATAGGGCCTTCATGTATCTCTTGTTAAAAAAGTGGACGGTAAAACATTTTCATTTTTATTTGTTTGAGTACCAAACAAATATACTTACCGTTTTCTGATGCCAACTCATTAAGTACCAAACCTGAAAGTAGCTCCGGCACGCCAGTCAGCATATAATCCCAAATTATGACCATATGGCCATTGCAAACATGAAAGTTGTATTGTTTGAATATATAATGTTATAAACTCATGAAGTATCAGCTAAATTTTGTAAATATAGCTAAAGTAAACTGTTTCCGAATAAGAACTGCGGATGTATTTCATTTTACAATGATGCGCAAAAATAAGGGACGATTTACTATATATACACACCCTATAGAAATAGTTCGGATTTCTTAACCCGCCGGCCATTTCTCAAACCTTATGTGGAAAGAAAACATATGTTTTGGAGTTTCTATGACAATAAAATGTCTAAACCTGATCGTCACTTTAAAGAATGAAATATTTTGAACAGCCAGGAATATTTACGCGCATGTTTACAAATTCTCTTTTTACGAATATATCCATCCATTTATAAATTTTATTCAATGCGCGGCAAGAGACGTAATTATAACTTCCCTTATTGCTTAACTTTCCTTATTGCTGATATGTTTATTCTGCGGACCTGGCGGCGCGAGCTAGTCTGCGTTCCTACATGTATTAAAAATACGCGTGAGCAACTTTAGCACAAAACAAGTGTTAGGATACGTTAATGTCGCTGTTTAAACGAATTGTTATATTTAAGAAGTGGTGATTGTTTTAAGAAGAAGGCAATTTACCCTTCATTCGACTGTAGGCCTCGCATCCGCTGAGCTATTTTTTGAAAATACATTCAATGACTGCAGAAAAAACATTTGAACATCGTTAGTTCCTGGTCTCAACCATATTCGTTCTATAAATGCATAATGTGGCATTTTAGATACGCATTATTGCTTTGTCGGTCCGCACAATAAATTGATCCCCGTATTGATCGGTGCTATTGCCTGCTCGTGTGTGTTATTGAAGCCCCGTAACTAGCTGCTCAGTGTCTGATTTAAGACAGTAGGTGAAAACATTTTGTTGAGTACAGTGAAAATCCCTGCTGTCTATGTGTACCGGGAATTATTATTCGACCACAGAAACAGTGACAATTCGATCCAAAAAACGATTTGTAACTGTTGCATTCTGTTCATATCTTATTAACAACTGGTATAGCCTTCACTTATGAAGATTACAGAATGAAATAGCCGTCAGAACAAAACAAAGGACAAATATTTTGAATGCAAAAACAAATCCAGCGTCTTCAGCGCTTTGATGTCTTATATTTCAGTTCATATATTACAAATAAAAGTTTCGAAAGAAGTACAGTGTTGCCCCTACTCCGAATCTTTTGCTACAGTCCTAAAAATTTCAAATTAGGTTAATTGTATCCATTATTTTTTGTAATAATTGTATATTTTTCATACCCGTGTTAACTCGTATACAATCATGTGTTGTATTTTTATACTGCCTGCAATACTTTCTGGAACATTAAAACAAAAGCAAATAATACATAAATACTTCAAACCATTTATGGTACTTTTAAATAATGCCAGTATTTCTAGTAAGGATGGGGCAACAAAAAACGAGATATCTTTTTAATTAAACAGTGAAATCTTTTTAAATTTTGCACATAAGTCAGTTAACAGATGTAGATCTACATAGATTATGAAAATACCGAGTTTATCAATGTTCGAAATAGTGCCAATCAGGGGTGTACTACCTTAATGTCAAATTACGCCGATTACGGAAGATAATCATATGTATATCACGGAAAAGTGCGGACATTTACGGAACATACGGGGCTCGATATAGGAGTTTGTTGTTTGATTGTAAAACCTTGTTATTTACGAACAGTTGCATCTATATTCACATAAAATATATTTTTCGACGTAGTCGTATACTTTTGATTTGAACTTCCGTTGGTATGGACGCGTTGCTAACCAACTTCGTTATAATGTGACCAATCAGAATCTGCAAATTATTGGCTAGCGTTTCGGTACCGGAATAAGCAGTGTACTGCCCGGGAGCCTTCTGAAACACAAAATGTGTATATTTTTTTATATTATAGTTATTTATAATAAATCATGTTGCAAAAAAAGAAAAAAACAGAACACGTTATGTCAAGGTTTCTGGACAGTACGAAGATCAACTTTTGTATTCAACGAGGTGTTGTCCGGGGCCGGACATCTAGCGTCATTGATTATTGGCTAGCGTTTCGGTACCGGAATAAGCAGTGTACTGCCCGGGAGCCTTCTGAAACACAAAATGTGTTTATTACGTCACCTACGTCGACCATCTTTTTTTTTAAAGATATTACTTGTTTTATATATTATATATGTATATTCCAGACAGGGATGTCACGAAATAAAGACAAAGAAATACAATTTATTCAAAAGACGATGCGAAGTTAATTTTGACCAAGCCATATATGTATTAGATGTGAATACTTTTTTTTAAACAATGCAACTCACAATAAATAAAAGGTCGGGAAGTTGTATTTATCGATCGATACCTGGCTACTGAGGTATATGGTACACCCGTATTTTGCTATTTTGAGCGGTTATTTATAATAATCTTCCACTATAAGTTGTATCGGATTTTAGCTAGTGTAAAGCGAAACTCTCTGTATGAAACTATACTATTTGGAAATGCCACAGAATAATGGCCTCGGCTGTTTGCCAGACGACTCTCGTGAATTACCTGAAACGGAAATATAGGTACTTGCCGTGACTGAATAGAAAACGATCGCACATCTGGAAAATTTAGAATCTAACTTCACACATCAAAACGATAAAATTACAATCCCATCCATGCGTTGGCAATGTAAAATGGACATATTTAGATAGATCTGTACAGGTATTTTACGAGCATGGTGTGAACAGACATCCCTTATGCAAAAAGTCTGACATCGATGATTTCCCCGAGACCTTCATATGCAGCTCCCCGGAATGTGATCGAAAGAGTACAAAAGTTATTCTTCTGCTTCACGGTTTTATTTGTACTCGTATATACAAGTTATTACATACATGACGTAATTCCGTGAATTTATTGTGATTTCACCAACTTGCGCGCAGCCAGTGAGTTGATATGTCATACTAGTTATTATCATAATAATGGATGTGGGTAGCCAATTACACTGAAAATAAATTTGCACGCAAGAGTAAATATAGTGGTCACACTGACGACATGTACATTGTAACGTTCTCGTTGGAGTCAAAAACATTCAGTTTTAATCACATATAGTTTGTCGTTTTCCCGTAATGAAATTCGTAAGTATATGTTTTCTTTATCATTGATTGTATGTTTTTACATCAAAACGTAAGTAAAAGATATTGTTAGTTAAAGCGTGATAACAAAGTCTCGCTGTGATGCTTTTAAGTTTGTTTAATTTCCATAATTTCATCATGTATAATACACATACATGTTAATGAAATAAACAAATTGTATATGACATAAAATTACCCGTCTGCCATGTCTGTCGTTTCATTTTCATGTCCAAATTTTGCTGATTTGAATTTTTTTTCCGAAACTCATTACCCCAACTCTTTCCCGAAAATAAAGGGATGGGAGAAACCATAGGCTTTGAAAGTAAAACCACCATACACAAAAGAAAAGTTTCGTGTTCACTGTCGGGCTGGCATTGCATGTAGACTGGGAATATTGATTTCACAGAAAATAATTTTCACTTTTGAACAAGTAAAGATTTCGGCAGGCAGGTAAATTTGTCTGGAGCCGGATAGATAACAAGTCCTGCGACTCAAATTATCAATTTCGGAAAGACATTTTCTACTCAATTTGGCAAAACATAGGACGATGTGAAAAGTGCATTTTTATGAAAAATAGTATCACAATGTTCATCAATTATGCAGGATGGCGTACTGCAATTTTAGTGAACATTTAGCAGCTAATAATATTCTTTATATCTTGAAGCACTGAATTGTACATACATGTACAAATGTTGTCATACACATGAAGACAATTCAAACAAAGCTTGAGAATATGTACCCAAAACTGTGCTTTTCAGTTTTATTTTAAAAAATAGTAGTCTATTATGACTTCATTAGATACTAGTTCTAGCGTAAAGTTCCGGTAACATTTTGCATTTATTCATAAACTTGAGGTAGCGATTTAGATTATCAGCCAGAGATATCATTGAATCATTCACAAAGAAATGACCCTTGCCCCTGAATCACCGCTGGAATACTACACATGTATATGTATTTTTCTCCCATATAAACAACATCTCGACGGATTGTAGCGACTTCAGACTGTTTTGGATTTTTGCAACGGACTGTAAATTTTACAAATACACACACTTAACGGCTTTTCTAACTCCACACTTGTATTTTGGCTAATATCTCTTTCAAAAAATAAAATTTTACAATGAAATGTTTACACAATTTTAATTCATCATTTCATTCCATAAAAACATTAAAATAATAACGATCAAGTTAAATATCGATCAACCACACGTTTTTTAACAGCAATACCCGTAAAGTCAAATGTCACATTTTTATAACCTTAATATCTGTTGTGTCCGCCCTGAGCTCTGATGACTGCAGTACATCTGGAACGCATTGAATTGATATAATTAGAGATATAACCCTGTGGAATGGCATTCCATATCCTAATAAAAGCATTTTCTAGCTCCCGTAGAGTTCTTGGCTGCTGGCGAAGCTTCCTTACCCTCCGACCAAGTTCATTCCACAAGTGCTCTATGGGATTTAGATTTGGGCTCTTTGAACACCATGGCAATACACGGATGTTATTCCTAGCCAAGAGACGTGTGGTGCTAGCCGCTGAGTGACATGGAGCACCGTCATGCATGAACTCCATTCCCCTCTGCTGTTGTATGTGAGGAATGGCAACAGGTGTAAGAGTGTCATTTTGATAGCTCTGAGCGTTCATCCTACCTCGGACCACCACTACTGGCGTTTTAGTATGAAGTGAGACTGCTGCCCATATCATGACGGAACCCCCTTGAAAATGGTCACGTTCCTTCACATTTGCATCAACAAACCGTTCACCGCGTCGCCGATAACATCTTATTTGACCATCATTACCATGGAGCGTAAACCTACTTTCATCGCTGAATAACACATTAGCCCAGTCCGCTCTGTTGTAGCGCAGATGACGTCGCGCCCATAATAATCTGGCATGTCTGTGTCGTGCCAACAATATAAGACCCTTGTACGGCCGTCTACATCGTAACCCTCGCTCCTTCAATCGCCTACGAACAGTGTATGATGATATTGGACGGTTGTGTGTTCCAATCTTCCTGCAGTGAATGATGCAGAACGGAAAGGTTGACCTCTATGAACCCGTTGAATTACACCGTCCTGTCGTCTGGATGTTACACGTCGGCGAGGGCGTCTTGGTAGGTCGCCTTCACTTCCTGTCTGGTTAAATTTGGTCACGAGATTAGTGATTGTTTTGGGGTCCCGTCCAAACAGCCGGGCAACCTGAAATTAAAAATTCGATTTTACTAACCTGGGTATTAATTCAAGCGGTATTTAGACATCAAATACGTGTCAGTTTTCTTATTTTGTGTCGTAATAATAAAATATAAATAACTTACCTGTCTATTAGAAACCCCACTTTGGACCATCCCAACCGCACGTGCTCTTTCTTCTAGTGTCATTCGCCGCATCGTTTAATAGATATCAATATTTCAATAATTTTATGATTTCCTGACATGTTAGTCAATACACAGCAAGTTCTTATCAATTTTGTAGGTGTACAACTTTTGTATAAATGACAAGATACAAAATGCACGAAATGCACGTGCATCTCGGAACAGATAGTTAGACTGGTTTACGCTCAATTTTATACATGCCAAAATATTTATCAACCCGTTTTATGACGGTAGACGAAAATTGATAAAATTAATGCTTTAAATAAAAAAGATAATAAAAGATGAAAATGTGGAGTTCGAAAAGCCGTTAAGTATACACATATCACACGGTAATATAGTGGTATGTTTCATTTTCTAATTTGGAATTCAGAAATATTCGTGTGACCTCGTAAGAAACCTCGACTCTACGGGTTCAAACGCTGGTTATGAAGATTGGTTTTGCGGCACAACCTGTCAACAATCATAATTGAAAAACACGGGTATTTCATACTGAACTTGAATTGGGTACAAGCTACGCTTTTCTGACCTCTCGGGATAAACTGAGGTGTAACCTCACGACTTTGTGTATCACGGCTTTTGTGAAGTTATCGTTTGGTAATAAAATTCCCCTTTCTGAAATGATCTGTTGCTTCAAAACTTTCTTAACTCTATGCCGCTACGCCAGTTTTACAGAAAAAAAATTCCATGTCAAATTTAGGTAGTAGTATCGTTTTGTTATCATTCATGCAGATCGTTTTCTGGTTCTGTCACTTTCGAGTATCAGAATATTCGGACGTAGCCAACAGCCTGGCGATAGGGCAGCGCATAAACTGTTACAGGTACATTGTAGTTACTTTCCGGGTGTTGTACAGTAATTCCAAACTGGCTGAGATAGGGATTTAAGATAGCACTTGTTGAGATTTTTTTAAATCATGAATTCTTGACAAGTCCACTGAATATTCGAGTGTTTAAGATCGTCGGTCAGAGGCTAGCCCCGCTTATCGACGTGACTAGTTGAAAAGACGACAATTTCTTGCATATTGGATCGGCATTATATTTTCTGGTGATTTTACCCATGCCGGTAAAACCGGTCTGGCACCCCTGCTATGCCAAACGACTCACGTGAATTACTTGTGACGTAACTTTATGAACATTGTGACATCACTTTTCCAAACACAACGTTTGAAGATCGTTTGTTTTTATGTGAAAATGCATCATTTTGATAAGTTTGCATTCAGAAATCTACTTTAATGTGCAAGAGCCTCGTTCCCGCCAAAACAGTAACCCTCTGTGCCGGATATTTCGATCTGAACCGCGTGCTCATGACAGAAATATTAGTCTTTCGGAGGATAAAGTTCTAGTAGTGTCCTTTCCTGTAAAGATCGGGTCGAAAAGTGGACTGGTACGAAACACTTTACCGAGATTCCAGGTTGAGAAAGGGTCTTAATTTTTTATTTTTCTTTCAAGAGTTGCCTTTTCTTGCCTACAGATGGGGGTATGATGCAAACAATTTTTCCAATTTTCAAAGCAATATCTCAAAGGGTTAAGTGAACAAGTGGATTTTAACCCTTAGGCTATTCAATGTATTTTCAAAGTTAAGAAGGGGCTTATACTCTTGTCTGTGGATGGAAGTAATGATGGTAAATATAAGTATGGCAAGTTTTAAAGCAATATCTGTAATGGTTTTGAAATAAACAGGGATAGTACGGAAAACTTGACCCAGCTCAATGCACTTTCCAAGACGTAAAACGGCCATAATTCTGACAAAAACCTTGAAAGAGTTATGTAACTCTCGTCTGTTTGTGGATATTATGATTGTTAAAAAGTATGGTAAGTTTCAAAGCAATACCTCCAATGGTTTTGTAATAAAGTGGGGTGGTACAAAAAAGCTAACAAATGTGCGTCACAAACGCAAGTAGGATAGCTCCCCTTTTCTTTGAACAGTCGAGCTTAAAAGCGAAAGAACTAAAATTGGAAATTTTTTTTTTTTTTAATTTTATTCTCGTACTCTAAACCCATTAAATTATAAAGTTTCACAAACACATTCGTGGTTTTAAATCCGCTGAAATCTTTTTACCTTGTACAAAAGATTTGCCTTATTTACCTATCTTAAGCGGTAATTTTATATTGGATTTTCCCACTTTATGTATCGACAGATGTAGGGGAAATTCGGATACATACGGACGATTTTCATTGTACACAAACTGCTTACGTCACTACAAGAAATGGAAGCCCCAAACCTCATTGGAGGTGTATGATTCAATTGGAACATCTCTGCGGAAATCAGTAATATGCACACTGGCTATAGTTATGGTCCAGGATATTGCGTATTAACGAATAATTAACAGTTACCAATTCCAGGTTAATACGGACACGAATGGCAAAACACGGACAGCAGTATGGAAAAACTCGGACGTGCTATTTTATAGTGGTAAAATTCGGACATACAAACCTTTTTAAAAAAAAAACAGATTTACAATTGTGTTATTAATTAACATGTATTTATGCTTCATGTATCAAATGTTCTTACTTTTACAATGCATTAAAAGATAATAATAACACTGACAATGCATGTGTACAAAGTTCTATTCTACTTCTTTTCTTTTTTGATTCTCTTTTTGGTTTCTTTTTCTAATTGTGTTCGTTCTTTCTCTATTTTTTCTATCAAGATCTCTTCTGAAGTGTGAATTTTGTGACAAGTTGACACTTTTCTTTTCTTAGCGTTGTTCACGGTGGGGAATCACATGGTCAAAATAATCTCTAAACAAAAGTGAATATATGAAAAATATTATAAAATAATGAAAGCTGTTCAGCTGTGATTACAAAACGTAGACTATCTTATGACAACATGAACGTATTCTAGAACTACTCAAGTCTCAATAACAATCATCTTCTGATTGTGCTGAACACTTCAAAACTAAATTAGTTCAGTGTACTGAAGTGTTTATTACAATCGGAAGGAGACTATGATTGAGACCTATGTAGTTCTAGAATACATTAACGTCGCAATAAGATAGGCTACATTTCATATTTAAAGCTAAACAACTTTTATTATTTTTTAACATTTTCATAGATTTACTTTTGTTTAGAGATTATTTTGATCACGTGATTCCCCACCTTGGTTGTTAGTGGCCGGGTTTTCTAGTTTAGGTGGCAGAAATAGTGGTGCTGCGCAAGTCTCCAGTGTGTCAGGTGTGTCAACTACTGCTGACTGTGAGGTAGACCCGGCCTGAGATTGAGTAAAATCAATGATCAAATTTCTTGTTGTATTGGATGATTTACACAATCATTCATAAAAGTAGTTCCATGTGACGTCATTAAGTCGTGTAAGATTATAAGAACTTTAACAGGTTGCACATACAGATGGGAATATCTGGCTCGAGGGTTACTGTTTTTTTTTTTGCGGTAACGAGGCTCTGTCATATATATGGTGACCCTTTCGCGTGATCTCTATAGGTGGACCAATGAAAATACTACTTTTGTGTAAGGCTCAGTCCCTTTGCTGTCGTTTACAACTTATCTGGTGAAACTGGAAGTAGCATGACATGGATAACCAAAATTTTAAAAAAGCCATATCCCCAGCCCAGCACACGTATCCACAGATGCTAAAAACTATTTTTATAACTTCATGTATATACTAAGTATGATTTGTGCAGAAGTGACAGAAGTATTTTTCCTCGAAATTCTCTTAATTCAACCGTATTCGATGCAGTCTGGAGTGGGATCTTATTCAGAAAAGTGTTTTGCATTGGAAAAACCGGTTAGTTATTCCTTACACACATGCCTTAAATATGCGATTGGAGTTTTCAGTTGTTTTAAATCTATATACGTTCCGTACAGCATGGGACAAGAATAGATTAGGTCGCGAGTCCATACCACAAGCATCTGTGCACGTATCATTGACATAATACATGTGTTGAAAAATCGTCATTAAATCACGAAAAATTTAACAGACATATTAGATACTACTTTTAACCTTCAATTTCAAATTCCGAAAACCCAAAATCATAAATAAATAAATCCATCGACTCAGAATTTTGTATTTGGGCGATAATGGTCTTATTTATTGAAACATTTTTCATACAAGCAGACGTTCGTCTATGAGTAATCCTTTTCACTGCCGGTTTATTGACACTTTGCAACCAACAACATAAGCTTTTCTGGTGATGTACTTGCACATGTCAATACATATTGCGTTGATGCTTCATTGTATATAAATCGTTCAGTTTTCAACAAAAATATGTAAAACACTTACCATTTCAGTGCTAATGTATCTGTTAATTACTCATCGAGGGGGCAATATCCGGTGTACGATGATCCCACCGTGTGTAGGCAATTATTTTAACAAACACTCGTCATGTCATATTTATTTCCTTTGTTTCTGTTTTAGAGAAAATAAAACTTCCTGCTTTTCACCCGGCGAGTAATCTTTGAATAAGCGCTTTTTTCTGCTGAAATAAGATAAATTAGTTTAGCGATATAATTGTCATGGCTGGTTAAATTTATTAAAAACTAGAAATTATTGCAAGACGGTGTGTACCGGCCTTGGCATACACAAGAAATAATACAGTCCTGAACGATGATAGTGTGTAAACATTGTTATTTAACAAGAACTATCCTTAAAAGGATGGTCGGCGCAATACTTCTGCTCTTATTTTAATGTTGGTGGGAGAGGTAGGCTGCTTCAAACAGACCCGGTTTCAGAGTAATTCTGTAATTCTTCAGATGGAAATTGTTACTTTTTACGAACATATGTCTAGAGTGGTGGAACCTATGCTGGCGGTATCCCGATGCTGTTGTTATCTCCGAAAAACGGCTATTTACAGAAAAACAGATCAAGAAACAAATTTCGGGGTATATTCAGCATTTACAGTTCATTAAATGCTTTAACAGCAAACATAGTGATAGCCGCGCATGCAGCTCTGTGACGTCACAGCAGCCGATACATTTGAACTCGATCCATTTCGCTAGAAAAATTCTTAAATATAGACATCAAAATCAACCAGTTAAAGTCATCATTTTTGATAAAACTTATTTCTTCTGTATAAAAATATATATTCTATGGAAACCGTTATATCTTGTTAGTTAAAATTTAGGCTCTAAAAACTGTTTCCCGCCTGTTGGTTGTCAAATATCACATACCACCAGCATTGGTTCCCTTCGTGGTGAAATTTCAAGTTTTGACATGTGTCGTGTCAATAGCTCACAGAACGACATAGTCACGTGATGAAGCACATCAGCATCTTGTTTCGATTTAGCAGGGATAACATTATGTTTTCGCCGAGGCAAATCAAAATGGTTAGGATTTCCTGCTTTCTGAACAGCTGATATACATTTAAAATACCTCCGGAATAGGTTCCCTTACTCTAAAATACAGGAAAACTTTAAACATTGTTTTCTTGACGTTTAGTGAATGTCGCAATATAGTCACTGTCCTTCAGACGCGTAGAAAACTGACGCTTTAAGTCGTTTCTTAAGAAATAGTCATATAATTTGTTAGTTAGAAGTTGTTTGTGTGTCATTAATATATGTACTTCTCAAAAGAAACGCCACCAAACTCGTACGCCTGCGATTATCAAACGAACGAAACCATACAGATAGACATAATTCTCTAATCGAAAATATACCATACTGGTTTGTAAAAAAAAATATAAATTTAGGGAACATCTGTATATATAGTGTTTATCCCCCTTTTTATTCGGCATGTATTTAAACGATTTAGAAGAAACTTTGATGTTAAATGGTGTTGAAGGTATTGATATTGGCTCTTTGAAATTGTGTTTACTCTTATATGCTGATGATTTGCAAATACTGCAGAAAACCTGCAGAAGTTATTGGATGTATTAGCAGAGTACTGTACAAGATGGAAGCTTGTGGTTAATACAGAGAAAACAAAAATCATGGTATTTAGAAAGTCAGGTAGATTACCTCAAAATCTCACATTTTCCTGTAACGGAACTCACACAGAAATAGTTAAAAAAATTAAGTATTTGGGTGTTTATCTTTACATCTGGTGGAGCTTTCAACGCGCACTATAAAATGGCGTCTGGTCAAGTTTTAAAGGCAAAGTTTCAAGTCAAATAAATATTTGTACAAGTTTACAGATAAATTACCCAAACACAGATTTGTTTTGTTTGACAAAATGAAACACCCATTATTAGTTATGCAAAGTAACTGTTACGAAGTAATATGATTTAATAAGAATTCTAGCATAAAATGTGCTGTTTTTGCCCATTTTGCCGGTGTTTTAACAGGAAATAAAACGTGTTGTAACGGGGAGACTCACGCGCCGTTATAACACGTTTTCATTTATGCGCAGTACAGGACATTGTAAACAATGGTCCTGTCTCCCAAGTCTAACATCATGTACGGCGTCAACAGTGTCGGGCTAAAAACGACGTAAACAATACGGACGTTGTCCCGCGCATTATGGAACGTCGTACCAGTAAGGACATGCTCAAGCGGGAACCGATACACTGTAAACATGACGTCAAATTGCGCCGCATGACGTTAAATGAGCGTTCCAGTAGAAAATAACGCTTTGCATTTATTCACCTTTTGTAATATACGGTCATGTTAGAATCGAAATAACATCCTTTTCAGCGTTTTTATCGTCTAACAAACAATTATTTGTCGTACAGATGCGCAGGTATAAACCACTAAGGCCTTTGGCCTTCGTGGCTAATTACTGCGTATCAGTACTCCAAATCATTGTTTATTAAACGACTAACACCGCTGGAACGGATGTTATTTCATAAACAATAAGCTAATTCTTTAAAACAATTAAAATAGCAGATATTTCTCTCCCTCCACAAATGGGGAAAAACCTAAAATGGCTTGCCAAAATGAGTGGTCACTTTTAAGAGCCGATTTTGCTAATTACAAAAAAATAAAGATCTTAAAAAATACAAAAATATACTTAAAGCCTTACCTAGCTTTTTCACCATTTGCCACTAGCTTCCTGTTAACATACTAAACTAGCTGATTTTCAATTTCCAAGAACCTGTTACATAAAGATACAGCCTAGCATAATGATAAGAAAGTAGAGAAACTTTATTTGAAGACAAAATCCTGCATGTCATGTTGTGAAATTCCTCACAAATTAAGGTTTTAATCTATCTAATACTATGACAGCATTAAAATTATGTTGACTGACTCAAAATGATGACTTTGAAGCATTCTTATATTTGGTATATAGCATCACTTAGAATGCAGTTTTACAAAGCTCTCAATGAATCAACATATTTATGCACTAAGACTCTAGATAAGTAAATGAGATCAATATATACATAAGCTACAGTCATTATTTGTTGAATAATGAACCAAAATAGTGACTAAGAAAGGATTTTCATTTTTGGCAATATTGAGTTCCGACTTGTAAACTCAATCTTTGGTATTACCTCAAAACTATTCCCTTTCTAAGCATGAAACTTCCAGAAAAGTAAGATAACAAAATTACGCATCTACAAATGGTACTTTATGCACCAAAATCATTGTTACGTCATCATATACACAAAACACAATACGTCAAGTTCTCGACAACAGTAATATATTTTCACATATTGTGTTTCTATATATATATGTTCATGGGCCTTATTGGCTTATTGCATAATAAAGATTTCTTTCATGAACTATATTTTGGTTCCAGTAGAGATGACTGTGTGGTCTTATTTACTGAGCCTTGTATTGTGAAATCCATCCTGGTTCAAGAAATATTCTTCCAAAGAATCAATTCAAAGCAATTCATTTTACATGTTCTTATCTTCTGGTCGAAGTCCCGGGGGAACTGAACAGCTTTAACATCTAGACATGGCGGTCTTATGGACTCATTTCAATATCTTATGACTTTGTGTAGAAAAATATCTGCTTATTAAGTTAGCAGTTCCGGGACTTGTGAAGTACTGTATAATCGAAGAGTTGAATGAATAGACATTACCATAATCAAACAAAGGACGTTAGTACGTATACGTTGGTATGAAAATCAGGTTATATGTCGTTTTTGTTTCAGATGTCGTAGCAAGTTTTCAAGACTTATCTTTTAATCACTCTCGAGACACTACTCATCACCGAACCATGAGAGAAAGATCCAGTACCTTTCAATAGGTCATACGTATAGGTTAGATTGAGCTACATACTAGCTTTAGCTCTCTGAAACTTTTTTAAGTTGCTTTCAAGATTATCTATGATGAAAGCAATCAGAGCCAGCAAATTATTTATTTGTACACATTTACAGCTATTTAGATTGAGGCATATATCTTTCATTCGTGTTTGTGTCGTATTGAATTCATTAAACTCGTCATCTAAAATCGATACAAACTGGACAGAGTCTCGCTTTAATCGTTTTTAGATCACTCGTTTAATAAATTCAATACAACACGAATACACATGGAAGATACTCTAAATAAAGAAGGCTACGTAATGACTCTGACTTTCTTGGTTTGAACTCTGTAGAATTGTTGTGATATAGAATAATATGTTGGCAATTGCATTTTATGAAACTTCCAGTGTGTAAACATTCAAACCTGATGAACGTCCACTGCTTGGCTTTGATAAATAGCGCTAATGTCATATTTTAAAGGGACATACCTTATAACTGATGTCAAACTAATTAACCTCCAAAACATAAATAATAAAATCTTTGGAAGTATTATAACTTATCTTAAAAGTTCCAGCTATGCATTCCCAGCCATTTTCGATAAAATCAGCGGTTTATATACTGCAGGACCGTAAACCATTCAATAATCTATGTAAAGTTGTTGTACAATTTATGTGTGGATGCGATTTATTAAAAAAGCCTCTATATTGTGGTAAAATGAGGCATATTTCGCCATAGGTTCTTCTTTGAAATTGTATTTATTTATCATTTTACGTTCATTGAACACATAATCTATGTTTCGAGAATATAATCTGCTAGATGTAGGGAGTGCCCCTTTAAGTGTGAAAAGTAATTGTCATACAGTGTACAAAAGTTCAATGGAACATATGTATTAATACAAACAGTTTTCAGTAACCGAGGAAGAAATAGTCTCCCATTATGTCTACTTTTCTACAAATCTGAGAGTATCGAACATTTCATCTATAGAAATATGATCTATACCGTTCACAATTTTGAAGAACTGGATTAAATCTTAGCGTTTCCGACGGTATACAAATGTTGTATGTTTTAGCTTCATAAGAAAGAGTATATAGAAAATACTATGTCAACTGCACAAGTACAGGATACCAAATTGTAGATCCATATCAGTAACTCATAGTCTACAAATGGTCTGATATTTGGTGTTTATATAGTATGTAGTGTCTCTTTGCTAAGATGCTTAAATGGACGTTTGTAAGAGTCCAGCTCTTTGATTTGCCTGATTTACAGATGTACTTTAGTTAGCTACAAACTTAAGACTATGGTAACAAGAGGGTCATGATGGCCCTTTATCGCTCATCGAGTAACAGCGCACTTACCTTAGAAATTCACTGGTTGCTTAAGGGAGTCAGTAAGGAAGTCACTGGACGCTAGGGGAAGTCATTGGATGCTAAGGACGTCACTTGTTTGAAGGGGGAGTCACTAGTTGGTAGGGAGAATCACTGGTTGCTTGGTAAATCAGTGGTTGCTATATGAACTCATGGGAAACTAGGTTTCTCCTTTAACTCTTTATTAAGATAAGGAACCACCCGCAACCCCGGCGGGCTTATTCAATTTTGACCACAGGGGTATGATTTGAAGAAACTCTGTAGAGGACCACTAGACAGTGTTACAAACCAACTATCTAAGCATAAGGCCAAATGGTTTTGGAGATAATTTTTAAATTTTTCTCCTATACCAAGTGACCCCCGGGCAGGGTCATTATTGACTCCGGGGACATTGTATGAAGATACTTTGAAGAAGTCCACTAGACACTGTTACACACTAAATACGGTATCTAAGCTCTGGAATTAATGGTTTCGAAGAAGATTTTTAAATTTTTTCCTCTATATTTATGTCTGTGTAAAACATGTGACCCTCTGGTCGGGGCCAATATATGATATATTAGGTCAATTAATTGACTTTTGAAATTAAATGCTTCACTAGAGCATTATGTGTTCTGATTTTCATTTTTGAAATTAAAAAAAATATTACATTTCCATCATTGACCACTGAAGTAATTTGATATAAGTGCTGATGCTCCTATAAAATAGGTGAATACTCCTTGTTGAGATTAGATATCTATAATGATGTCTATGAGATGTTCATAAGCAAACACAGCCTTTTGAAAAATATTCTTTAATAGTTAATTAAAAATCCAGTGTGTTATGCATAACTGTTAAATCAAACATGGAATAAGGAGTTTTGGCAACTATATTCTGGTTTAGTGTGGCAGTAAAACAGACTCGTTTTTTGTTTGGTTGCTAGATAGGTTTTCGAATAGTGGGTTGACGTGTAACGAAGAAACAGTTTCCCCCTGACCCTTCTA
Organism: Saxidomus purpurata; assembly: GCA_022818135.1. Taxonomy (NCBI): domain Eukaryota; kingdom Metazoa; phylum Mollusca; class Bivalvia; order Venerida; family Veneridae; genus Saxidomus; species Saxidomus purpurata. Next base: position 39,046,291 of record JAFMSR010000007.1, read on the forward strand.
AGCTTCTTCATGTCAAACTTGACTTATAAACCAGCATATATATATATTTATGTTTTTGATAATTCCTCCCACTATGCTTAACTCTACATATATCTGTATCGCAGAATAGGAGCCATTTTGCTGTTCAGTCGTCTGCGTGCTATTTATACAGTTTTGCTATTAAGCTTTTCAATGGAATTCAGACACTATCAGTCTGAGTATTGAAAATTTAAGGTACGTGAACAACTCAAAACGAACTGTATACTATGGGAAGTAAAGCCGGTAAACGAATGTCTTCAGGTTACTACAAATTAAAGCTTCCATTTACCTGTAATGTGCTTGAATAATCTGCTTCATTATGTCGTTACCAGACGTTTCTCATGAATAATGAATAGAAAATTTTCCTATAAAATAAGTTGGCAGTCGCTGTGAATGGTTAATTTTTACTGACTACAGATTGAAATGATAGTTAACATGAGAACGCTTCATAAAATGTCACACAAAGTAGACAGGCTACAGGTGAGATGATAGTGTTTCAGTCTGGCTCTCTCGTTGACTATAAAGATACTTTGCCTAATAATTTAAATGGGTAATGTTTCCAAACGAAATGGGATGGTTGTCTAAAATAAAAACAAATGTATACTTTTATATTCGGTTTGGCTTTGCCTTTGCACATCACAAGTTTTTCTGTCTCGTATAATTACAACTAGTCTGACCAAAAACTTTAATTTTATTTGTCTACGCTCGGTAACATGGTAGAGCCACAAGTACACTGTCTTTTAATGGAAGTCTACGGCAAAATCAATGACAGTGTCTGTCCCGAAGCTAAGAACAATGAGTGTTGTCAGCAGTTTCTATGTATTCGAATATCTTATCTGCGTATTGTCCCCAATGAAGCGAAATAATTTTAATACGTACATTATAATTATGTGCACTTGAAATGTACTCCAGAAAATTTGTAAAATGTCCGCCTCCAAGGCCGAGTGGTTAGAGTCGCTGACTTGAAATCACTGTAACCTCTCAAAGATTGAGGGTCATGGATTCGGCCCTGCTACCGACCATGGCTCTTTCTGTGAGAAAGTTGGCAGTTTCTTACGGAGGATAGGAGTCTAGTACTTGTTCTTCCTAGGAACGATTGCCGGGTAAACTGTCCGCTTGTTAAATGACAAAAAAACGGTTAAAATCCTTCAACAACAACTTGTAAAATGTATAGATGCATGGTCACATATATCATAAAACATCACAAATTTAGTACCGGTATCTTATTTTAGATCATAAATAATATTGTCTGCACATATTATGAATTACATTATTTCCCTACTGAAGTCAGAAATGAAAACAAAGGAACTATTCAAGTTAACTTTAAATCGTTACATGTTTTAATTAAATTTGGCATATATTTTCCGTATTTTTAATTCAGCTGAAGTTTTGCTCCGACGTCGGTCGCAAAACTTGACGTTATGTTAAAAAAACGCTTTACAGATACTCAAACAAGTGTTCATTTATGATCAGAGTAGTACTTATTTCATGAGCACCGGCTCTTTGGATATCCTTTCTCCATTTTCCGTTTATCAACCAGTGTGTAACTGTGTTTTTATTCCCGCCATGACGAAGAACGGACGTTTCTAGCTTCCTGAAAATAGAAATAAAACGAAAAGCAGTGGCAGGGTGGGAGGAAATGCATTGTTTGCATATATTATAAGTTAGTTTATACTAATTTATTTTAGCTCGATTGTGAAGAAAGCTTTTAGTCACTCTCGAGTCCGCTTCCTGGAAAAACCAGTACTGGTGTCATATGAGGAGGTACGGTTGTGACCTTGGTGGGGCTCGAACCCGCAACCTCCGGGATGAGCGGCAGACACCTTAACCTGTACACCACCGCTCCCCTTATATTATAAGTTATATTGTCAATAGTCATTACAATGTGTGCAATGGATGCAGTAATAACTACTACACATTAATGGTATGTACAATGACAATAAAAACAATAACATAGTATATTTCATATATATGATATTCTGATATTTCTCATTAGCAGCATGTTAGCTATAATGTGACAAATTTATTATTCGGATGATAAACCAAGAAAACCATAGGCCATGGTGGTATATAACTAAACAGCTGAACGACATAACGGTACGTGCGCCACAACGTTGTTTATTACAGATTCTAATATGCCTACGGTATATTTCTATAGTCAATTCGAGTGCATTAATATGATTAAAGCACTCGGAAAAGAAGGCGGAGTTTCGGACAAGGAAGTAGCTCCTTCCGACTTTTCTAATTTACTCCCTCGCAGAAAATAAATTATAGAAATAGAAATAATATCTGTATAAATACATCAGGCGCATGAAATAGTTATGTTTAAGAACCTAAATATTATTTTTGATTGCGTCAAGTAAGCCTTAGAATACCTTCACCTTGTTTTCCTTTAAAAAGGCTTAGAAAATTCAGGATTGACGTCATACAATGTTTTGATTCCGGGAGACAAAACAATGAATGAAAACGTTGACGTCATCACACTGACGTCATTACTTCACGTTAAAACGTTGTACAGTTCAAATTAACGGTACGCATTTATATCGATTGGCTGCTCTGTTAGGTTCTGAATCTGACGTCTTCTGCATAATGTCAGTCAGGTATTTCTTTTTATATTTTATGTATTAGATGATTAACTAAAATAAGTTTGTATAATATAGTTATGTTTGATATCTTGAATGGTTGCCCGAATAGGGGAGTGAATTCCAACAGCTACTATTTATGCTGTTTTACACATTACCGCCGAACTGAAAAAAGGTCCGTAGTAGTTACGATAGTTTTCAAAAAATCGGCTTCTAAGAATCGAAATAATCTATGTCTTGGAGTGCTTTATCGAAATTGAAGCATTTCCCGTCGGTAATGTGCCTGCGTAATAACTCACTCGGGCTTCGCCCTCGTGAATTATTCCGCCAGGCACATCACCTCCGGGGAATGCTTCAATTTCGATAAAGCACTCCAAGCCATAGATTATTTCTTAATTCTAACACTATTGAAAATTTCTTCTATATTCGCAAAGAAGGATTTTAGCGTGATTTACCTTACAAGACGTCCGGAACTATTTTTGACCGCGTAATTTTCACACAACATGTACAAGTGTGCATGTGCTAATACGCTTAGATTAGCATTGTTATAAATGAAGTAAATCGTATCAAAATTAACTGCACTTCCGGTATCATCTGTTACATTAAACGAAGTGTTTTAAAGGTGGTCAATCACATTTAAGCAACATTTGAAGACACTTTTTACTTTTTGTATATTTTGTTAGAGATTGATTTTAGGAACAAAAAGACTCAATACGTAGAGTAAGATCCCTATTAGAAATTTACATTTTATCAATTCAGGGAAATCAAATTCTAAAAATACCTCCAATGAAAATCTGTTACATGGCCAAAATCTGATTATCCACCTTTAAAGGTCCATTACTAACACCAAATCGAATTTTCTTTTAAATCTGGAATAGCAACGGGCGTCTTCTCAGAAGGAAAACTATGACATACTGCATCGAATGTGACCATATATTGTATTGAAAATTTGAGTTTAGCAAAATAATTAATGAATTATATTTTGCCTTTTCGAGAACGAAAGTAGGTTTTCCAGTTTTCAAATATCTTTGTAATTTTCCAGAATTCTTCCAGAGAGAGGCTGTAAATATGTTGTACATAAACAAGCATGCCTATTTTGAATTATGGTTGAAGAACTTTACTTCCAATGATGTGCAAAGTATATCACTGACTGTTTACAACATGCATTTAAACGAAAGTAGGACAAAAACACCACCCAGGTCAATCTAAGGAAATACAAAAACATTCACTTGTTTCTCTGCAGCAGTAGGGCAAACACGGAAATACTCCACGGTTTTAGAAGCCAGTTTCAAACTGTATTTCCCTGTTACAATTCAATATTTAAAAGAAACTATGATTTGGTTATAGTAATGGACCTTTAAAGGAGGAGTAAAAAAAGAACTGTCAAAATTCCAAAGCAGCGAGTTTGGTAAGCGCAGTAAACAGTACCCCTTCGAACTTTTTTTTCTTCAAATTAACGTGTTAGAATGAAAATAGATTTTACTGTTGAGTGTTATACTGGTTATTATATCACTGTTTGTCGTTTAGAGGCTTCGTAATTAAAAACTCAGGCCTTCGGCCTTCGTTATAAGATTATTACGCATCTAAACTCCACGCAGTGGTGTTTTACTTTACAGTGATAAAACGAAATGTTCTGACCAATTTTCATGACGATTTGACTTAAATATGACCAGGATAAGTGTGGACAGTCAGACGACGGCCATCGGGCGATCTCAGTAGTACACATGAGCTAAAAAGAAAACATTTTCATCAGTCGTCTACTCTCCTCTTCGAGATCATGCTCGCGAGAGAGAGGCAGTGATTTTCATCGCTGCTTCTCATTTAGAACTGGGTGGAATGAGGCACGTGTGACCTCTTTGTCTTTGCCAAAGGACACCGGGTTGGACTTTGACCCGGGACCTACCATTCCGTGGGCAAGCGCCCTAAGCACTGAACGAACTTGGCATTTGCTTGTTGGAAATTGATTTTTTTTCTTTAGTGGGTTGTATTTCAAATTCTCGTTTGGCTTCTGGCTTTTACTCTTTTCTGTATACTTGTGTGCAGCGAATGGGGCGATGGTCGCTGTTTCGAAGCAGTTCACATATTGCTTTGTATTACATATGTATCAATGCTGCTTAAATCTAAGGCTTAATTCGGAGCATACGCATAATGGTTTTCACTGTGACGATATTGAAGGTTGTTCACTTCTTTTTATTTTGAGGTCTGTAAGTCAAAGGTCACAGTGACCCAGGATACTAAAACGGTTTCCAGACGATAACTCTACAGCTCGGCCTAGCATCTTGAAACTTGATGTGGAGGTTGGTCATGACCAGCAGATGACCCCTAATGATTTTAGGTCGTCAATAGGTCAAATGTGAAGGTCACTGGAACTTTTTTATTTAAGGCCACATGACTTTTTTCTTTAAGCAAACATTTATATTTTTAAGGCCAAATATTAAAAAAAAATTAAGGCCAACAATTTTTTTAAGGGCATATGATTTTTTTTATTGAGGTCATATAAAAAATACATATTATTTTTTTAAACTTGATTTGTCATTACCAGTGCATGACCCTTATCCATTTTAAGGTTATTAAGTCTTAATGCGAATTTCACAGTGACTTTTACAATAAGAACTGTTCCTTACATAATTCGACTTTCGCATCAAGAGGGGCATACGTGTTTTACAAACAGCTCTTGTTTATATAACCAATATTGTTTCTTACTACGGATTCCTCCTTCTCTAAACTCTAAAATTTAGGGACTTTTTAACGGTAATATAAGGTATATCAGGTTTTTGTTACCCAGTATTCTGAATGAAATTCATATTCTTGTAAAAAAATGTTTTGGCTTTTTCCATGTTATTGTATAGCCAAAAGATTCTTCCCTCGTCTCATACAGTAATTTCGGATATATTATGTCAATGCTCATATGCCTACTGCGACCTCAAAACATTCAGCCCAATCTTTATGTCTCTATGATTATGTAGACATTTATCATAGGGGCCATGAAAAATCGATAACTGTTGTATACTATGGTTGTCAAAACGGTTTCAATATTTACTCAAACTATTAGATATCAGTAGAAATATCGCATCTGCTGATAGCTTAATCATATATTGATGAAATGCATTAGCCTTCAGTTGGAAGGTTGTCATTTTATTTCACACAGTTTGATCGATACATCGAGTTTAGATATTGCAAAATCCCTCCAATATTGGCATTAATATTGCTTGTTGGTTTGATAGTGTAAAATATTAGATAACTGAATTAGGCGTATTTGTTGCACAATCTTATCTTATTTTGACAATAGCATCTGCTACGTGAAAATGTTTTCCAGTTTCTCATTAAATGGTTTGATCCCTTGAGTAAAACAATCGCAGAAGCACTGTTCCCCGGTAAAAGACTTGCTAAGCAAAATAAAGGAAATTCAGTTAGTCTGAAATGCACACCATGTCTGGTGCTTTCCAATTTCAGATGGTATCTGATCAGGTTACCTCATACACGTGTCAAGGGACACGATTTATGAATACACTAACAAAGCTATTTCAATTACAGTGGAAATATTTTCGGAGTTCAGATACGCTGGGTAAACGGATAAAATTGTCGTAAGGAATTAAACAAGTACATTGTATATATTGAAAATGTGAGACCATGCGTAAAGAAAATAGTATCGTCTATCTTTCAGTATTTGTATGCAGCAATTTTATTGGAGTAGGTGATTCAGGAACATTCAGCCTTCCAGTGGCGTAGGCATTATTTTACAACATGAGTCGACTTGAAGAGGAAACAGAGGAAATAGTACTTTATCATGATCACTTTTAGACATTCTAAAACTTGACATGTTGACAAGCGCAGATATACCCACACAAACTTTTGAATTCACAGAAATACTATCGATTTTTTTATATCGAGGTGAGGCCAGACTTGAAAAGAGTTTTCTGTTATCGTGCTTTCATCTACCACTGAGATTTTAAGGTGATTTTTGACAAAAACAGTCTTAAAAAAATGCGCCTTCTTAAAGATCGCATAAATCAGGGACGACTGTAAAAATGTATCTGCTGCTAAATTAATATTTTTGTCCCTGCGAGTGAATTGCAAATTTTGGTTTACAATGTTTCGTAAAAACGGCTCGCTCTCAGATTTTGGTGAAACAAATGAAGTTCCCCAAATTGTCTGAAATAAACATATTTTAGAACGAATAGTCATATAAACAAAAACTATTTTTAAAAAAGATGTTCGGCGCAATTTTGATTATATGATCGAAACTGGTAGCTAGATTTTATTGAAAAAAATATTTTTTTATAAAAGTACACCTAGACCGGAAATCGAACCCATGGCCCTTCTCTTACAGAGATGTTAGATCGAATGCTCTCCCGACCGAACTAAGCTGCCACTTGCCTACTCGCACCCCAATTGTAATTAATTATGTATCGTGACATGTGGATCAGGAAAAAAAACCTAATCCTTGTTTTTCTTAAATATGTGACTGTTATTCACTAGCCGAGAAAGTATAATTACTCTACACTTATAAATATCATTATTAAATAACTATTTTTTATTGGCTCTAATATTCTTTAACTACCTGATGTAATAAAAAAAGGAATCATAAAATTGAAAGACAGGGCCAATAACAAATCAAAGCGCTGAAGGCACTGAAGGTGTCCTTTATACAATATGGTGACCACTTCCCATTGCATACAGATTTTAAATGGTACTGTAACATTGTAACAAGAGGACAGTGATTCAATACTGCAGCGCTGCATCCTATAGTTTGAATATGATTGCACCATTGATGTACTTAATGCGAACACTCGCGTTTAGTGTGGGGTACAATGACGGGAATTACCAGCTGGCCCGTTAATATCAATATCTATTTACGTGTCATCGATCAATCTAACGGCTGGCAATTTCATGGAAGGGTAACAAATACATCAATTATGGGATTAGCTAGAGTTATGGTTCTTGGTCGCTGCACTCCCTGATGGTGTGATTCAAGTATCAATTCAATCCCAGTGTTCAATACTATCCAACTTACATTCCTGACAAGGTTTTAACAGAAAGGGAGATTTATTAGATAATTAAGTTATCTAAAGTTACAGTTCTCCATACGCTAAATGTCTTCAATCGTTGCATAAAGTATCAAATCGGGACGGCCCTAGTGGTCTGTAAATCAAACTGTGGAATTATGCACATTTTTTCACGTAAAATTCCAGCTGGAATAGGTGTGTGTACAAAGGGTAGAGAAAATAATAGCTTTTAACCCAATACAACAAACGCTTTCTGCTACCATTACGAAATAATAACTTTCCAAATATTACTTTTCCTATTTTGACTGGGAGAGTCATTTAAGAAATAAACAACTGCATGCATGAGTTGCTTCCCTTCCACTGCCGAAATCTCTACCGGCATAAACACTTATAACACAAGGGAGATTACTGCCAAGAAAGGAATTATTATTTTATTTGTCCATTTTTTTATTTCTAAAGCACCAATTTCAAATACTAATGCGGCATTATCATTAGTTTAACACATTTAAATGCACAGCAACCGAAAATTGCTTTTATAAAACTGTCACCAAAATACACTATGTTCAGAAAGATGCGCATAATGTCACTTTAATGCGACATCATTTCTCCCTAAATTTATAAATCCTGCCCTAGCTGAGTGGCTCTTACATATATTGTACATCTTTTATGTATTTATCTTTAATATTTCCTTCAATTATGAATCACACTTAAGTTTTCTAATGATATATTAGAGCCTGCATAGAACTGGCGTACAGTTGTATACATTCAAAAACTAGATGCCTACGTGCAACATGTTGAACCCCCATCTGTGAAAAGGGTTAAAGGACTTTCGTACACTTGTATACATTCAAAACCTAGATGCTCATATGCAACATGTTGAGCCGCCAGCTGTAAAAAGGGCTTACTCCTTACCAAGAAGAGATAGGTAAAAAATCACCTAAATATTGGATGTAACATGCATTATACCACAGAAAAGTGGTCTCGATTTTTTCTCAATGGCCAGTAATATAAAGTTAAAATGTAAGCTATTTACAGTAACAACAAAGGGAAGTAATTCTAAAAACAAGTAGCTTATGGTGGTGAACATTTGTGACAAGTTAAATCAAAATCCCTCCATGTATGAAGAAGAAATCCTCCGGACAAAGATATTATTGAATTTGACCTTTAACCTCTAAGTGTGACCTTGACCTTAGACCTAGGGACCTGGTTCTTGCGTATGACACTCCGTCTCATGGTGGTGAACATTTGTGCCAAGTAACATCAGAATCCCTCCATGCACGAAGAAGAAATGCTACGGACAAAGTCATTCTGGAATTATTCTTGTATCTGACCTTTGGCCTGTAAGTGTGACATTGACCTTGGAACTAGGTACCTGGTTCTTGTGCATGACACTCTATCTCATGATGGTGAACATTATAAAAATCCCTTATGCATGAAGAAGATATGCTCCGAACAAAGTCATTCTTGTGACATTGACCTTAGACCTAGGGATCTGTTTCTTGCGCTTGACACTTTGTCTCAAGGTGATGAACATTTGTGCCAAGTTATTTAAGAATCCCTTGGTACATGGATAGTAACAGCTCGGACAAGCTTAACTCGGACGGACGGACGGACGGACGGACGGACGGACGGACGCACATGTAGACACTGAACCGGCATTTGGGCAGCTATATCGAGCTTTCGCAAGCGGTTCGACAACAATACTGTACAATCATGTTAATTTAAATAGATTTAATATTCATAATATTAAAATCAATGAATGAATCTGAAGTACATGAGGCATTAAATTCCCATACCTGTAGAATGAATAAATAGATATGATAAAATAAATAAGTCAAATAAATAAACCTCCACAACAAAACCAAGGGCATAAGCTATCCCTAAAGCGTGTGAAAACCCTATTCATTTATACTAATTGAAAACTTTTACAATGATATAATAGGGTTATTAATTTAGTATAGTGACATCAATCCGGCATATCCAGCTTGCCGGATTATACCGGTATAGTTTCACTCTGTACCGTGGTATAATGTAAATATGAAACTGCAAATTCCCTGTCATTTATCATGTTTATTCGCTGAATAAAAATGAGTTAAGTTTTTTTACCGTAACAACAATGACACAGTAACTTAGTAAATATGCTGTATATAATTATATCTCACATATAAACATCAATGATTTTGTCCAAGCGTGGCTTAAGACGTTTAGTCCAGGTGGCTTTTCGATAAACATCTCGAATACATCAATAATCATTGCACATTTGTTACCAAAGTATTTGTGAAATTCCATTGGCATAGTTTTTGGGAATGTTTCTTGCTCTGGCCATCTAATGAGTTTCCGCATTCTCTTATACATCTGCAATAGTTGCAGTGAACAGTCTTGATAAAGTTGGCTGTGTTGTATCAAATTCATCTGCTAAAGAACAAATTAGACAGATTAAGTCTTAGTTTCATAAGAGTCAGTGTCATAAGTTTGAACTTGTTAATAGCTAGTTTGTTTGGTAAATATAATATGGTTCAAGAAACTGATAAAGCAACACCAACATGAAAAATGCTGGGAGACCAGTAAGGTGCTTCAATTTGTCATTATTGTCCCTGCAAAAGTCAATATCAGATCTCGTTTCCAGTTTCAGCACTTCAGTTTTCAGCTCAGATGTTTCGGTCCTTAGTTTCTGTAGAATAGCATGCATGTCATCCATCAATCATCATCAATTCCATCTGCGAAGTCGTGCCAGTTTCTTCGGAGTCCAAGATGAGTACCAACGGCGTTTCCTCTTCTGTAAGCACCGGCTGAAAAGTACAGCTTAAGCTTACTGACGGCATATTTGACCTGTTTGAATTTTCATTCATGCGTCGATTCCTTAGCGTACATGTCAATCAACTTGTTAATTCCAAACACTCAGGCCTCATCAACCATTGACGCGACAGAAAGTGAGAAACGGAGGCAGAGCTTGTATTTTCTCGTTTTCAGAAAATCGCAGACATGCGAGGTCACGAAAATATGTGACAAACAGGAAACACCGTACATTTGAGTGTTGGAAAGGGATCAGCTGCTAGACCTAGCTAATTTAAGAATTTTTCGAAAATACAACAGTTGAGCTTCAGAACACCAACTGAAAAATATGATATGCAAACCTAGAGTACAAGACTCGAAACTCTATGACCCAGGGTTCGCGTGACGTTTAAAAATCTTACATTGACTCTGAAAATTGAGAAATCAAGTTAGGCTGAAGAGTCATGACCCTTCAGTTTCAAAGCCTACCGGACACCCTGATGGCCATAATAATCAGTTATGACGGTTAGCCATTATCAAAGATGATTATGATAAGAAGATATACCACAGACAACATAACATGATATTAAAACGTACGTCTGAGGTATTACATACTTAATTTTATATGTACAGAAGTGACTTTGAATTTATAAATAATTGCTTCCGGTAAAAGAGAAATTCTTCTTTGAAAAGAGTTTATTTACATTCTTATTTATTTACGAATCACCCAAGGTTGACTTACCGCTACCGCAATGTGCATACGTGTTGGGGAACCAGACCCTTCTCCTTTCTTAACTGATATTCTCACATTCATCATGGTTTATAATAATTGCTGTAAGACGATAATAGTCAAGGCCAGTCAATTTGTTCTCGTACAACTATCCAATATGGCAGAAAAAATAATCCGTACACTATCAATCGGAACACCTCGGCAGATTGCTTTTCAATGTGGGTTAACGGAATCTGCCGAGAACCTCCGATCGGAAATGATTTGCCCTACCTTTTTTCTTCGATGGCGGATAATATGTGAAGGGGGGCCCTGTTTACAGTATAAATAAAACAATCTGTCTCCGCGCATACTATGTGTAGAAAAATATGACGAAAATGGTTCTGTATGATAATTGATTATATAGGAGATTTTAGGAATCCCCGATATGACGTCATTCGTGCGCATTCGCATTGACTGGCCGTCAATTAATCGGCCAAATGTAAAGCGTTATAGAGCATTTGACTTTACGACAGTTAATATTATAGGCTATAACGTTATTAAATAAAACAAAATCTAGTTTATATGTAGTGTCTGTGTGTCTATGCCAGTGATGCTTATGTATAGTTTTCATTATAAAGTCCGATATGAAAGTATGAATTTTAACTGAATCGGCCAAAACTAATGTAACTTGTAAGCTTTCCATAGACTACTTGCTTTTCCTGACGAAATGACCAACGCCCCAAGAAGAGGTTAGTTATTTTATGTTTCGGAGGACAGAGCAAGATACAGAAAGCGTCCCGATTCCAGAGACACCCCTGGTTCTTATACATGCCAGGTGTATAGCACCCATACATGGGACCTCGGTTTTAGTCTCATCCGAAAGACTGTTAGTAATTTTAGTTGGTCAGCCCCAGGAATCGAACCCGCTACCCCGAGTCTTGTGCTCTTCCGATTGAGCTATCCGGGCTGACTTTTAGAAATCATGAAGACCCTATAGCTTTATAATACATGTGCTATATGGACGATAACGTGTGACACACAAATGACACGTTGCCATAGAGATTTAGTAAGGTAACTTGTCCCCTAGGGTATATAGCACGATATAATTTGGATTTAATTAATGCATGTAACATCCTGTTTATAGACTAATTGGTCACACGTTATAGAATTATAGATAAGAACTTTACCGACCACTTTGGTTGAATTACATAACGTGGCATATGGCACACATCAAGCTTTGATTGGATCTACATGATAAATTTTATTCATTTAAAATACTTGGTCATAGTATTGTATGACCAAGTTAAATGAAACCCTTGATATAAGGACACAGATAAGACAGAATATTTTTTAATTTTAGATTACCGAGTTTCTTTTTATTTTAGTGGCGACAACAAATGTCTGACACAAAGGAAATTTTAATTCGATATTTTAATATCTTTGTTTTCTTTAAATTTGAGGTTTTTCAATAATCTGCATATGCTTTGTTAAATATATAAAATTTTGAAATAATGAGAAATCGCAGGCGTAAACTGGCGTGTGGGCACTTCAAGCAAGCAGTTGCTCAGCTAAGATTATTTATTTATACTATTAATTAGCCATGTTTAATAAGGTGTTATTAAATATTTTAATACAACACTTTTTGGGGATGTGTCACTTTCGCACGTGTCCATCGCTGAAGATCTCATGGACGTGGATTATACCATGGAAGTATACACTACTGTAGTGTATACCTCCGTCATAATATCAAAGCAAAGTACATTTAAAATTATGCTCTTATATAATGTCAAGTGTGCTTTTTTTTAAAAAGATACTAAAGAGAGAAAAGGGTTAAATAGAAAGAGAATAATCAGAAAAGGAAAGGTGGAAGACGTGAAATCTCACAAAACCTGATCAAAGTTAGGTATTTGATTATAGCAACAACTCACAAATATATAGTATATCGGAAATTATGTATTCACTTCCCCTTCAAAACTTAAAAGAAACTTTAAAAAAAAGTTTATTTTGGCGATAAATTATGTCTATATTGTATCAATACACTCGGCATATGGCCGAACTGAATACAGTTGTCGGCCACGCTATTTTTAGTAACGAAAAATCCCGGATGTGACGACACACTAAAACCTCCTATAGAGTTTAGCATGAATACGGGTTTTTCACAGACTTCTGCGCATGCGTGACATGAACGGATATCGACCGTATTATCAACTGAGGGGGCAGTTACACGATATATACTGATTTATTGATCTATCATTTACATTTGTTGTATAAAACACTTTAACGACATTGTTAAAAGCCATTTACAGATGTTTAATCATATTTTATTCTTTAAAACATTCAAACATATTCAAAGTTAATATTTAGAATGATCAATGAAAAAAGTAAACGACGGAAACATCTACTCGACGGTTATTTTCTATTCTAAAGTGGTACGGCAACAGTTTTAAATATATTTTCAATGTTTTCCTTTTTGTCTAAACGGGTGTATGATTAAAAAATTATAATAATCTCTGTAACTATTAATAGTTAAAATACACAGATGCAGGCCACGGAGCTATATACATGCGTGTGCATGAAGGCGTAATACTTTATTGAAATAAAACAGTAAGCAGAGCGTATTTTGTGTCTTCTCCTTTAATATCTTTAAAATACTAATATGACGATGTCTTTAAGGTATTCTACTAAAACTGTTTATTTGGAATTTTAAATGTTTATCTAGATCTATATACAGCGTGTCATAAGAAAGAAAATGACCGCGTCGCATTTTTCATTTTTGTATCTTCATATGTCCGTTTTTCTACCTATTTATATTAATTGGCTTTCTTCAGAATATTATGCTGTCTTCTTTTCAGACATCTTTAAAAAAATGGTTTCATTAATTAGTAGATTAATTTAAAATCTATCTAAAGTCGTGATTGATGTGTAATTAAGCCGTAGTAAGTATATGTCCGTGCCGTAGAAGTTGACCCTGGCCACATTAACGCTACGCGCTCCATATACGAGTAGGTTTTCAGTCGAAATTTTGCAAAATTGCACAGAGTCCGTACGGAGAGCGTAGATTCTTCTGAGCGTCGTTCGTTTATTTTGAACTCGTACAGCAGTCGGGGACTCGGTGAAATGTTTCACCGAGCTCCCGAGTTCTCGCTGAGCTTGTAAAATTTTGATGTCTATAGCAGCTCGCAAGGGCCCCGTACGGTCTCTGCAAGGGCCCCGGTAGAGTTCGTGCGGGTATCGCACGATGTCCGTGTGCACTTGGAGCACCACGAGGCCCGTAAGAGCTTGCCGGTGCTCGCATGACTATCGCAACGGAGTCACACGGTCAACGTATGAGTTTGCACAAAACTTCTGACATCGGATGGGGAACTTGGGCTTCGTTCGACATCCATGACGATTTTAGCTAAAAGTAAGAAATTTTCAGATATCGCCGAACTTGTTTATTCTTGTCGTACAAGCGCCGTACGAACACACGTGCACGGTACGATATACGTCCGAGCTCCTTCCAAGCTTCCCACAACTTGTCTGTCGCGATGTCCGTAACAGAGATGACGCACTTTGACATTTTCCTTTTTTGAATTTTACTTGATAAATTATTTATGTTTTGTTTAGATAATGAAATAATTTACAGTTAACTGTATATATGAATAGTAAAATGTTTAATACACAAAACGACCTGTAAAATTGGTTCTGTTTGAAAAAAGAAAAACTCACACATCACGTATTTTCTTTGCTTTATTTTTTAATTTTAATATAAGAACGAATTTACTAAACCTATTAAGTACAATCTAATTAGTTTCTTTAATCATTTATGCACAAAACCCGCTGTAGAAGTGTTTCTGTTTGAAGAAACTCGGAAAACTCCGGCCAACACCACGTTGTTTTTTTTTTTCTTAATTTTTTAACTCAACTACAAGTACGAATTTACTTAACTTATTAAGAAATTCATTACTGATATTTTGTTGAAATGCTGAGTTTACAATTTAATAAATTTCTGTAATCATTTATGCACATTCATGAAATTGTAAATGAAGCCTTCGCCGGAGATTCTTTTCTTTCATTCATATGATAATTTCATCATTTTCTACAATTAAAGTTACAAAAATATACGTATTTAAGTAAAACATAATTCATAGTTCAAATAAATTAATAATTTAGCAAAATACGCTATAATCATAGGATTATTCATTCATGATACATAAAAAATATAGTACGCTTCCGTTATCGGACCGAAACTGCCCCCTCATTCGCCGATTGGTTAAGAATCAAGCCTCAAAACGCCGGTATTAGTTGTCCTTAAAAGGACGCATAAAAACCAGGGTCAATAACACTTAATGGACCGGTCCAATAAAAGATTGCTGATGAATGATTGGCTGTTGAGAAATCTGAGCTTCCGATTGGCTGATACTTTCAGATGTTTAGTTTCTTCAAAACGAAAACTGCCGCCATCTTGAATTCTGTTGAATCAGCATTGAATATTGAATGGCAAAAATGAAAATCAACTTTTAATCAATTTCTGTCTGAAAACCCATTTAAAGGATAGAAAATGCTGAAACTAAGAGCATGAATACCTACATCAATATGTTTATTTCAAAAATGATTATTAGAGATTTCTCTCTCTTCTCTCTGTTTCTGACGAGTTAATGCCAGTGAAGATGATGGTCAATAAACAATGAATAATTTATAGTTTGATTAGTTATTTAATAAAATTGTCATTAAAATGGAACATTTTTTTCTATTTTGACTGGGAGGGTCAATTTAGGAAATAAACAACTGCATACAGGAGTTGCTTCCCTTCCACTGCCGAAATCTCTACCGGCATAAACACTTATCACACAAGGGAGATCACTGCCAAGAAAGGAATTATTATTTTATGTGTCCAATTTTTTTTATTTCTGAAGCACCAAATTCAAATTTTATTGACCTGTCTCATTCGATTTTACCCAATTAAAAGGTGCCTTACAGCGTACATTTCTCAATTCAAAAAATGTTATACATTCCACTTGTCATTTCGTTTGCGGTTGAAAAGTTCCAGACTTCCGGTAAAACGAGCTGAATACGGCTTCGCCGAAAAAGTCCCAGTATAAATTATTTTCGATTACATGTGTACTGTGTATTTGAAATTATACGCTTCCAAATAATAAAATATTTGATTTTGACGAAATACTAACGAATATGTCACATATTTGAACCTTTACCCCCCCCCCCCCCTTTACCCTCTAAAGGCTTATATGGGAAAAGCTTTAAAATCCTCTGCTCTGAAACTGCAAGGCACAGAGCTTAGATATTTGGTATGCAGCATTGCCTAGTGAATTTCTACCCAAATTGTTCAATTTATAACCCCAGGGTCAAAATTGACTCCGCCAGCGGATCACTTGATTTTACATAGGTTTCTAAGGAAAATAACTTCAAAAATCTTTTCCTCCAAAATCACAAGGCATAGAACTTAGATATTTAGTATACAGTATTGTCTAGTAGACCTCTACCAAGTTTGTTAAAGTGGTAATACCCTTCAATATGTAATCACAATTTGATGTAATGCATTCACAAATGGTTTAGTATCATTAAAA
Source organism: Saxidomus purpurata (assembly GCA_022818135.1). Taxonomy (NCBI): domain Eukaryota; kingdom Metazoa; phylum Mollusca; class Bivalvia; order Venerida; family Veneridae; genus Saxidomus; species Saxidomus purpurata. The sequence goes on from JAFMSR010000007.1 coordinate 39,062,942, forward strand.
ACAAGCATCGCGAAAGTTGTAGCTAAATAACATAAATATATACAACAGTTTTATCCCTATTGAACATAATTGAAAAATGACAAAAAGTTTTTGACCCGCTGGGTCATAAATAATTTTCCATCAATTTGATATGATAAATTTGTGTTTGCATGCACTAATGAAAAAAATGGTTGAGCATAACTTAGTTTCTTTTAATTTCTAAACATTTTTCAAGTTTTAAGAACTTTTCTTGACAATAAATTTTCTGGTCTTTTTGAGCAGAATTATAGCTTTAAAATGATGCCACTGTTGTCAATATTGGACCTGCCAAGGGGTTACTTGTTTTTCATAGACATATATAGGAAAACCTTTAAAAATCTTCTCCAAAACCACAAGGTTTACAACTTAGATACTAAATGTGCAACAGTGTCAGGTGGACCTCTTAAAAAATTGTTCAAATCTTGCCCATAATGTTAATATTCCTCCCGCCTGGGTATAGTATATAGTCCTTGGTATAGGAAAAACTTTAAAATTCTTCTTCGCCAAAAAGACAAGACATGGAGCTTAGAAATTCGGTATGTAACATTGCCTAAATCATGCCACTGGGGTAAAAAATTAACCACGCCCGCCGGGGGTCGGGGTCCCTTGTCTTTATATAGAGTAATAGGAGAAACCTAGCTAGTCCCTATAGCCTTACCAAGCAACCAGTGATTTTCTTAGTATTCAGTGACTCACCCCAGCAACCAGTAACAAGTAACTTTCTAAGTAAACAGTGACTTCCCCTAGCAACCAGTGACTTCTTTAGCAATCATTGACTCCCTTTAGAAACAAATGACATCTTTAGGTAAGTTCACTGGTACCCAGGTGAGAGATATAGGTTCACTATGGTCCTCTTATTTATACTTACATTAAAAGAATAATGACACAATAAAAATAGTTGCATCAGAAAAACAATAGTAAAAAGTATCATTAAAGTCGGTGACTCTTAAAACACATTTGCACGTAACTTCTGTTACTAAAAGCTGCAACTTATATTTGATACATACGTGTAAGATGAATTGACAGACAGTCACTTCTGATTCTCATTAGTACAGTTCTTGTAATTGAAACGTTTAAGTTGACCGAAATAGGTAATAGAATAGTTTGTCAATATATATATATTTTGGTGCGTTAGTTAAAGAAGTTGTTCCAATACAATTATATCAAGTGTCTTGATAAATGTCGAAACCCATTGTTTTAGTATGTGAACTGAAATAATTTGTTCAAGATTTGCCTAGGGTCCGATATGTTTGAACATGTTTTGACCATGTTATTTAACATGTTTGAACATGATCAAACATGCGGCATCGTGGTCAAACATGATTAAATGATAGCATAATCAATCATGTTTGACGGTAAAAAAAGGATGATCAAACATTAAAACATATCTTTGTGGATGACAAAACATTATTGACTCATGGTTGCACTTACAGACATGTTTGATCGCATTCAAAAGATGGTCATAACATGTTAAATCATATTGGATCATTGTTCAATTTAACGCACATTTTTATTATGTCCAAACATGTTCTTATCCATGTATATTAACGTAGCTAGTACATGTTCATACATATGGTTGCGCTAATGGTGATCAAACGTGGTCAAACTGTTTTGCAACTATATTTTGTATTAGTATTAGTATTCATGTAACAATATGTCCAAAACTTCAGGTTTAAACATGGTTAAATTATTCAGTTTTGCTACGGTGAGTTCAATATCTGCATACACGAGTACTGCCACCTTCGGACTCGGCGAAAGAGTGTGTCACTGCTTCACGTCCGTCGGTCAATCGGACTACTATGTGAATAATTACTATTTCTCTACATGTTATGCTTTAAAGAGCAAATATTATGTGATTTCTGTCCAAAGACTATTCTTTTGCCAGTATATGCTACCTTGGGAAATAAAAACATTTATCATTAGCTCACCTGAGTTGACCCATGTTAAGTTTTTAGTATGTTCCTTTGTCTGTCGTCCGTCCACGATTGCTTCAAATGACACAATTCATCAACCACTTCATTGGATATAATCAAACCTGACCAAATGCATCCTGACATTATTAATGTGTCCACTAATTGGTTTCGGTTGACTGTACAACTCAAAATCTTTTAATTTTCTCAAAAACCACAAGGCCAAAGGCTTAAATCTTTGGTGTGAACCATTTTCTAGTGACTGTCAAATCATGCCCCTGAGGTGACACTTGCCACAACTAGGAGGTCACTGGTTTCTATATAATTTATAGGAAAAACCTTAAAATAATTTCTTCTCCGAAACCACAAGGCCGAGACTTAGTGTATTTAGTGTGTATTATTGTCAAGTGGCTCTTTACTATGTTTTTTTTAAAATCTTACCCGTTGGATCAATATTGGCCCCGCATGGAGATAACTTGGTATAAGAAAAACTTTAAAAATCTTTTTTTGCAAAACTACAAGGTATAGAGCTAAGATATTTAGTATGTATTGTCAAGGGGACCTCTAAAAAGTTTGTTCAAATCATACCCCAGCGGTCAAAATTCGGCATGCCAGTGGGGTCACTTGTTTTACATTGGAATAATAATAATAATAATAATAATAATAATAATAATAATAATGATAATACATGTATCTTTATTTTCAGAATGGTAACACATTATGATTTTACAGAAATCTATAACGACATCATGTTTACAATGCGGCCTTCTATAAATAAATCTGAAAAAAGGCAAATGATCACATTCACACAATCGCATACATGCATAATATATATGTTTAGATAACTATTTAACATTAACAAAATAATTAAGAAAACTATACTTTATTCATACATTCACCGACAAACACTCAACTCTATTCGTAAGTGTGTTTTAATTTTCTATCTATTTCGTATGTATACAAATTGTAAACATTGAAATACTGCAAGCAAATTTATTGCTGAGATTTATCTAAAAAATAGGATTTTCATTTAACTTTAAAAGATGTAAGCTTTTTTGTACTTCTTATATTATTTGGTATTTCATTCCAATTTTTCATGCTATATTAAGATGAATGAATCTTTGAAATATTTGGTTCTCGGAAGTGTATTTAAAACTAAATCATGTTTTGAAGAAGATCGCATCGTGTAATGTTCATTTTTTGAAAATGTTAGCAGGTCTGTCATATATGATGGGGCCATAACATTTAAAGTTTTGTAAAACAAGCACAGCGGAGTGATAAGGAAAAGGCTTAGACCTTAGATATTAAATTTTGGTATGTAACATTGTAACTTCTCCAAAACCACGAGGCATAGAGCTTACATATTTGGTATGTGACGTTGTATAGTGAACCAAGATTGTTCAAGCTTGATCTTGGGTCAATATTGTCACCGTCCGGGGTCCATTTGATTTACATAGATTTATAAAGGAGACCACAAGGCAAAGATATTTGTAGCATTGTCTAGTCCACGAAGTGTATTCAAATAATGCCCTTAGGGTCATTATTGGCACCGTCTGTGGTTCACTTGTTTTAAAAAGACTTGTATAGGAAACCACTAAAATTGTTATACTCCCAACCAAAAGGCTTAGATCTGATATATGAGGTACATAACATTGTTTAATGGCTTTCTACCAAATGTGTGCTGCCCGAGGGTCAAAATTTACCGAGCCCATGTTTAAACCTTTTATATTCAATAACTCAAGAACCATATGCAATAAATTTGATCCTCATACTTCATGCACATTTAGGTCATTGAGTCAAAGGTCAAGGTCACATCTATTATATTTAATAACCGGAAAACCATTACGCCGATGATCTTCAAACTAGATAGTAAGGTTGGTCTTCACGCGTAAATTTCCACTTCCAATTTTGAGGTCACATGGTCAAAGCCCGGGTCAGTTGACCTAATGACCAACTCTCTTGGGTTTTAAGCTACAACAATGACATTTGAACTATTTGGATAGTTTTGCATGCAGATTTAAAATTTGACCTTGACTCACCTTGACCTACTTTCTGTTAATGAAGGTGCATCAATTAAATTTGGACTACATATATCAACTTCAACATTGACTGACATTGGCCTAGTTCCGTGTTTTTGAAGCTACAATAAGGAAGTTTGAACTACATGTATATGTGGTAAGTTTTGCATGCAGCTTTCAACTGGAGAGCAATATCACTCAGGTGAACTGTATAGAGTCATCTTGGTCCTCTTGTTTTTGTTGTTGTTGTTGTTCTTCTTCTTCTTCTTCTTCTCTTAATTATTATTATGATTATTATTATTATTATGATTGGGTTCTAGTTCTGGTCCTTCACAGGGTAAACTGTCTGTCTGTAAAAATGACGGTTGACACTGACGATTAACAAATAGCAGTTTAAAACGTATTGACGTTAACAACATGAATTTAAAAGACTTTGACCTTCTCTCCTTAGCGGACATGGCATTAGATATCCATGTTGTAGTTATTTGTTGAAACTATTTTACAGTTCTGTGTCAACATGGTCTCGAAGAAATGAGCAAAATAATATATGTAGGTCATCTACTGGTCCTAATATATAAAGTTTGAGGAACTCATAATAATTTAGTTTTCGTAAACTTTGAATAAATGGAATGATGCTTCATACCAAAATGTATGGGTATACAGCGAAAACAGCTTTTAAAATTGCATTTCAAATATATCTTAGGTCTAGCAGTTTGAATACATAACTCTAAATCAGTCTAAAAAGACTGGAAAGCTAGCTAGCGACTGAAAAAGTAAGTCGCCATTACAGCGATTTTTGATGAAATTTTCAATTCGTTAATAATAATTTTACGATATATAGTGTAGACATGTCTATTCAAAGTATTTGTTTAAAAGGCTTTTAAGTTATGGTTATATCTTGCGACAGTGTTGCAAAGGAAGTTGACGAAGCCTTTCAGGTGTAATTGACAGCTGTTCTACATCGTTAATAGTCAGAACTACTATATTCAATAGAACGACGGCATGTGTATCAGACATGAATCATTTCCCTGTTATCTCCACTGTAATATTTTACTAGTCAGTCCAATACCCCTTGAGAAACATTTATTGTTGATGGCATTTTGGCTGATTTCCGTTTCACATGGTAAAACGCTGCGAGAACTCTCCAATACTGTATCATTTGAAATTGATTCGAAGGAAACTGTGTTCCAATGTTTATGGAAGGTTACATTTGTAAGTATACTTCATTTTATTGCCAAGGATAAAATACTTTATGTGGCGTATTAATAGTGTTTTTTAAAAGTTCAAATTTTCTACCGACTTGACAAAATGATCGATGACTTTTAATTGCATTTACTAAATATTAAAATTCGTGCATCATTGATAGACGGCCATTTGGGATATCATTGATAGATGGACATTTCGGATATCACTGACATACCGCCATTTCGAATATCATTGACAGATGTGCAGTGCACATATCATTGACAGACGTGTATTTCGGATATCATTGATAGACGGCAATTTTGGATACCATTGACAGACGTACATTTCGGACATCTATGACAGATAGCCATTTCGGATATCATTGACAGACGGTCATTTCGGATATCATTGACAGACGTGCATTTCGGATATCACTGACAGATGGCCATTTCGGATATTATTTACAGACGTACATTTCGGATATCATTAACAGATAGGCATTTCGGATATCACTGAAATACGGCCATTTCGGATATCATTGGCAGATAGCCATTTCGGATGCTTTCGATGGACGGCCATTTCGGAATTCTTTGACAGACGGTGGTTTCAGATATCACTTACAGACGGCGGTTTCGGATATCACAGACAGCCATTTCGGATATCATTGACTATAAAACGGCATTTTCGGATATCATCGATGAACGGTCGTTTCTGATATTATGACAAACGGCTAATTCGTATATTATGGACAAATGGTAATTTCGGATACGAACAAAATCGTTTCTATTATTGTGTCATACATGGTAGAAATGGCTGACATATTACCTCTTTAGTCTTTAAAAAGCACCATGTAAATTACTAAAAATAAGCATTAGCTTTCACACGTCCCAGGGTGAATGTAAAATCTCCTCTGATGGTGACAAGAAATATGTGCATTGTGCCTAATAAGATACCCGAGAGTCGGATTTTCCAATCTGCACCCATACCGTGTACCATTTCATTCATAAGACAAGCGGACAGCTTTTACAGTATACACCAAAAGCGTGAATGGCAGTCTATTTGTAGAAAGCTACAGCATGAGGGATCGCGTGTATACGACCGTATGTATTGTTTTGGGAACACGTAAGAACTCGTTATGCAACTGGCATTGTTTGTAGTCGTTATATCTAGTAACAAAATATTAGCGAAGAATACTGTAAATATTTCGATGTTTCATATGCAACGCACGCCGCCATCTTGGACTTACATGTATAAGCCGACGAATTTATTTATTCATGGTCAGTTTTGTTACATACTAGGATTAATTGGAAGTTTATGTATTTGATTGTATCAGCCTATATTTGTCAGACTAGCGTGAAAAAATACTTGAAAGCAATTTGAGACATTAAACGAATAATGGATCACGTGAGGATCGTAACATTTGACTGGTCAAAATGTAGGTCAAAAGCCAGCTTATTCAGCTACGCTGCAAAAGCGCGTCTCTAATGCAATGTTCTATGTAAATGTAACTCAACCATTTTGGACACGCAATATCAAATTATTAACACGCTGTGTATTTTTATGCCAACAGATGCTCATTTTATAATATGATTTAATTTTCAAATGTAGTGTGTACCCACTAACAAAAGTTGTGCGCTACCATAATACTTTACAAAGCTGGTGTTAAAAATATCACGGAAAATTTAATGTAAAATCATTTCTTCCTGTACAACGTCATTCGTTGTACAGGTGTCCTAGGTACTTATGCATAAATACAATCGGTCATGCGAAAAACAAGCCAAAAGAGTTTTCACTATGATAAATTATAGAATTGCTCTATTTAGAAGAATTAAGGTTATATAAATTGTGCCTTCAAAATTTCACACTATATGATCAAGCGAGATGCTTTAAGAACAAGGACTACTTTACCCACATGTAAGAAAAAAGTTATAAATGAAAATAATCGTAACAGGAACTGAGGTGGAAAGTCAGTCTGACTTGGATAGTGAAAAAGATTTTAAATAGGGTTAAATTTTGATTTTCTTGTTTTTCTTTACATCTTTTTCTTTATCACTGTTTCGAACAATTAATCTTCAAAGATTCCATTGTGTAGTCACTTTAACACCTTGCACAAATTCGATACAACTTTAAAAAATTGTTCCCAATGAAATGTAATTTAACAATATTTTTTAGTATGCCGCTCTATTTGCACTCTAATGAATATGACGCTTTATTATTCAACTTTACAATATTACACTCTGTATTAGATCAATTGCACACATGATATGAAACAGGTAGAGCTAATACAAAGCATAACTGAGCCAATATGAGAAAAGCAGGGCCAATACGAGAAAAGCAGGGCCAATATGGAATTCAAGCATTCTGATTGGTTTAAAAGAGAGGGCCAATACGGAGAAGTCACTTCCGTTAGATTTTTAAACGACGCCATTTTGTTTTTAGACTCATGCTGATATAAAAAAATGACTGTAATTTTTTTATTTTTGAAATAAACATAGGGTTATGGGTATTCATTTTCTTAGTTAGATCATTTTCTATCCATTCATAACAGTTTTGAAGTAAAATTCGAGAAAAATTTGAATTTCATTTTTTCATCCCCCTCCTGTATATCTATTTCTTCTTACTTGTGTGAAAATGCGATTCAAACGGTGAGAAAATAAATCTGCTATGTCCATTGAGTTGTGGATAAGGAAATCTCACCCTCGGGTTGAGATACGTCCAAAAAAACTCGGCAGAGCCTCATTTTTGTGACGTATCTCAACCCTTAGGTGGGATTTCCTTATCCACAACTCATGAACATGTTAGATTCTCTTTATATTCTTGTTTATTTAGCCAATATTGTAAAGTTGAATAATAAAATTATCATTAATCAAGTGATTTCATATTGGCCTTGTTATTTGTCCTCGGGCAGTCGTATTGGCCCTCGGCCTTCGGCCTTGCGCCAGTACGACCACCCTCGGACAAATAGCAAGGCCAATATGAAATCACTTGATTAATAACATTATATTATTGATCGCACGTGTTGTTTCGGTCAAAGTGACACAACAAACTCAAACTCTCGATAGATTTTCGACTCTGTGCTGATCAAAGCGAGACTTATATGCCTTCTTTTCTTTTCAATAGCTGTTAAAGGAACGCAAGGTTTGAACAAATAATGCATTCGGTGTTATCATAGTGACAACGACTATTCATTTTTATGCGTTTCTGAAATTTTATACAAATGCATTCTACGAGACAGTTTTATGTAGATCTTTAAGTGTATTTGGCTGTAAAGAAATGTAAATGAAGCAATTTCTGTCTCAGACTTTATCTAGGCCTGCAAATCTTTTTCATGCCAGAAGTATTTTTAATTGCATCAAATACGATATGCTTAGCAACCATAGTGCAAAATTATAACTCGTTTGCGAAATTTGATTTTCGTTAGGAACGGAGGAATGTAGTGGATATAGGGTCACTATTAAGTATAGGTAGTTAACGATTAAAAAAAACATGATAAATATAAAATATCTCAAAAACTGAATGGTGTTTTTCCTGAATTTTGACACAGATTATGAATAGCTCATACCAACTCTGACAGTTTAAGCCTTTTCTTTTCTTCAATTATGCAGAAATTTTCCTTCTTTGCTCTGTGAACAAAATATTTATTGAATAAAAACGGTGGAGTAAAATCAAGCGTTTCATTGATCATTTACTGTTATATAGAGAACTGCAAGTATGAAATAGTGAAAATGAGGATAAAGTCTACACTCAAATTGTTTTATGCAATAGTTAACATGAAAATCCAATTTTATAATATTTGTTTGAATCGCTAACTATCTATATCATAATATTGCAAACAACTGTTGTTGTTAAGTTGCTAATGCTACATCGAAGGGTACCGATTTTTGTTATATTCTAAAATGTCATTGCAAAGAAATTCAAAACTTTCTTAAGAACAAAATTCTTTCTATCAAAACTTAAAGGGGCACTCCCTACATATAGCAGATTATATTCTCGAAACATAGATTATGTGTTCAATGAACGTAAAATAATAAATAAACAATTTCTACGAAGAACCTATGGCGAAAAATGCCTCATTTTACCACAATTAATCAATATAGAGACTTTCTTTAAAGTGACATTATGCGCATCTTACTGCACATAATGTATTTTTGGTGACAGTTTTATAAAAGCTATTTTTGGTTGCTGTTCATTTAAATGTGTTAAATTAATGATTATCACGCATTAGTATTTGAAGTTGGTGCTTTAGATATAAAAAAATCGGACTGATAAAATGATAGTTGATTGTGTCGTTGTTGATGTTGGGAGAGATTTCGGCAGTGGAAGGGAAGCAACTCCTGCATGCAGTTGTTCTTTTCTTAAATTGACTCTCCCAGTCAAATAAGAAAATCAATATTTGGAAAGTTATTATTTGATACTGGTAGCGTGAAGAGTTTGGTGTATTGGGTTAAAAGCTATTATTTCCTCTACGCTTTTGTACACACACCATATTCAACTGGATTTTTAGTTGAAAAAAATGCGCATAATGTCACTTTAATAAATCGCATCCACCCTTTAATTGTACAACACTACACAAAGATAACTGATTCCTGTACTGTAGTATATTCTAAACCGCTGATTTTATCGATAATGACTGGGAATGCATAGCTGAAACTTTTTGGTTAAGTTATAATACTTCCAAAGGTTCTATTGTTTATGTTTGGAGGTTATTTAGTTTGATATCAGTTATAGGGTATGTCCCTTTAAAATACAGAACTACTAGTATAAGTACGCAATTGATCATTCTGTTACCGAACAAATTTCAAATTTCGACTTTCTAAGGAATCGATCGGTTTCACATTTGTATGAATACATTTTGTCTTGTTTTGGCAAAAATGAAGATCATTAAACTTTTTGTATAATGGGAACACTTGCGGCAGCGGGGAGCGGTGCATCATTAGAAATAAGCTAGGATAATTTACAGAAATGAAAAGCCTCTGACAAAATAGTTGTTGTTTTGTGTAGCTGAAATATGCTCAGTGATGTTTCCTTCTTGTATTTCAATTTGAAACGTATTTCTGTTGCAAACTTTAGATTTCTTTTCCAGATGGAATAGATTAATGATGTACGCTTAAAAACCGTACAGTTTGTCCTACTTTAAGATCCAATCAAATGTCTTCATTTCATTAAAAAGGCAAGCTGTATTCTGCATATTGACTCAATATCTCCAATACGAAAATATTTATTTCACTTCTTTTTGCAATAAGTAAGACTGTCACATCACAGAGCTAAGCTCCGCCCCAAATCTCTATATATTTCAATACAAATCTTGCATGTATATGGGACAAACTGTAAGCCGGTTATAGTTCCATATTACAGGAATTAACAAACTTATTGCTTCAATTCACTAACGCTCCCTCGCAATAAATTTGTTTATTTCTGTAATATAGACCTATACTTATTTTTCCAATTTGCAAAATTGATATTTATTTGAACAGAAAAACTCCTGAATTCTCGCCAGTTTAAGTACACATTATTTCCGGATGATAATTGTAAGACCTATGTCGTAACATAAAGCTCTTATGTTGAACCTTTGAGATTTTTGTACATGGGGCGTTAGTACGTTGCAATATTTTTCGATTAGTGTGTCCCTCTTAAAACAAAAACGGTCAAAATATAAGTCAAATACGTATTTAATTACATCAATATTTTGTACAAACATACAAATAGTTATTGTTTGCAACTATTCATTATCGTATATTCTCTCCTAAGCAGTTTTTTGTCTAGTAATATGGTTTTGGCATAATCCATTGTTGGCATTTGTTGCGTCTGGCAGCTGCGCATAGAAGAATGGAATATGATTAGTCCAAATGTCAATTACACAAACATCAATAGACAACTATATTACATTTGAGCATGGGAAATGACAGTAAAACACGTAACAATAAGTGCGTTGTTAAATATCCTATTTGCTTTTGTTTTATCGGAATAAGTTTTACGAAGAAAATTATTAAAATCCCAGGAGCACTTTAAATACTCAAAAATAGAAAAATGAATTTACGGATCACGTAACGATAGAACTTAGTACATTTAATCTAAAACAGTACTGACATATTCTTTTTTCAAAGTTTTGTCGCTTCTTCACTAAAAAGCCTTGTTCGAAAGCATTTCTTATTTGTTTCAATATCATTGAACAAAATACTGCACTATAAATATAGCGTGTACTTTTGATTAGGAATGTTTTTTCGTGTATCTGGTAATGTAAGAGCTGTAAGCAATTTTACATCCGAAATTACTGCGCTGTTACGGTAGAGTACTTCCTGTTTTATGACCTAATACTTTGGATTTATAGTTTTTTACCGTTGTGCAGTGGTAGAGCGTCCGGTTTGGGGGCAAGAGAAAAATTTTCATTTTTTCTTACATTGCAGTTCATATTATTATTACTAATAAAAGTTCCGTAAGTAGTGATGCACCTACTCCTGCTACACTCTTGTAATTTTATATGGGACAAAATTAGGAAAATTCTATCCCCTATCTATTGGCATAACTGCATTTTTTACCCGTGTTAAACTCGTAGACTTTTAATACATGTTTTGTAATTCTACATTGCCTGCAATATTTTCTCAAACCTTAGAACCAAAACAAATATACATAAATACTTGCAAACTTTTTAGGGTACCTTCAAATAATGACAGTATTTCTAGTAAGGGTTGAGCAACACAAAACGATATTACTGTTTTGATTTAACGGTGATATGTCTTCAGATTTTGCACACTAGTCAGTAACAGATGAATATTAAGTTGATCAAGGTTTGAAATAATGCTCTTCCTTAACGTCAACTTACGCTGATTACGGAAGATAATCATATGCATATCACGGAAAAGTGCGGATATTAACGGAATGTACGGAGCTCGATATAAGAGTTTGTAGTTTGATTTTCAAATTTATGATGTGATTTCACTGAAAACCTTATTTACGAACGATTACATCTTTATTCACCTAAAATAAATTTATTTTAAAAATATATATAACTTACGTACATTTCCGACAGCGATGTCACGAAATGAAGGCTTTGAAATACAATTCAATCAAAAGATGATGCGGAGTTAATTTCAAACATTGAAGTATTCTATAGCACACAATCCTTTAGCGCCAACAGCGCCTTGATTATTTGCATTGCCTAAAATGACTTCAGATAGCTTATATATATGTGGTTGTTATGTCTGTGATATCACAAGTCGTGTAAAATATTGAAGTAAAAGCTTTTTTGTGTGATAGAAAATTTAATTGTTGGATAACAAAGCTTATTTCTTAAACAAGAACTATCTTTAAAAAAGATTATGGCAAAATATCCTGTCAAGTTAAATTTTTATGCAGTCATAAGGCGCCAAATGTCACAGGATGAGAAAAAGTGTAAACCCTAATCGCTATAATTACATCTATAATTAACATTAGTTTGACGGTAACACCATAATATGTTGATAGATATGAACTATTTAAAGTTATAATACTGATCAAAATGACCAGAAAAAGTACGGTCAAGAAAAGATTTTAAAACATTTTGAAAAACGTTAAGAGAATTAAAAGATAAAAGTTATGCTCAACCATTTCTTTAATTTGTACGTGCAAAGTACATACAAGTTTATCATAAATCATTTTATGACCCGGTGGGTTTGTTTTTAATGATACTTAACCATTGGTGAATGTATTACATTAAATTGCGATTAACATATTGAAGGGTATTATCACTTTAAAACGTACTAAAATCATAAAACCATTCAAGAAACACTGAAAAGAGTATTCTATTGACCTGTTCCATTTAAGAGGTGCCATACAGAGACACTTCATCAATTCAAAAAATGTCATACATTCTACTTGTCATTTCATTGGCGGTAGAAAAGTTACCAACTTCCGGTCAAAAGCGAGCTTAAAGTCCAGGGATCTTTTTGAATTTACTTACTAGTATATAGTAAAATTAATTTTCTTGATGAGGGTTACTTGTAAATGTGATCCTAGAATACGGCTGACTTTAAAATAACAGCATACAATCGTTGCATGTGCCATGTACTTCATCCGAGAAGCTACCTAGAAGGTTAAGGTCACACTTAGGGCACAAAGGATGTAGTGTAGGGTTATATAAAAGTACTTTATGTCCGGGCTTTACCAGTATCTTTCACATCTATAGTCCGATTTTGAAATAACAATTGTTATTGTTACCCGTACAACAAGTGTGTATCATTCACCACATCTTTGGAGCTACTTTAAGGTCAATGTCACACTTAGGGTTTTTAACGTGATACAATAGTTACCAGTACTACCTGTCCGTGCTGTGACTTCAACGTGCATTGATTAATACTGAGATAAGTTCACACAGTTGTTGGCGATAGCACAAAGCCGTGTAACCAATTGGGCTACCTCTAAAGTTAAGGTCAAACTTGTTGCTCAAACTCGTAATAAAGGGTTATGTTCTGGTATTTTGTGACTTTACTGTAAGTTCTACGAGCAATGACTAATTTTGAAAAAAAGCGTCCCATTATTGTTAATGCTTTTCCCGGAGAAGGTCACATTTCTGGGTCAAAGGTCAATTTACTATATCTCCAAACACCAGGAGGATTATTTTGAAATTTGAGCTAAATGTTAATCTCATAGAAAATACACGCAATATCCATGTTTTAACTAAATCTGATTATGATGAATGACACATTAGGGTCGAAGTTCATGTTTATATATCTGCAAAACCTTATAAATAATTTTCTTGAAACTATATCTCCCATACCTTGTGAATAATTTTCTTGAAACTTTAAATGTAAATGTTTAACTGATAAAAAGGGGGTGAATTATTTGCTTGTCAACCACGCTTGGCTCAAGGTCAAGGCCGCGCTTAAGGATGAAAAGTCACCAGACTATATCTTCTTAACCATTTGAAGGATATCATCAAACGTTGGTAGAATTTTCATCTCATCATGGTGACAACGGTCAAGGTCAGTAATCGGGTCTAAACTCATTGAAGGGTTTTAATGAAAATTAAAAGATAGCCATATTTTCATCTCATTCCGTCATGTCCGGTTTGGGACTTCGTTTTAGATTGCAATGATCCATCGACAAAGACTTATATATGATTTTTAAAATATATCTTTCTTTCAGTAATTGCAAGGTCTATAGGTTAGCTATTTGGAATGTAAAATTGTCCAGTATGTTCTTATAATGTACCTTAGTCAAAATAAGCCCCACCCATTTTTATAAGTTTCTTTGTTTGTGAAGTTAACAGCAACTAAATTTGAACCATTGGTACAGTTTTGCAAATGAATGTCAATATTTGACTTATATGACATTGACTACGACATTTTGACCTACTTTCCTGGTTGCGAAGCTACAGCCATGAAATTAGTACTTTTACTATGTAAAACAAGTGACCTTCGGGTAGGGTCAATATTGTCCCCAGGGGCAATATTTGAACAAACTTGGTAGAGGTCCACTTAACAATGCTACAAACTAAAAATCTAAGCTCTCGATCTTGTGGTTTTGCAGAAGCTTTTCCTATAGCACATGAACCTGGGCATGGTCATTTTAACCCCGGAGACATGATTTAAACAAACTTGGCAAAGGCCAACTAGGCAATGCTACAAACTAAATATCTACGCTCTAGGTGTTGTGCTCTAGGCGTTGTGGTTTCGGAGAAGAAGATTTTTAAAGTTGTTTCAATATAAGTCTGTATGAAAACCAGTGACCCCTGGGACCCCAGGGCATAAGAACAACTTGGTAGAGGCCCATTAGACAACGTACATACTAAATATTAAAATTTAAATTACTAAATATTTAGATATTCTGCTTTGTAAGTAGAAGGTTTTCAATGGTTTTCCTTAACAATTCTATGTAAAATAATGACCCCCTGGGCGTGGCCATTACTGATCCTAAGGGCAAGATTTGAATCAAGTAGAAGTCCATCAGACAATGTTACACACCAAATAATTTAGTTTTAGACCTCGGGGTTTCGTAGAAGAAGCTTTTTAAAGGTGTTCCTATATATGTAGCTATGTTAAACAAGTGACCCACCGGGTAGGGCCAATATTAACCCTAGGGAAAGATTTGAACAAACTTGGTAAAGGTCTACTACGCAATGCTGCACACTAAATATCTAGGCTCCGTGGTTTTCGAAAAGATTTAAAAATTATTTCCTGTATAAGTCTATGTAAAATCAAATGACCCAACGGCGTTTATCATTTGAACAATATTTATAGAGATCGGCAACATGCCTATTATCTAAGCTTCATGCCTTGTGGTTTCAGAGAATAGAATTTCTATAGAAACCTATGTAAAATGAAGTTACCCACGGACGGGGTCAATTTTGACCCGGAGGTAATGATTTGAACAATCTTGGTAGAAGACCACTAGACAATACGTGATGCCAAAATGTATGCTCTTTGCAGTTTTTACCTTTTTGTTACCATAGCAACCATAGTTCTACATGGAATCGAATTATTAGAACAACATTGGTAGAATTTTATGTAAACAACACTCCTGCAAAGTTTCATCAATTTAGGAAGAGATGTTGTTTGAAGTAAACTGTTAACGACGACGGGCACATGTTGATCACAAAAACTCACCTTGAGCATATTGTGCTCAGGCGAGCTAAAATGCAAGTCCAGGCTTACTCAGTCTGTCTTTGCGTCTTTTTTGTAAATATAGATCATATTTCACTTTAAATCATTTTCTTATTTTTCTCCATAGGTACTAGTATTACGCGCCTAAATTTAAATGACTGGAGACGAGGTGATTTAATCCTCATTTTTTGTCTAAAATACGGCAACAAAACAAAACACTTATCCGAGCATTTGATCCGATTCTGCGGGACCCATTAACTGACAGGCAAATTGTTTTATACATTCTTAATTTCAGATTTTAAAATAATCATTGCTTTAAAGCGAAGAGATTTTGAAGAAGTATGAAAAGCCCAAAATACAGGAATGTATCTGTGGACATTCAAACTCAATTAACCACTTAAAAACACTCGATATAATACAAATATCTGCACAACAAAAGAAAAAGAAATTAAAGACAAAATCTATCTCTTCAACAAAAATTAAGAAAACTTAAAGAAGCTCTGGAGCAGATGTTTTGAAAGCAATTTTTACTTTATTTGTTTTTGTTTTTTGCCAACACCATTCAAAGGATTTAATTAAAATTTTACCGGTTTGTTATTTGAAATAAGGTTCAAGATGGCTCACCTATAACTTCTAGAGTGCTAAAAAGGTTTTCCTTTAATTTGACTGTGGGACCTTGTTTTTGAGCCAAGATTCGGACTTGATCTAGAACTAATCAAATTGCACAATGATTGGGTAATAAGTGTGGCCTCTAGAGTGTTAAGATTTGACAGTGTGGCTTATTTATTAACCCCAGGTGACCCAGATTCAAACTTTGCTTAGAAATCATTGAAAAAAAAAACATTTTGAACAAAGTTCATGATAATTTGGTGTTAAATGTTACCACTCGTTTTCTCGTAGAAACTGCAATGAAATCAAGTAAAGTATGCAAGAAAAAGGATCTTGCGTGGCCTACTGTGGATGACCTGGTTGTGCCGACCCTCGGGAAAGCGGGGGGAAGTCGGAACCTCGCTTCGCTCGGTTCCTCATCCCCCCTCCGTTTTCCCTCTGGTTGGAGCAACCAAGTCCTCCACAGCAGGCTATGTAAGATCCTCATAATAGTATATACAATGAAACCATTAATCCCTGTAGGTATAGCAATACAAATCGATTAATCGAATACCTCTTTAGCGCAGGACTTGAGTGTTCAGTGGACTGTCATACGTACTGGTAAAGGTTCGAGTCCTTTGCATATTTTTTTATAAAATGTATTAATTAATGCCTACCTATTCCATCAAATAAGGCTTTTAAAACAGATTTAAATTTGCAGATCTACTTTTTGTGTTATTTTTTATGTTGTGTTCTGCATTCTTTACTTTTATTCTTATTATTTTAATATCTCAGTTTGCCATGTTAAAATATTATAACAGAACATGTCAAGAAAATCAAGAAGTTTTATCTCATCAGCAGTTTCTATGCTGTCTTCAGTTTCGCACACATTTGCGAACATGCAATTTCTTTGTTTTTTTCGATTGTCATCCGTAATTGTCCCTTCGGATGTTTAATCCGAATTCAGATGATAAATTATTTATGTTTGGCTGAATGAAATGAAAATATACATAATATATTTTACACTGACCATACAAGTAAACAAAAAAATGCCATACAAAAAATACTTCACTCTGCGGGATTCGAACCAGCCGAATATCAGAAATCCCACCTAACAGTCTTCTACGCTAACCACTGAGGTATTCCTCCCTCTATATGAAGATGAGATTTAATGCAAATATAACATTGTCGTAGATGTTTGCTTCCCCTTATTATGTATATTAATATTGAGAACAAGAAAAACTGTGATACTACGTATCAGCAGGCCGATAAACAAAGCTTACATGTAATTTTTTTGAAATGGGAGATTCAAATTAACTTTACAGACTTTATAACTGAGACAGAATAAACTTATATTCTTGGTTCGTGTAAAGCAAATACTTTACTATCTTGTTTGTGTATTTAAAATTTAGTAACTGTTTCTCATTTTCAGTGTATCAATTATGACTGAAAAAGAAACAAAACCATATTCACGAAAAAGCTTTCGATTATCTTTACGCTCTTTCCGGCTCTTTTTTCATCGGGATTTATTAGCTTGTATATACGATCCCTGTTTTCATTCAGCGTCAACTAAAACAAAGTTAACGCAGCAATACTATAATATGTTCCATTAAAGTGATTCTTAGAATATACAATACTATTTCTACCTCTATCCTCACAAAATCGTTTGCAGTCAAAATGTTTGTAAGAAAATAACGCACATTTTCACGACTACTGAAAAGTTGCTTTATTTAAAAGTGCAACCCGACCAACTAGTTAACTTTGGCTACCTGTCAGTTTATTGCTGTAAACCAGTCTGATAACATGAAATGCAAACCAGTCTAATAAAAATAGAAAGTGCATCGTGACTATTTAGTTAACTTTGGCTACCTGCCAGTTTATTGCTCTAACACGAAATGTCTGATTAAAATAGACTGTCAGTAATTGTGCAGTGATAGTTCTATTTAAAACAAACTGAAGTGTGATTGTAAACTTTAAATAGAAAAAGAATCGAGTCATAGTAACGTAATGGATCCACATTACCCGATACCGGAAGATACCGGCATGTTTGACCGATATCGGTTTTTATACTGGCCGAACAGTTAACACATTTCACTACTTATTAAACGTTTACATAAGCATATAAAACAAGAAAACCATTGATGCAAAGCATCAAAGGTCGCCGCTAAAGAATTGAACAAAAGCAAAGGAAATGTAGAACTTTTATATTTGTAACAGGAATACAAAAATAATAATACTGTTAAATTGTGTTTGAGCATTAACATGTTACAAAGATTGTAATAAAGAATATATAATAAATAAGTTCACCCATCAAAATATGACCACTTCAAGACGTGATTCATTTCAATTTTCGTAAAATACAGTTGCGTAATATTTAAAAGAAATATACTGAGTATATCCAAAAGTATTACACCGACAACTAAAATAGTTTAGTTTGTATTTTCTGTTTCTGTTTTCTTGAAAATGATCCAGCTGAATCAAAGTTTTGTGAAAACATCGCGAGTATAACATACACAGATCGTACCGTTGTAAGAAGACTTTTCGAATAACAGTTTCAGAAGAGTGCTCCAAGTTAATACTTTGTTCATTGACCTTGCGTTACAACAGTTATCAGCTAATTTTGTATATACGGAGTGGATAGCTTTATTGTTTACATCACGTGAGAACTATTTTCAACTTTCTGAAAATAAATTATGATTCACTTTCCGTAGACTGGTTTCAAATATTTTATCAGTCAAAATAGACCTTGACCATTTTAAATCGTGCACTACATGAGGGAATAAATTAAAAGATTAAAAAAAATATATATTACAAATACTTTTTCTGTAAAAGTTTATTGTCAGTGGGTAAGATTATCTTGCATCGAATAATCTTGGAAAAAGATTAAGTCACGTGCCCCTCCATGTACAAAAAATGCCATTCCAAACAGTACGCCGCACTTTAGTGCGGCGAATAATTTCACAATGAACAATGGTTTAACCCATTCTTTATCGTACCTTCCTAGACGATTTTCACTCATTTCATAACATTTTGTTCAAAGAACTATACACTATTTCACTTAAATGTTACATTTTCTAGTCACGTATTAAATATAGCGTTTCTTCGGCCCGCAATGAAATGTACCCTAGAGGAGCACGTGACCGATCAATGGTATCCGACTTCGCCCAAAACTTACTTGATAAGAGTAGAACATGGCGCAGGTTCTCAAACATAGCATTAAGTGTATAGCTCAACTTGCAATTTTGCCACAATCTTTAAATAAACAGGACTAACTATTTTTAAATCAACAGGGCTAATACTATTGATATCGTTAGTAAATAACTTGCAGCTTAAGATAGCACGGAAATAATAAGGAAGTTGTCCATCTAAGGGTGAATCGCACTCGGAACGGTATACTTTACATACGAACTTTGAAGAAAATATAAACAAAGAAGGATTTTGCAGACAATATGCAAAAAGAAGGGTATTGGATTTTGCAGACAATATAGATTGTGTAGGAAAAGGTGTTAGATCTGCATATGAATGGGTACTTAACAGGCTGCTTAGAATAATGAGCCAAGAATATGTATATAGATATATATATCAATGACATGTTCGCAACAGTTAGACTCAAACAGTAACACTTAAGAAAACGTAAACTCGGGTCCAGGGTGTTTATGCATGTTCAGAAATGTTATGTAGGGCGCGGATATGTCATAAACTCGCGTTAGTTTTAACTAATCGCTGTTACGGTTTTATTTTTACTGGAAACCCGCAGAATTTATGAACAGAGAATTTTCCTAATTAGCTTTAAAAGTTTTGCAAGCGGCAGGATTTGAAAATTGTGAAAGAACAAATCGGATATGAAAGGCATATTATTTTTTCAACTTAAATTAATTTTAAACGGACCTCTTAGCTTGTACATGTATGCTTGATTTATTCTGAAAAAAGGCTTTACGGCCGAATAATGTCGATAAATGTTTAGTCTACAAGTGCGTTGATTTTCTTTTTCCATATTATAGTACGCTAAAATTTATTCTGAGTTAAATTGTGTATTTTGACTGATAGTAAACACGTGATTTTTTTAGTTTCTGAAATGGCTTAATAGGGTCATTTTAGCGTGGTGACTCTGATCTCTTCTAACGGGTCTTGGGTATTTGCTACAACCTAGCCATAACACTCCTACACACACTACTAATCAATTAATTGATCGAAACCGGGACTATATTAAACATTTATAAATGACTCGGGGATGTGTTACGATTTCATGAAACTGATGTTTGTAGTGACTTGCGCTCATGTATTCAAGTCAATAATAAACTTGAAAAGTATAACATTTTGTATCAAACAAATTTATTGTACAGGTACTGTCCGGTTAGGATAATTTTACAATGACGCAACAGAAGAGTCTACTTTTATCGGGTAAACACGTTATCTTATTACAAGGGAGAGCACTAGACGTAATTAATGTCAATATATATTATTATTGTACACGACTACGGTTACTGATTATTTTGGTTGTGTCGAAAGTGAGTTCATATTGGGACTTGTTCATTCAAATTTTTACTCTCTTTTTTCAGTGAGATAGTTTTAATTTATTTTTTCTTTCTTTGTGTCATTGATATGTTTTACTTCTATAATCATTTAAATTCATGTTTTTCTGACTGAACTTAGAACACATTAAACCAAATTTTGCCTTTTTTAATAATTCATCAAACAGCAACAGTTCAAAGGAACAATGTAATGTAACTTCATTACTTGCTGAAGATTTGTCTTGCTCAAATCATATTAGTTTTGGTAATATTAATTCAATGTGCATATACCATTACACGAGATGCCAGTAAGCACGAAATGCTCGTGCTTGAAATGGTTATAGAATCTTTCTGAAAGTTTTAGTCATTGTACTTTCCTTTATTGTTTATTGTTTGTCTAAAAATATTGAAAAGAAGCATACATCTACACAATTAACATTTTACCTGAAGTAAGACTGAAATAATTCAATGGAAAAAATATTAAGCTTCGATGAGGATCAAACCAGTCCTTAAAATCTTTATTGTAGACACCCAGCGCCCTACCCAGTGCACTAACGCACCGTTCTATCGTACGTTTATGTATTTTAAAGCCTATAACCCTTTTCTATAAACATGATCTGCCTGTTTACGCAATGCTTGTAAACTTTTGTGTACACATATATCTGTTACGTCACTGTCACATTATCCAAACTAAGTTATTGCGTTGCGCCTCAGCGCAACGCATGTTTGGGGTCACGTAACTGAAAGTCACTGGTGAGGTGGCAATGATCAATTTATCACCGTATCGGTAGTAGTGAATAAATTCGTTTTCGATACTGAAAAGACTTCGTTGAAGTTACTGACATTGAACTAAATTCCACTGGTAAACAGTGCAGTATTCTAAATTTGCTACAAAGGCACAAAATAGTTTTATGATAATCGTGTTTTATATTAAACATTTTTTTTGTTTTCGGCAAGTAACAGTTCATTTCGGTGAATATTTAGGTATGTGGTAAAACCCTGACCAGACCAGACCAGAACTCACAAAAGACCGATCGTACCAGAAATTTTCACCGATATGACTTACACACAATAGCGTTATTATTTCGGTATTAAAAATATCTGCATTTTGGTACATGTGTAACAAAACTAGATTTTTCATTGTTAAAGAAATACTATTGAGCACTAAGCAGTATCGAAACGTTTCCATCTGTAATAGAAACTATAAAATTCAATGTTAGTTCACCGAATGGATTTATTTGTGTGTGTATAGGCCCGCTAATGTTTTACCGAGTTCTGAGTATTTTTGTTTATATTGTTTTGTTCATATCGGCGGAAATTTCCGTTACGTTTCGTGCTTTCCGTGGTGTAGTCTTTTACCCCCAACAATTAAAATTTTCCAAATTGAAAGACCCGCCATTACGATCTTTGCGGGACTGTTTCTCCCCATTATGATGGTCAGGAAAAATGTTTAAAAATTTAAAATTCGCATAGAAAGTACAGTAACAATGCATTGAATATAACCTATGCTCACTACAGATGACCACTTATACAATTTACATTCGTAAATATCCATCTTTACAGGTCAAGTTCGATTATGGCCACATTTGCACTTAATAATTCAGAGAAACACATGTGTGCACCTGTATGATAGTCGTTATACATTTTCATACTTGCATGTTACTGAATAGCACAAAGCTAGAGCATCCGTTTCCTTTGGAAACTTTCCTTTGCACACATTTCTAGATTACTCTAGGTAGAAAAACTCTGACATATTGTAAAACAAATGATTAAATAGAACACCATCTTATACTTACTACTCTGGGAAATATTACAGTCTGTATGCCACGAAGTTTTCCTTGCAAGAACGGTAACATACACTTCCACTTAATATACTTGTATAAATTTTGTATATATGTCTTTGCACAGTTATTGTAGTCATAAGCAATTATTATAACATTCTAAACAATGCAACCAGGGATTTGACGGGTATATTGTCGTAATTGCAAGACTCAGTGTAATTTGAAAATTAAAAAACTTGCTTCTTTCTATTCCTTGGTTTTAATCGATCGGCCCCTGTATTAAAGTTGTAAAGTATATTAAGAGTATGCATGTGATTATATTGTTATTGCAAAACATCTTGAAATTCTGACAATACTTCTGACATTTATTCTTGTTTTCATAGTATAAGCTCACCTGATACAAAGGATGAATGTCGACCTTGAAAACATTCTAGAGACTACCATCATGAAAATTGGTCAAAATTTTTGTCTCAATGATTTCTAGGTCAAGTTTGAATCTGGGTCATCTGGAGTTATATAGAAACTAGGTCACACAGTCAAATTAAAGATGAACCTTGTAAACACTCTAGAAGTCACATTTTATAGCCAATCAAATGAACATTGGTCAAAATGTTTGTCTATGTTATATTGGAGTGGTGGTCACCTTGGATCCAAAACTAGGTAACAAGATCAGATCAAGAGATAACTTTTTATTGCTCTAAAAGTCACATTTTATAACCAATTTTTATGAGAAATAGCCAGAATCTTCCGGTCTTGATGATGACCTAACTAAATCTGGAACACATATAGATCAAGGTTGATTTTGATCACATTGTGTAATAAGTAGGCCATGCACTCAGGTGGACGATATAGGTTCAAGATGGCTACTCTTGTTGGCAGTTCTGGTCAAGTGAAGAAACAGTTGATTTTATATGTCTCTCTCTTTGTATTTTTAACGTCTCAAAATCGTGTTCCGAAGTCTAATACAGTTCTGCTTTTAGTACAAGTCATCATCATTTCCTTGGGCAACGCTATCTTCTTTGCTGCGATCCGCAGCAACTTTTCTACTTGTACTTAGTATCTATTATTGATATAACTACCGCTGTACTGTGACGATACCGATAATACCAGTATGATTCGTGAAAGTTTTTTTCAGCGGTAGTTGTAAACAGAAATATGCCGTGACCAGTACTTTCGGTTTTAATTTGGTGGACAAGATATAGTTAGTGGTTTAATTTTGGCGGAAGATTTTAAAGCAGACAGCCCCTTTCCTTTTTATGCGTGTACTTTTGCTGCTATAGCATTAATATTTTACTTGTCAATACTAACAGTGTTGAAAATATGTAAACATAACACGACGTCACTAACAACTTATCCAAACCGACTTATTCAACTGCTTTTAATTCAAGTAACCGAGTGCTTTGGCCAGTAAATATGCCGTTCGTATACACATTTTATTGAATTGTGTAAGACTTGCCATACAGGTGTAGTCCTATAAACAGCACATCGCACTGCTTTATTTGACATTTTTTAGCAAATAGGAGCTTTTATCGTTGGATGGAAAATGTTACAATTGTATATCGTCGTTCAAAAAGTAAGGATAATGGAGGAACACCCAGATTGGCAGAATTAGTGCCCTTCTTCTCGGGATAATGCACCTGCAAACCCTTCAGCAGTAATGCAGAAATATTTGGCAGAGCAGCATATTGACGCAGATCCTCGGGATACAGGCCAGCTCCGTCATTATACAGTTGAATTTGAATTTGAATTTAATTTCTTACGTATAGACATGAATTGTTTTTGTACTAAAATGTATAATAATGAGAAGGGGACAGAGTTGGACTGGTCCAAATTCCGAGTATGTGTGGTCTGAGTGACCGTCGGTTCGAAACCCGAAGTGCTGTTAGAAGGGTTCATATATCAGTACATTGACAATATATCTAAAACGTTTTGAAGTAATTTTCTGAATGGATTGTCCGTCTTGAAAATATGACTGTACAGTACAAAGAGCCTCCAGTAGTCATTTCTTTACCTTATTTGAATAACGCGCCACTATTGAAACCTCATGTACTTAAAAATACCCTTCACAATTAAAACATGCTTAACAAAAGATACAACTATAACATTAAAATATAAGCATGTAGCTATCTAAAATCTAAATATTTTGTATATTTTTTCTGAGGCAAAAGGGCAAATAAGAGCCAAACACTTTGTTATCTGAACATTTATGTATCCAGTAAAATTCTACAGAGCTAGCGCTTTAACGTTCATAAAAAAGTTAAATTTTTAATCGTACCGCGCGGCTTAAAATGTCCATTAACACCAGGATAGACATTGGTTGAAAACTTTTGTGCAAGTATATCTTTAAATATTACTTGCTTAGTATGTTAAGAAAGTACATGCATGTTAACAATTGCATCTGCATGTTTTACCCGTATAATTTATATACCATTATCTTTTACTTATACTTTACTGCCCTTATCTTTCTTTGAACCGTAAGAAACTGTTCGACAAAAACATGTTAAACAGAAATTCTTTGGGGGAAGTGTAATGCAGCATGCCGTTAGACAATAACTATGAGCTTTTATTTATGATTATGAGACTTCGGTACTCCATATAGTCTTTAAGAACAGGGGGTCTACACTTTGCTTCCTTTCTTGGAAAAAAAAATAATTGTAGTTTCACATAGTCTGCATGTTAAGAGTCTTTTGTGCTATCCTTCAAACAGAATTACCTTTCAGGTTTAAGATTATTACTCAGTTTGAAGACATTCTTAAATCTGAATCAACACATGTACACGAGAATGACCTTGCAGCTATAAAGATTAATTTTGATTCAAAAAGAAGAAAACGTTGTTTATCAAAGAGGTGTGATTAAAACACGGATGACTTGCCTTACATAACGTGAAACTTAAAAATGAAGTTTTTTTCTTTCTTACACGAATTCAAGATATTAAACATACGTATACCAACATTTTCAAGGTTCACAAGTAAGTTAACAAATGTAACTTTACCCCTAAAACGATACTATTTACGAAAATATACACGACTACAAACGAAAACTAATATTTAATACGTCGTCGAATACTATTTGCTTTTACCACCTGACTACTCTTGAATCAACTATGGAGAAAATAATTGGAAAAGAAAGAGTTTATGTCAAATCAAAGCTCTAAAAGCACTAGAATTGTTTTGAAACATTGTGAACTCTATTGTTTGCGACCCACCTATCAGACATAATCCTTTTAAATTTCATTGACATCAAACGAAGATAATTATCATTAATAACTTTGTAAAACGTGTACTTTTGTTCGATCTGAGCCCTTCGGATTTACATCTTACAACCTAGTCTGTGTATATTTTGAGGTGTAAACAGTTTCTCCGAATTTGGAAATGATTGCCTGGTTAGACTGACAAAACATTTGCAATGCCGAAAATATATTTGCCTGACCAAAATCATACTTCAATCAAGGATGTAATGCATTGTTGGGAACTGAAATTAAGTTATTTACTATCACCGTCGGTCAATACTATTTGTTATAACACTGCGTTCCACGTTCCCGAAAAACGAACAAGTTACAAACTGTTGTGTCTTTTCCTTGTCACCGCGATCTGCGTCCGCGAGCTGTGCCCGAATTGAATCGTCAAGCTCTGAAGTAACTGAAAAATATATATATAGCCTTGGGCTCCAAGAAAACAAGGACTGAAACTGGAGTAGCATTGCAAAAAATGCTCGATATAGCTAGAGGTGTAGTTATGTTTACCGTTTAGAAACTTCTTCGTTCCTCATAATGTATTTGTTGTTACGAATGTAATACATAAAAGAATTAAGCTGAATTTGAATTTCAAGGGACTGCGCTTCTTACTTCAAGATAAACGAAATTCGAGGAAGGACATTTTTTATGCATGTATATAGACGAATATGGCACAAAATGACCTGTTTTCAAGAAAGATTATAAAAATTGTATTAAAATGTATCGATGCATCTTTTTTTCGACATGTTCATTGTTGAATTTGAAATTGAACCTAACACATACCGTAGTAGTTTCATATTCTTTGAAATACAATGTTCCTTAGAGGAGAAAAAGGTCATTTAAATGTTGAAAACAAATAAAATTTTAAATACATATTTTATTTTCATATACACAATCAACATTTAATAAATATCAACCATATCGGCCCGAACGAAAACGAATTTAGGTACCGGGCGAAAGTGAAAGTAGCATTCTTTATATCTAATTAACGTGAGTCTTATACATTTTATCAATAACTGAAGCTATGTTTTTATGAAAACTGCAGCCTAGAATTTTATAGAGTGGTTTTATCAAACATAAAATCGGCAACTTTCTCAAAACACTTTTGCATTTGTGTCGCGTAGTCCTACCAGTCAATTCTTACATGTTTACAGATTGATACTTTCGTCGAATGTATTATCGTTGGTACCGGATAATCCATGTGACCAACGCCCAAAGAAAGGTTTAGTTATTTGAGGTTTTGGGGGATAGTGCAAAATACAGAACGCGTCCCGTTGCAGAGACATACCCTGGTTCTTTAACATGCCAGGTGTAGAGCACCGATACATCGGACATCAGTCTTCGGTCTCATCCGAAAGACCGTTAGTAATGTTAGTGTAAGAGCGGGAGTCGAACCTGCAATTCCCTTGATTACAAGTCAATCGCGTTAACCACTAGACAACTAATCCGCTCCTATATATACTTTCGCTTGGAAATCATCATTCTAATAAAGCCCCATCACTATATTATCATGTAACTACTAAAATAAAGTAAGTCTTAAAGCAGCAAGTAAAAAGTAAAAAATTAAGGTACACGGCATAAAAAGGAAAGGGCTGTCTGCTTTTAATTAAGTAGTGTGTGTAGGAATATTATATATAGGTTGCAGCAAATACCCAGACTCAGTTCTTATTATGTCGGGTGTCCAGAGACCAGAGTTACTACGCCATTCCAGAAACTAAAAATATTGAGTGTTTACTATCAGTCAAATATACAATTTTAACTAAGAATAACTTATATCATATTTGTTAGAGCTTAGTTAAAATTATAAACATGCATGCTAAGAGGTCCGTTTAAAATTGATTTAAGTTGAAAAATTCCCGTGCTATCTTAAATTATATACTCGTTGCTACTTACTTAATAGCGATATCAATGCCATTAGTCCTGTTTATATAGAAAAAAATGTTAGTCCTGTTTATTTAAAGATTGTGGCAAAATTGCAAGTTGAGCTATACACTTAATGGTACGAAACAACAATAGGCGAAAAACACAGGTTCCACTTCCGCATTTTGGTTCCACTTGCGAGGAAACAAATTGTAGAAAACCGCGGGAAACAGGAGGTCACGTGCTCCTCCATGACAAACATTATAAACCACCTTTAAATACACGTGTTATTACGGCATTTTTCATTCTATGTTAATTACACGTGATCACAGGCAATTAAAGAACAAACGACAATCATTATGACAAATGTGAATTGGTATGACAACATCTCACCTTGATTATGAACCGCCGAACCTTTGATCTGTCGGCGACCTTCGCACTTCGACTTAACGAATTGATAATACATTGCAATTTTGATTGACAGGACCAAACATTCCTTTCGACATATCCCAAGTCTCTGTAAGTCAAATTTTGTCTTAAATGGAGTTAATGTACATGAATAAAAACTGAATAAAAACTTAACGGGACTTCATAATTTCTCCGATTTAAACAGAATTTCGAGTTTGATACACTGAGAGTCAACTGTATTTTTATCCCCCGCCGCGTAGCGGGAGGAGATATATGGTTGGTCTCCG
This sequence comes from Saxidomus purpurata, assembly GCA_022818135.1. NCBI lineage: Eukaryota > Metazoa > Mollusca > Bivalvia > Venerida > Veneridae > Saxidomus > Saxidomus purpurata. The sequence continues at coordinate 39,091,317 of JAFMSR010000007.1, forward strand.
TCCGTCCGTCACATTTCCTTTCCGTTCCATATCTACTGAGCCTTCGATGATTTTGATGAAACTCGGGTCAAATGTTCCCCACATCAAGACGATGATCAGACCCATGATCTGGTCATGTTGGGTCAAGGTCACAACTTGAGGTGAAAGGTTTGAGTCTTGAATTTCTCTTTGAAGAATTTTGATGAAACTGTGGCCAAATGCTTATCTCGTCAAGTAAATACACAGAACACATGACCTGGTCAAGGGCACAATTTAAGGTCAGAGATTTGACTCTGTATCTCCAAAACTTTTTGAAGGATTTTGATGAAACTCAAGTCAAATGATCACCTCGTCAAGACAATGTTTAGGACCCATGATCCTTTGACATTGAGTCAAGGTCAAAGAAACAACTTAAGGCCAAATGTGTGAGTCTTTAACGTGTGCCGGCTCAATATTTCCTAATGATGGATTTTACTGAAACTTTGGGCAAATGTTCACCTCACCGAGATGATATACAGCACCCATGATCTTGGCACTGGAAATCAAATACTGGTGATAGATAAAACTCTTTTTTAAACTGCATATGCAATACTTTAACTTACAAACAGCCCAATCTCAGATCCAGTGTTTTCTTCAGAAATTTGGTTCAAGATGTCTATAGATTGCGCAACACAGTAAGCAAGATAGTTATTAAAGGGAATGATGTGACACAAATGAGGATCAGGTGCTGTGCAGTCATGGTCACCTTCAGCATATTGAACAGCCCACCCATACCCAGGGAGATAGGATTGCTCACATATGTACAAACTTTGATTGTCAGTCCGGGGTATTTTCTCTCCCTTACACAGATCATCCTCTCCAAAATACACCTGAAAAGCCAAGGTTGAGTACTTAAAGCTACTGACTTGAGATCGTTGTAACCTCTCACCAATAGAGGCTCATGGATAAAAGCCCTTCTACGAACCATCTCTCTTTTTACGGTTCTTGCTGGGGCTAGGGTTCTAGTAAGGGTAATTCATAGGAAATGGAACAACTGTTATGTAAACAGCACTTGTAAAACAAGTGAAATACCATTGAAACAGGTGTTCAATGGTTAAATGCCATCAAAACAACATCAATACTAGGAATTGTTACGAAGCAATGTAGTCCAGTAAGAGGACATTCAATTTGTTAAGCGTCACTCTTGGTCCACCATGTCGCCATAATAGCTAGCTCAATGGCAAGGAAGTACAAGTGTCTTATTATTTAGTTTAATCTTATTGTATTGCTTTTCAAAGAAAAATTAACATACAATGTCCATTTAACATACAACAAATGAAATGTAATGAATATCATACGAATAAAACTGTTATGAAGCGAATTGGTAGGGTCATACGTTTTACCAACACTAATGACGACTCTTCCCTCAAATGAAGTAACAAAACAGAACAGAAAGTTTCTATAATTCATAAAAATGAGAGCATGTTCTATTCAAAAGGCTAATGATTAATTTAATTTAACTGCAAGTATGCAGAAAAAGTGAATAAAAAATTAACATAAGTTATTATTTATACTTTATAAATTCAGAAAAAAATAGTGATAGTGCTTTGATTGCATTTCAACGCCCTTACCAAAACTAAAGTATGAAACAGTGTATCCTAGTTCTCGAGATAAGACATCAACTACATAAAAATAAACTTCTAGTTGCCGACAAAACGCTTCTTTTGTTTGATATAGATTTGCACACCATTTAAGTTATCAGGTAGATTTCTGTAGCCGTAAAGTAGTTTATAATAATAATAATAATAATAATAATAATAAATTCTTTATTTCAAGAAGGTGACATATTAAGGTTTTACAAGAAGAAACAAAAGTATACACCTTATTTACAACATGGCCTTCTATAAACAAATTAAGAGATCAAACACTGAAACTACCTAGTTACACACAAACATTCACTCATTGACAGACACTCAAAATAAACTTATCATAAGTATTGTATAATTAAAGAGTATGATAATTGATTAATTTGTAATAGAACTAAAACAATAATACATGTAATAAATGACAGTTGAATAAAGACCATTATTAACAAGTTAATTTCATTTTCATACGGATTGAATGTTCATCTATAGCATTCTAATAATTCTTAATAAAATTTCTTTATAAATTAATCAAATAATACGTGATGCAACAAGTATTGTTTATATCTGCATTTAAATGAATTTAATGTTTGAGCTGAGCGGACATCAGTAGGAATATTATTCCAGATTTGCGCAGTGCAGTACGCAGAAGAATCTGTATAATAGTTTGTCTTAAACTGTGCTATAACCAGGTTATTACATGACGATGATCTCAGTGTGTAATTTTCATCTTTTGAGAATGTCAGTGATTCAGATTCAGTTTTTAAAAACTAATACAGCAGTGTGATATTTACACCTGTCTTGAAAAGACAACCATTTCAATTCAATAAATAAAGCTTTAGATGGCGTTTTAGCCGGTTTATTGAGTATAATTCTTGCTGCCCGTTTCTGGAATTTTGTTATCTTACTTATGGTGGATTGGGTTCTCTTCCCCCATATAGTGCAACAATAATCAAAAGTTGACATAATATAAGCGTTATAAAACATTTTCTTCATTTCAAAAAACAAAAAATATACCATTCATTTATATGATACGAACAATTGATGTCGTTTTAACGAAAATCTGGGCATAGTGTTATGCATCCTAAAAAATCACACTTGGCGTTATTACGTAAATCATTATAAAATAAGTCTGCATTTAAATTACTACATAAATTTCGAATTCTTACATCATGGTGGTGGACTTATTCCATAGTTTGACAGACGATGGTTAACTGATTTTGCAAAGATTTCAAACCGGCGTGCCACAGTGACAATTTCTTAACATGCTGTAATTTTAAGTTTCTAATACAGTATCGGGAAAATTGTTCAGAGAGATAAGATGGTAATTTTCCATGGCACGGACCTATATACATGTGTATATAGGTCCGTGTCCATGGTTATGCTTATAAACTAAAAGTTACTTTTGCATAAATCATCTGTCTGATAATGAAACCCAGCCAATTTCTTGAATTAATATTTCAATAGTTACAGATCTGGTTAGTCTAGTTACAATTCTTGCAGCTGTCAATCTCTTTTTCATATTGCGTGCAACTATCCCAGACCACGGATGCATATTCTATAATCGGTCTTAAGTATGAAAAAAGTCCTCCGCTTAAGTTTATACTTTAACATACTGATGGTTCCAAGAACCCGTGCTGCCGAAGAAGCCATTTTCGAAATATTATCGTGCCACAAACCATCATTATTTAAATTAACGCCTAGATGTTTATGTATAGATCTTTATTTTTCAATTCCTGTGAGTCAAACATGACCCATGAGGTATAAACAGTACATACATACATGACAAATGACAAAACATAGATGACACTTTTCGTTGGGGAGAAAGAATATAAATATTATATACAAATTTTCATAGCACCTTTTTACTTACCCAAATAACATGCAAACCTTTACATAACACTTTTTAACATTACTGAGTAAAAATTAATCTACGTACTTTAAAAGCCTTTTGTACAAAAATGCTTAACTTTCTTATTGTAGACAAATTTTCAGAATGGAATAATGCTTTTAACTTAAACATACTAGGTCTTCTCCAGAAATAACTAGAACTGTCACAAGAGTGACGAATTATACCCTCACAATACAGCTTTGTCACAGAAGTATGGCAACCATAAGAAAGGAATGGCCACAATGACATAGAGTTGAGTTATTATACAATAACTTGTGTAAATGTATTGTTTTAATAGCATACAAAATGTGTAAGGTTAGAAATTATCAATTATTGTTCAATTTAATAGGTTTATTTCAAACATGTTTAAAGACAAAACAAATATCACTTTATTAAGAAACAAGAGGACGCGGCAATGCCGCAAAAGCAGGTTTAAACGGCGCCTGCAGAAATTGTAGAATTAAAAAAAAACAGTCACCTTGACTCCCCTATTTTAGTAACAGTGACCTTGACCTTGACCCTTGTGACCTTGACCCCCAATTTTTTTTGCTACAATTTAATAACATTTTTTTTAAATATTTTTAGTAACAGTGACCTTCACATTGAACCTAGTGACCTTGGCCCCCAAAATGTTTGTTTGCTTAAAACAATCTAAAAACCAAAAATAAATAAAAATCTATTATTAGTAACAGTGACCTTGACCTTGACCCTAGTGACCTAGACCCCGAATTTTTTTTTTGCTTAAAACAATCTAAAAACTAAAAATAGATAAAAATCTATTTTAGTAACACTGACCTTGACCCTAGTGACCTTGACCCCGAAATTTTTTTTTTGCTTAAAACAATCTAAAAACTAAAATTAAATAAAAATCTATTTTTAGTAACACTGACCTTGACCTTGACCCTAGTGACCTTGACCTGAAAATTTTTTTTTTGCTTAAAACAATCTAAAAACTAAAAATAAATAAAAATCTATTTTTAGTAACAGTGACCTTGACCTTGACCCTAGTGACCTTGACCCTAGTGACCCAAAGCTTCCTCTCCACCCAAGCTACCTACACACCAAGTTTCATTACAATTGGTCATTCCTAACTAAAGTTATTGAGCAAAAACCATTTTTCTATTTTTAGTAACAGTGCCCTTGACCTTGAACCTAGTGACCCCAAATGCAATCTCTCTACACAAGCTACCTACACACAGAGTTTGATTGCAATTAGTCACTCCTAACTTGAATTATTGAGTGGAAACCATTTTTCTATTTTTAGTAACAGTGACCTTGACCTTGATCCTAGTAACCCAAATGCAATCCCAAGCTTCCTCTCCACACAAGCTACCTACACACCAAGTTTCATTGTAATTGGTCACTCCTAACCTGAGTTATTGAGCGGAAACCATTTTTCTATTTTTAGTAACAGTGACCTTGACCTTGACCCTAGTGACCCCAAAGTTGAACTTGACCTGTATTTCATGAAGTTGCACGTGTGTACCAAAAATTATTCAAAAGGGTAAAGTCGTTCATGAGTTATCATCCGGAAACCATGAAAACCGACCGACCGACCGACCAACCGACAAGCTCACTCCTATATACCCCCACCCCCCCACCAACTTCGTTTTGTGGGGGCATAACTATTAATATATTTCTTCCTAATATCAGTATATAATACACATTCAAACAAAAAGTGATATTCGTCTTCTAACACATTGCATAATGTACATATTCTTTCATCAAAAGGTATACTATGTGGCTTATGCCATCGGCCGGATTCCACATTCAAATAATGTGACGATAATAACAGTCGTGACAAAGCATTCCTATATTTAGATATTTTCACATTTTCTATATAGAGATCAAGGCTAAAGTTAGTGACTACTTCACGATAAAAGAGAGACCTGCTTGAATCCATAATGCGACTATTCCAATTTTGAAAAAAGTTATCATTTAGCCTTTGTTTTAATAAGCTAAGAAAAACATCTTGATCACCAACGTATTGTGACAACCATACTTCATAAAAGCCTAGTCCCGATAGCAATACTTTTAGCAAAGTGACCCATGATTTTCTATTTGGATATATATCAGCATCTAACATTAACATATTATAAACAATTTTAACGTACTTCCTATCATCACTATTTAGTAATTTCAACCAATATTTGATAATTCTAAAATATCTGTTAACAATCAACTTTCTTCTTCCGAGAATACCATAAACAAAGTCATTTTGCGTATTACGTTTTACGTATAGTATTTTTTTTACAATATAGTGTGTGAATACGTTCTATGCTATTTGCAGTATGAAATCCCCATACCTCAAAGCTGTAGTTAAGTATTGGTAAAATAAGTTTATCAAATAGATCTAATCTATGTTTAATGCTTACTTCACTATACGTAAATAAGTAACTATTTAATTTGAAAATTGCTTTACTTGCTTTTTTTGCAAGTGTTAATTGTGCTTCGTGGAATGACCCGCCTTGTGTAAAAACAACCCCAAGATAATTAAATGTCTGTACAATTTGGATATTTTGTCCGTTATATGAAAAACTTTATCTATATTTACTTTTAATTTCCATCTTTCACAGTATTCAAACAAAATATCAAATCAATGTTGCAAATCTTCGGCAGAGTCAGCTAAATTTACTATATCATCAGTATATAATAAAAGGAACAATTTAGTCATGTAAATGCCAATGCCATCGTGACCTTTTAATATAAAATATTCTTCAATGTCATTCAAACATAGGCAAAATAGAAGAGGAGATAAACATTCTCCTTGACGGACACCAAGCATGCAAGTAAACACATTACTTAATTCATTTAAATGCTTAACTCTAGACTTAATACTACTATACATACTTCTAACAACTTTTATTACTTTACCTCTTACCCCAAGCTTAATTAATTTATACCATAAATTGTCACGCACTACATAATCAAAAGCTTCACTAAAATCCACCATACCAACATAGAGCTTTTTTCCAGTATTTATCATATGTGTAATTAGACCATGTAGAACAAAAATGTGATCTTCTGTGCTCATATGAGATCGAAATCCAGCTTGTGCTTCTATATAAATACAAAAATGTATGGTAATTCTCAGCCCAGTTTGTAAGTCTGTTGTTAATAATTCTCGTAAACAATTCACCGAAAACGCTCAAAAGAGTTATTTCTCTAAAATTATTTGGATCATTTTTACTACCTTTTTTGTGTAATGGTATTATATAACTCTCTGACCAGTCCTCCGGAAAATAACCTGTGTCAAATATTTTATTAAATAGCACATACAAAACAGGAACAATATCATGTTTACCATGTATAAAATATTCGTTTAACAAACCATCGGGTCCGCTAGATCGCCCAGACTTAAGCTGTGCAATTGCATTGTATATTTCTTCTTCACTTATCAATACATCTAATTCCGTAAACATAATTTGAAATTCACCTTTTAAGTATCGCTCATTAAAATACAAACGTCTTCGTCAGGATTAAAAAAATGGTCATTTGGATTATTTACAGCACTGAAATATTGTTCGAAAGAAGTTAATGACACACCGTATGTTTTCATGCCGGAGGCAGACCTCAACATATTCCAATACAATTTTGCATTTTTAAAACGACATAATTATTTCAAGGTTCTTTGTTTTTTCGATATCAATTTGACGTTTACATTTTTTAATCTCATTTTTATAAGCTGTTCTAGAAGATGTTAATAGTACTCTATTTTCATCTGATTGACACTGTCTAAATTTACTTAGATTAGACTGAAATAACCTACGTTTCTCTTTACAAACATTGTTAAACCATGGCTTATTCTCTTTTTCATACACATTTTTACTAGTACTCTTTTTAACGTTTTGCACATTTCTTACAAATAAAGGATTTACAACTGAATCCATTATTGAAACAAAACCTTCAATACAAGAATTAATTTCTACATCTGTTGAACTATTTATTGCTTTTTCACATAATAAAGTCTGTTTTGTACATCTTCTGACCTCAAGCCCGACAGATAACTTTCTTTATTATCAATATTCCATTTGCTTTTATTTTTTACTTTTTCGTATGGAATATCGCTATCATTTTCATGTAATATAACATTGAAACAATCTTTGGTAAACATAAAGTTAATGCAACAGTGATCTGAAAGAGGATTCGGGTCACAAACTGAAATATATGTAAAATGTTCGAACATGTTTTCAGAAGCTAAAACATAATCAACTAAACTAGTCCCTTGATGTCCAATAAAAGTACATTTTCCAATACCCTTATCATTGCCAACTCGCCCATTTAATATGCGTAATCGTGTTTGTTTGCAAATATCAAGAAAAGCAATACCGTTATTGTTAACACGGCCAGTATCTTGTGAAAATCTAGGATGAAAATTGTCATTAAAATAATCGTCAGGTAAGACATTCTTGAAATCATTTCATGACAGAACAGAACAGAACAGAACAGAACATATAGTTTATTAGAATTAAGCATATACAGCTTATCTTCTTTTATATAACATTCAATGGCATGCATAAAGAAAAGTATATTATATAAATTATATATATACATGTATATCAAAATACAATATTCAATTTACTTTTTAGTGAGAGTGCGTAAAAAAGCAATTCAGGTTGTAATGAGAATTGAAAAATATTAACCCATTTTAACAATACATATACAAAAGTGGATCAATGGGATTACGTTTGTTGCCCTAGAACATAAAATGAAAATGACACTACACAAAGTTTGAACGCTTACAATGCATTTATCCTGTCGCTTCGTATTTTAAAGGCTTTGTTGCAGTATTGCGCTAATTTTAAGACTGTGCTTTTTCTGGTTGAGTTAAGAAGTTTTACAAACTTATACATACTGGGGTTTCTTACATAATAATTTGATATGTACAGACTTCTAATTTCGTTGTACAATGAGCAAATTAATACAAAGTGGTACTCGTCTTCAATATCGTTGACGCTGAATAAAGAACACTTTCTTTCATTCCTATTAATGTTATTGTGTCTACCTGTTTCAATTTCCAAATTGTATGATGATAATCTAATCTTTGTTAATGCGTTTCTTAATTTAAAACTACTTATCATATTTAAATATTCAGCTCTTTCAAAATCAATTTTTATTTCTTTGTACATATATAATGAGGAACATAGTTCAATACTAGTGCGCCAATGTGTTACATAAATATCTCTCATTCTACATTTTAATAACGGTATAAAAATATCTAAATTTACTGACTCCGGAAAGGGCCACACATCATTAAAGCCTGTACTCTGTAAAATTGTCATAACTTTCGATGACCAATTAACAACATTTGGGGTTGACTCAGTTTCTGATCGCTGTTGTTTTACTATACAATTCAATATACAATTTTCGCTCTTATATGTGTACAACTTAACGAAATACTTAACTATTTGAATATGGCGTGAAATATATAACGGAAATCTGCCTACTTCTGAATATAAAGAGAGGGAATTTGTTGACATTTTGACATTAAGCAACCATTTACAAAATTTCCTGTGAACAATTTCAATATTTACAGCTTTCATATACCCCCATATTTCACACCCATAATTTAAAATAGATACTACATATGAGTCAAATAAGTCGAACATAATATCTACCGGGAAATCTTTTCCCTTCGTTTCGCTTAATAATGAACTCATTGCTCTAAGAGCTTTACCTTTAAGAGTATTTGTGGCAGGTATAAACGAACCACCACTTGACATAACAATACCTAAGTAGTTAAAAGTATTAACAATTTCTATATCAGCACCAGCGTACGTCCATTTACAATCTTTACTCAACATACCGCCTTTTCGAAAAACTACTATTTTTGTTTTGTCCACGTTTACTGTAAGATTCCATTTCGAACAATACTTTTCTAAACTATCTAGCGATTTTTGGAGACCTTCTTTAGAATCAGAACAAATGACGGCATCGTCAGCAAACATCAAAAGGTAAATAGATATTTGATCTAGCGTTAGTCCAACGTCAAGATTTTCTTGCAATGTATTTTCTATATCATTTATGAATAGACTAAACATAATTAGTGAGGTAATCTCCCCTTGAAATAACCCGATCTCGCTATTGAAAAATTCGGACAGTGTGTTAAAATGCTTTACACACAGCTTAACCTTTTCATACATTGAATATATTACATCAAATAATTACCCGTCTACCCCGCTCTTGATAAGTTTATACCATAAACAGTTGCGATCAATAAGGTCATATGCCTTTCTAAAATCAATAAAGCAGCAGTATAGGTTTTTCCTGTCCTTAATGTATTTTTCAACTAAAGAGTTTAATATAAATATTGCATCAACAGTACTATAATCCTTTTTAAAACCAAACTGCGCATCTGTAATCTTATCATTTTCTATGGCCCATTTTTTCAACCTTTCATTTATAATAACGGTAAAAAATTTGGCAAAACAACTTGTAATCGAAATGCCCCGGTAATTGTTCGGGTCAGACGGGTCGCCTTTTTTAAACAACGGAATAATAACCCCGGTCGACCAACATGTAGGGAAGGTTCTACAGTCTAATATGTAGTTAAACAATAATTGTAATGGTTTAATTATATCCTTAATATTTATTTTAAAGTATTCATATAATATATTATCAGAGGAACATGTTTTATTGTTGCCTAGACATTTTGATGCCTGCACAATTTCCTCAGTTGTAATGGACTTATCGAGTTCTTCGAAAGTTGGGTTATTTGGCCCGCTATTCACAAAATCCTCGACAAAGTCATAACATTCTGTGTTTACTTCTTGGTGGACAAGGCTTGAAGCAAGATCTTTAAAGTGCGTGTAAAACGCCTCACGAGAAATTTGTTCACCTTGACCGTTATGTGTTTTTTGTTTGAAAAATCTCCAAAATTCACGTGGACTTTTACGTTTCATATTGTTTAAGTTTTTACAAAATTCCTTGTGAAACTTATTTTTACATTTATGACAGAAATATTTGTAGTCTTTTTTCTTTGCAAATAGATTAATCCTTGTTTCTTCAGTAGGTTTCAAATTATATTCATACACTGCCTTTTTGTAGCTATCATATTTATCTCTGCAATCTTGGTTATACCATTTCTGCCTATTTTTGTCTGTGTTCATGAAATATGACTGTTTTCTTTTTGAACAGTTTTCAAAATACTTATTTCCTCTTTCTTGTAAAAAATCAGTAAATTTGCCAACCAGGATATCTGGGGATTCTGCCTGCGATATATCGTTCAATAAATCATTCTCTAATTCGCCAATACCTGCTTTCACTTCATTTATGAATACCTCTCTATATTTAGGGTTCCATTTATAAAATTTATTTCCACCTTGCATCATACTAGATAATTCCGTGTTTATTTTAAGACAAAATGAGACAGGTGCATGGTTAGAAAATTCGTTAAATTCTTTGACACAAAAATCAGCAATTACCGGAAAATTGCCCTGTTCTGTCAAAACATAATCTACTAAACTTTCACCATTATGTGTCATGCAGGAAAATTTACCGTTATCACCATGCAGTCTACCATTAACAATACGTATATTTGTAGCTTTGCACAGGTCTAACAAAAATTGACCAAACCTATTTACCGTAAGGTCACACGCTGCACGAGAAAGAGGTGAATCTACCTCAAATACTTCACTATTTGCTAAATTTCGGTCATTTTCAATATAATCATGCTTGTTACCGACCCTTGAGTTTAAATCACCTGTTAAAAACACTTTACCTAATTGACTATACCTATTTATGTCATTCTCTAACTTTCTAAAAATATCTATGTCATCTGTATTATGTATAGGAGAATTTTCTGGAGCTATGTAAGTTACAGCAATATAAAAGTCATTTTCTAAATTGAAAAACAGTTTATCAAATTTCAGCCAAATTAAACAGTCAAAGTCATTTTCAATCAGTTTTACTCCTTTTCTACAATTGTCCTTTATATAAATAATTAGTCCACCACTCGATCTTTTAGCTCGTCTGTGCTGAAAACGTCTGTATGAATGAATTGGTTTACTATATCCTTTTAGGTCAATTTTAGACTTCTTATTCGTCCATGTCTCTGATAAACAAATGATATCATAATCACTCAAAATTTCTAAAAAATCATCTGACGATCGCTTCGCCTCAGTGAAACCTTCGACATTCCACGAGATAAACTTTAAGACACTCTCACGTGCGTCTTTTTTCGTGCAATTTTTTTCTAGTTTCCATGATTTACTTGGGAAATTGTTCACTTATTCCGAACGATGTACCTTTCAAGATTTTGGCTGATTTTCTGACCAGTTCTCTATCAGGAAAGTACGCAAATTTTGCTACTATCGGTCTCGTTTTTTCGGCGCTGTATTTTCCTACTCTGTGTGCCCTATGTAATTTGATCTTAATTTTCGCCTCATCAATTTTCAAATTTTTTTCGATGAATGTTAGGATTTTGTCTTCGCAATTTTCATCTTTCTCTTCATTTAGGTTATAAAATAACAAATTGTCTCTCATACTTCTGCATTTTAAGTCGATTACTTCTGCCTTTAACTGTTCATTTTCTACAGCATTTTTCTGGGATTTTAACACATTGTCAAGTTTTGTGTGTTTTTTATTTAACTCTTCTATTGACTTACTATCAAAGGTTCTATGTCCTTGATTTTGACCTCCATGTCACTGATCTTCTTGGTCATGACATCCATTTGTACCGTTAACGTATTAACGCTTGTCTGGATATTTTCTAAATGGGTCAACTTCTTGTCCATGGAGTCCAGCCTTTGAATAATAGCTGACAATAAATCGCCCTGTATATTCGGTGTTGATGGTACATTCCCAGGAGAAAACACAGGTGATGCGGAGTTCATTGCCATATACTGAGTATTATAATTTTGATAAGGCAACTGATTAGGCATCTGACTTGGAATGTTATAAAGTTGACTTGCCTGATATGGACTATTTATTTGAGCGTTCATTTGATTACGTCCGCCATTTTGGTCCATTGTTGATACGCGCTTAGACGGTGTTTGACTATTCTCAGGCGAATCTTTAGTTTTCTTTCGTTTTTTTTTTGGCATTTGCATACGCTGATAAATCTACACAAACATTTGTCACTAAAATCCTCTACTTTACAATGTTCAAAATGTACTGTATATTTCACATAGATTTTCACCAGATTCAAAATTTTCAACCAATCTTTTCACGCATGCGCATTATCTCCCATGACATAATCAGGCTTATCCGAAGTCCTACTATTAAAATCACCCACACACATGATATTGCACGCACCATTACATGCATTATATATAGAGGCTACTGAATCCGTTAATCTATCAAAACATTTACATTGACATTTATGAAAATTAACGAATATCAACAGAGTATTTTCGAAATATAGTGCTGGTAAGTTTCTGTTGTTTCTTGCAAGTGTGAAATCACTAATTTGAAATTGTCACCAAATAATCGTGTTACACTAGATGGAGACTCTACAATGTCATTTACGTATAATAAAAATAGTAGAGGTCCTAAAACCGAACCTTGTGGCACAACAGCAGTAATTGCTTTCTCTTCAGAAAAGATGGAACCGACAAAAACTTTTTGCGTACGATTGTCAAGGTAGCCCTGAAACCCATTTTGTTTAAGTTTGAAAATAAGACCCTTATGTCAAACGCGATCAAATACTTTGATTATGTCACAGAAGACAACACATGTTGAACTTCTATTATCAAAAGCTTTGCAGATTTGATAATATATGTCTATTAGTTGATTTACTGTAGAATGACCCGTGATGAATTCTGATTGGTTTTTATAAATTATTTGTTTTAATACCAAAAATTGTAGCAATATTTAAACATAACATGCTCCATAGCTTTACCTCAGCAGCTAGATAGTGATACTGGTCCATAATTGGATGGATACGATTTTTCACCTTTCTTTAATAAAGGCCTTACATTTGCTTTTTTCCAACAGTCTTGATATGTACCAAGTTTTAGAGATCAGTTAAATAGTATAGATAATAGCTTGCAAAGACTAAAACGAAACTCTTGCATCATTCGGTGACTTAATTTCGTCAGGTGACATTAAATACTGACAAAAAATATGTTGTTTTTTATTTCGATGAGCTTTGAGATATGACGGCATAGGTCTGTAACAAAGAACTGTAACAGGAATTTGTTATTACTGTGTTTTCATATCCTGACAATTCTTCTGGTAATAAAGTTTGAATTAAGTAAATGTCTTAATTTATTTTTGAGAAATGACTATTTTTGTACCCCTACACCCATTTTGTCTTTTGGGAAAATGTGTCAATTCACTCGCAAATGTGAGGTCAAGTTTATTATTGCATAATTGTTTTTTCTAGTTAATTTTTTTTGAACAACAACAAATGTAAATTTGTAAAAGTGCAAAAATCCAAAGCCTTACCAGTGACCCCACTTAAAGGATTTTAATGAAACTTGATATAATGTTCATCTAACCAAGACCTTGCACCTAAATGTCAAGGTCACACTTAAGGGTCAAAGGTCATGTGACTATACATGTTGTATTAAATTTTATTAAAACTCTTGAAGTTTTTTTTTGAAAGTTGTGTCGCAATGTTTCGTCGATCAATGCCAAGGTCACAATTTTTGGGTCGAGCTTATTAGACTTTACCTCCTTGACTCTTTGCAAGATTTATATTTTATAGAGTCGCGTACAAGAGCCACGTCCCTACCTCAAAGGTCAAGGTCACATTTAGAGTTTATAGGTAATGGAATCCTGTATATATGCATACATTTGTGTCCGGACTGTAACTTTGTCAATACTATTTATTGAATTTCTTTCTTTGCGTATTATAGCAAAGGTCTTATTCATAATAATTGTAAGCAAATTATCTCATAAACCTTGTTATCGTGAAAAAATAATTTATCGAATATTGAAAATAAAATTTTTTTAGTAAAGTGGAAGGAGTAATGATAAGTAGCGTGATATTTATTCAGATGATGATAAAAATACCAATATCCCTAATTTACATCTCAAAGTATGACATATCACATGAGAAAAAATTGATACCCATTCTGAAAAACACACCACATACATAAACGTACACGATAACCGAACTCTAGCTAATTCTGCATTTGGTAACATGCCTTGATGGTGTTTCAATAACGATTAATATTGCGAAAAGTCATCTACCCATCAATATTTTTTTGCAGAAATTAATTAGCAATATGTTGGTCTCTATAAAAAAACAGGGTCAATAAAATCTCCCCAAAAACTTCATTTGTTGGGGTATAATTAACTTACTGCTGCGGTTCACTAACAATCCTTTGCGATAAATTTGCTTGTTCCTGTAATACAGACCTATAACCTGAACTGGCACCTGCATTTAGGTTAGCCCGGTTAGCTCAATCGGTAGAGCACGAGACTTGTAATCTCGAGGTAGCTACACTATCTGTTTATATTGAAAATTTCAAAAGCGTTTGTAACGCTTTAAAATTGGGTATCGTATTTTATCAAATATACATATGAATTTAAAGGAATTTATACTGGAACCTTTTTTATATGACATTCTAAAATAAGTTGTTTTCATAAAGTTTGAAGAACTTTATTTTTTTACCAAAATCTGAGAGCGAGCAGCTTTGAACTAAAGGAACTGGTCAGTTTTACAACTTCCACACAGAACATTGTAAGCCTTACATATCAATAGCAGGAATATCTTGATGGTCATCTTACTGTGTCTTTACAGTAAACAAACCATCTCTAATGCCCAATATAAGGTAGTCTATATTAATTTGTAGCCCCTAGTGTTAATGATTTCTTAACTCACAACAGAATTTAGATATTTCATTCTTTGGTGCACTCAGTATTTTTCTGCAGAAGACAATGGACAAAAACAGACATTTCTTACGGATACTTATTTTAAAATAAGACTACAACTTTTGAAAAAGTATTTATACAGAATGTAGGCTCACTCAAACAATTTTACATAAAGTTAGAAGCTTTAGGCAAAGTTCAAGTAAAGTCTTCATTACCCTGGTTACCGAAAACTTCACTGGCTTGGTTACCGTGAACGTTAGTTGTCCTGAAAATTTATGTTTTAGGGTGTTGCCACGAAATTGTCATCGTAGAGGCAGAGGACGATGGTCGCCATCTTGATTCTGACTGCCCTAAGTACTTACGCCTGCCTTTGACATGGCGCAAACGGTACGCCAATTTTATAGTCTTGACGTACGCCAGCTGTTGATAAAACGCCAGAAGTTACACCAAACGTTGGCGTAAGTATGTTGATTAAACGGTCCCTAGATGTGCACAGAGTGCGCATTTTCAAATTACTGAAAATACATAAAAATCAGAATTGTAGCTTTATATATGGATCAGTATACTGTAAGTTCCATAACAACCAAAGTATAGAGGAGTGAGAGTTAAAAAAATATTTTGAACTTTCGTTTTTAATTTACGTTATTATTGTTTGCTTTCTTGCCTATGACACTGTTCTCTTGATTTGTTCTGTGCAACAGAGCCATCTAATTAGATTTGCAATTTATTACTCTGTTTGCAATTAGATAATTCAGGTTTTATTTTAATCAACTTTCAAACAGCACCGACAGCCCGTATTTACTGAAGCTTTTGCATTTCGTGGAAAAAGAAACTTTAGAATCGAAAATAAAATAGATTGCTTCCATTTTTGGGATTACCATACCACCATAACTGTTATTAGCATTTACCAAAACAATTATGCCTCTACATTTATACAGCACATCGGAATGTAGCTTGGTATGGAAGCATCGAGTGAATATGTGCTGTTAGCTCACCTTGTACAAAGTGTCAGAGTGAGCTATTAGAACCGCTCACCGTCCGGCGTACGTCGTACGGAGTCCGGTCACATTTTCTTTTAAACGACATCTCTTTGAAACCCCTAGGTCAACTTTGATAAAACTTGGCAGGGATGCACCTTGCGTGAAGCTCTATCATAACTGTTCAAATATTATAGGTACATCAAGATATCTGGTTGCTGTGGCAACAGAAAGGAAAAAACTTTTTTAAAAATTCCGTTCAAGAACAAGAAGGTCCTTGTCATGTAGCATTGCCTAGTAGACCTCTACCAAGATTGTTCAAATTATGACCCTCGGGTCAAAATTGACACCGCCCGGGACGTCACTTGTTTTTACATTGGCTTATATAAGAAAAAGTGTAAACTCTTCTTCTCTGAAAACACAAGGCCTAGAGCTTATATATTTAGCCTGTGGCGTTGCCTAATAGACCTCTACCAAGATTGTTCAAATTATGAGCCCCGGGTCAAAATTGATCCCTTCCGGGGGCCACTTGATTTTAAATAGGCTTATATTGGAAAAAAAAAATTAATCTTCTCTGAAACCACAAAGCCTAGAGCTTAGACATTAAGAACTCTTGTTTCCATGGCAACAGAAATGGAAAACTTTAAAAATCTTCCTCTCAAGAACAGGAAAGTCCATGCTTAGATATTTGGCATGTGGCATTGCCTAGAAAACCTGTACCAAGTTTTTAAATCATGAGCCCTGGATCAAAATTGACCCGTCTGGGGTCACTTGATTTAACATAGACTTATGTAGGAAAATTTCTTAACTCTTCTTTGAAACCACAATGCATATATCTTTGGATATTTGGCATGTATCATTGCGTAGTACACCTCTATAAAGGTTGTTCAAATCAATGACCATAACGTCAAAATTGACCCTGCCCCAGGTCACTTTTTTAACATAGGCTTATATAGGGAAAACTTCAGAAACCTTCTTGTCTAGAACCACTAGGCCCATACGTTAGATATTTGGAATATACTATATGTAGTGGACTTCTACCATTGAAGATTGTTTAAATCTGAACATACTTTTTCTGCTATTGATGACATTGTATTATATCCAATTGTAGCCAGGTGAGCGATAAAGGTCTATCTTAGCCCTCTTATTCTTCTTCTCGTGGCCCTTGGTGAAAGTATTTAAAATTTCATCGATAAAGGCATCAGGAATGATATATTTATACCCCCGAAACGAAGTTTAGGGGGATATATAGGAGTCACCCGGTGGTTGGTCGGTCGGTCGGGCGGTCGGTCGGGCGGTCTGTTGCATTTTCCTTGTCCGGAGCATAACTTGAAAAACTACTAGTTGGAATTCAATACAACTTCATACAATGGTCAAACGCATTGAGAGGAAGTGCAGTGCACAAGAACTATAACTCCATCTTGACTAATTACAGAGTTATTGCCCTTTGTTAGTTTTCATTGTCCGGAGCATAACTTGAAAACTACTAGTTGGAATCCAATACAACTTCATACAATGGTCAAGCACATTGAGAGGGAGTGCAGTGCACAATAACCATAACTCCATCTTGACTAATTACAGAGTTATTGCCCTTTGTTACTTTTCCTTGTCCGGAGCGTAACTTGAAAACTACTGGTTGGAATTCAAAACAATTTCATACAATGATCAAGCACAATCAGAGGAAGTGCAGTGTACAAGAACCATAACTCTATCTTGAGTATTTACATAGTTGGAATTCAATACAACTTCATACAATGGTCAAGCACAATGAGAGGAAGTGCAGTCGACAGGAACCATAACTCTATCTTGACTAATTACAGATTTATTGTCCTTTGTTACTTTTCCTTGTCCAGAGCATAATTAGAAAACTACTGGTCGGAATTCAATACAACTTCATACAATGGTCAAGCACAATGAGAGGAAGTGCAGTGCAAAAGAACAATAACTATATCTTGACTCATTTCAGAGTTATTGCCCTTGTTACTTTTACTTGTCCGGAGCATAATTCGAAAACTATTGGTTGGAATTCACTACAACTCCATACAATGGCCAAGTACATTGAGAGGAAGTCTAGTGTACAAGAACCATAACTCTATCTTGAGTATTTACAGAGTTGGAATTCAATACAACTTCATACAATGGTCAATCACAATGAGAGGAAGAGCATAATTCGAAAACTATTGGTTGGAATTCACTACAACTCCATACAATGGCCAAGCACATTGAGAGGAAGTCTAGTGTACAAGAACCATAACTCTATCTTGACAAATTACAGAGTTATTGCCAAGAACAATATCTCTTTTTAGTTTGTTTGCATACAAACTGTCTCAGTTTATAAAGCAGTCTTTCGGGGGTATTAATCACATTTAGTGATAGCTCTAGTTTGTATGGCTCTGTTGATTGTTGAAAGCTCAAGAACCAAACCATAATAAAGTAAAACAGTAAAATCAGTATACAAGTAAATGAAAAATATGTATTCACACGTGCAATTTTGCTAATAGGGTTTTGTTTTCATTTTCATTAATTAGTACAAATCCGAATCGTGTTGACTGAAAGTAGGAAATGATCTAAACTTTAATCTGAACACCGTGCCATTCTGGTGAACAACTGTGCCAAGTCAATTCAAAATCCTTCAATCGTGAAGAAGTTACAGCCTAAAGTCTAATGTGTCCAATTTTTACCTTAAATCTCTAAGTGTGACCTTGACCTTGACCACTAATTATTGTGAACCACTATAATCTCTTTATTTAAAGAAACTAACCCATTAAGCATATGTAAAGTAACATATTTCTTATCTACCAGGAGGCCTTCAATTAACAATTATCATACAACAACTACGAAAAACTATAATCATACATCAACTTAGAAAAACTAACACAACACATGCATGCACGCACGCACACACAAACACTCACATACAGACTCAAAGATATTGACCAGAACTTCTTTATTATATTATACAATCATTTACTGAGTTGTACATTAATTTTTTATTCATTTATGGTAATGACACGTGCACTGTCGACGATGGGATATCATCGTATAAATTTGACAAAAGTAATTTATATAGGGCAAGTTTGAATTGCTTAAGAGTTCTTTGTTCTTTTATTTGCAGTGGTAATGCATTCCATACAGACATTCCACAGTAACTTAATGTTTTCTTAAGATATTGAGTTTTCGGTTGCTAACAGGTTAACTGTTTTTGGTCATGTGACCGTAAGGGACGTCTTTAATTTTCAGAAACCGTGAGAAGTTTGCAGTAATATTCAGGTACAGCTTATTAATGGCATTGTTAAACTTAATAGCAAAGTGATCTGTAAATCTCACCCGGATTGGCAATCTAGATAAGTGTTTAAACATTATGATGTGAGGGTGTTTTGCATGGTATTCATAGTACGCATTCGTGCGGCTCTTTTCTGGAGCTAAGCAAGTTTAAATTTGCTTGACTCGACGCAAGTTGACCATAAAGTGCAACAGTAGTCAAAAATTGGCATGATATATGCGCTGTAAAATAACTTCTTCATGTTTAAATAGTCGTTTAAATAAACTAATTGTAGCGCCAACTTTACTTTACACTGCGTTTACGTGTGTTTTCCATTCTAATGACTGGTCTATGTGTAAACCCAAAGCCTTTTGGTAAGTTACCATTTTAAGACAAGTGTTATTTACATACAGTGACAAGGTATTTTTGTTTATAGCAAAGAAGCATAGATGTTGTTTTATTTAAGAAATAATCTATGGCTTGGAGTGCTTTATCGAAATTGAAGCATTCCCCGGAGGCGATGTGCCTGGCGGAATAATTCACGAGGGCAAAGCAAAAAATACGCGTTTAGGTATAAAACTGAAACTTATCAGCAAATTAACTTACACTGGTAGATGTCTTTTTTTTAAATATGACAACAAATTTTTATGCTTTAAACACGTTGTAATTGTTGTATTTTATGTAAATGCGTGGTTTGAAAAGGGTACGAAAATGTCCGCATTTCACCGAAGTCGGTTCAACCCTGGGTACGAATAGCTGTAAGAAATCACATAGATATACATGTCTTAAATATGTTTTTAAATGTAGACAAAAATGCAATAATCTAAAGGGAAAATCAAATTCATTTCTCTAGATCATGCTGTCATTTACAAAGAACAGATATTAACTCAATATGAATACAAATAAGATTTATTGTATTGTATTGTATGGTAACAAAAGCCTATAAACTTTACCACCTTTGCTACACTTAATGTTGGCGGGTACATTCATTCATACATTAATGATATTGTATCATCATGATCATGATCATCATCATCATCACCATCATCATCATCATTATTATTATCATTACTTGTTACTAGAGTCTAATATATGTTTAATATGAAATATAATAGCCTGCTATTTAAACATTCAGTTGTTGTTTTAGACAAGTTATGAAAATTTAATACAGCATGGTAGAGAGGCTGGTAATGACTAGGGGTGAGCAATAGACCCGGTATATTGCAATTTGCAGTATGTTGGTGTAAATAAAAAACTACAATTTCTCCGCATTTATTGCCTGTAACTTGAATTTGATCTAATGCTTTGTTGTGGGTTTCCAAATAATAAATTTTTAAGCGCATAGGTATGTTCACAGTGGGGAATCACGTGATCAAAATAGTCTCTAAATAAAAGTAAATCTAAGAAAATGTTAAAAAATAATGAAAGTTGTGTAGCTTTAAATATGAAATGTAGCCTATCTTATTGCGACATTAATGTATTCTAGAACTACATAGGTCTCAATTATAGTCTCCTTCCGATTGTAATAAACACTTCAGTACACTAAACTAATTCATTGTTGAAGTGTTCAGCACAATCAGAAGGTGATTGTTATTGAGACCTGAGTAGTTCTAGAATACGTTAATGTTGTCATAAGATAGGCTACTTTTAATTATCACAGCTGAACTGCTTTCATTATTTTATAACATTTTTCATATATTTACTTTTGTTTAGAGATTATTTTGATCATGTGATTCCCCACCGTGATGTTGTAAATCAAGTTACGTGTGATGAATAGCGATTGAATTCAATACATCAGACCTTGATGATAGTGACCGATTCAAAATTTTATAATATGCTTTTCATCTATTAAGATAAATGAAACATATCTTAGTATTAATTATACAAATGTAAATCGGTTTTAAAAAATCACAGTTTAAACTTGCTATAATTTTGTTCCGTGACGACTATGACAGACGGAAGGCGTTATATTGCTCTATATAGATTTGTAATAAATACGTCACGAGCAAGTTTCGGAGTTGAAATCTATGTTGCTGTTTTAAGATCAATATATCTACAGGTCATTACTGTCTGAAGAAAAATTAAGGATTTCGAATTGATTATGGAGTGTTTCACTTGCATGTTAGGCTACTTCACCTGAAATTCAACAACTGCTTAAGATTTTTCATTCCTGCATTCCTTTCATTCAGTGCTGAAAAATCTCATCTTAAAGTGCACGACCGTATGCAAGAAAAAGTTTCTACCATGAGATACTTTGTTCAGATGGAAAAATCCATCACTTCCGGTAACTATTTCGCGGGGACTCGGCAGAGCCTCGTTCCCGCCAAAGCGATATTTCTATCTGTACCGCGTGCTCATGTAAGAAACTAAGTATAAGTTAGAGTTTATTAAGTCAAATTTTAACAATTAAGAAACCCAAAGTCCTTTGTTTATGTTACCTGTAAATATGCGTCCAACTTGTTGATAGCAAAATTTTGACTTTGTACAGTTTCAAAGTAACGATACATTTTATTCTAAAAAATGTTTTCTTTATATCCGAAATTATATAGATCTATACAGTAGCATCAGGTACGGATTATTTTATCAATAACATTCAATTATTAGTGTAGAAGTGCGACATTAACACAGTGAAAGTACAGGCGAACACGTCATAATTACTAATATTTTATTAAATAAGAACCTATATCATATTCATTCCTCACACCTCAAATGTCTTGGTCATAGAAAAAGCGGGGGATGGCGGGGTTGGCTCTTGTTGTACATAATTTCCGCATTGAGTTTTATTACCTCTTATAATTAAGTTTGGATAAGTTGATAGTGACGTCATGTTATGTTTACATATTTTAGACACTTTCATTATTGAATACAGGGGAAACAACCATCTACAGCAATGTTATATTTGAATTAAATGTCGTTACATGTCTCGATACAGAGAAAGTAATAGCTCAGTGGTTAGTGTAGAATCTGTTAGGTGGGATTTCTGTTACTCGGCAGTAAGTATGAAGTATGTTTATGTATGGTATTCCTTTTACTTGTATAACGGAAATTTATGGTCATTGTAAACTATATGCATTCTGAAAGCATGTTTACTTTGTTTGCAAGACATGTTCAAGACAGTAGTACATGACAAAATCGTGCAAATACATGTTCGTGATTTTAATACATTTTGCAAGTGTACTAAAGGATTTTACTCATTTTTGGTTGATATCTTAGCAATTTAAAAAAGAACTCTACAAAAAGGAGAATTCTAAAATCTGTTTTAAAATCTTAATTTCGAAGGAAAACGTATATGATTAAAAGCATAGATTTTTTTTGCACAGGACTCGAACCCTTACCAGTGTGTATGATAGTCCGACACTTGAAACACTGAAAGCACTAGTGGGAGGGTTGTGTTGGCATGTGTACATTAAGTTTAGGTAAGCAATACTGAAATGTTCACTCCGAGACGTGAAAATGATCACTCAAAAGTCCCAAGACGTGAACTGTTCAATTAAAAGAGATTTAACTGCTCCAATCCAAGACGTTAAAGTATAAGCACAAGAAGGGAGTCAATGTCAAGAAATCAAAACTGATTTGCAATTCTCGCAAACTTGTGTTTCAGATTGCAAATTTGTAAATAAACTTGCAATAATACAGCGCTCAAAATGTAATAATAAAGAGCTTAGTGTCAGTCGTAATTTAAAAACTTCAGTCAAATCAGAAATAAGTACATGTATTATAACTCATAAAAAGTAAATTCTTAAAATGCTTCGGATAGATAGAATTTACCTGTGCTGATGTTGATTTCCAACCGCAAGTGGTCAATGCATACTCAATGTGATTTCAGTTCGGATAATGAAAAATTTTACATGTGCTAATAGGCTACTAATGTTTAGTTCAATTCAGAAGAGGTTAGTGCATACCGAATATGACTTCAGTTCGGATAATGAAACTGTACTGACAGGAAAGTGTCAGAATGTCATACTTTTAGTCTCTGTTTCGTCTGGTTTTAACCAGCAACCAACAACTGTTGGGGTTTGGGCGTACACATAAAGGCTTGCATTAAGGTCTCTAGAATAAGAACCATTAAATGATTTACAACTTAGATGAAAATCGTATCTTGCGCCCAGCGTATGCACATATCTCCCGAGATGTGCACATACGTTTAGGAAAAACAGGTTATAAGCATATTTCCAAAAATTCTCAGCTTCTAGAAGCAATATTAAAATATGCTACAGCAGTCTAAAACAGCATAACAAATCAAATTTGGATAATGTATTCGCATCTAATCATGACATAAATGATATAAATCATTTTACAAAATGCAGTCCGTAACAGTAGCTAATGTCTCATATTGCTTTCAAGTGATTTTGTCACGCTAGTCCGAAAAATACAGTATTGATACTATTGAACATAAATAGCTAGTTAATTCTAGTACCGCATGTGGCACTGTAATACTGGCAATGTGTACGAACTGCAACATGCAGTCAAATGCAACTAATTATATGAGCTTTAACTCCTTACAATGTTGTATTAGGACCCGGGTTTCATACAACCACAAAAGTATACACTGAAGTGTACTTCCGTGATACAACTCTGTATTTTCAAGTCAACTCACGAGTATTATTTCACTTGTATATTTTTTTCTTGACTACAATTACTAAAACTTGACAGTAATCATTTATAATGTTGTCATCCTTTATGATTAGCCATAATTTTTCACATCTGCTGCGAGTGTAAATGACAAATGGAGAATAAACATTATCAAATAGGGATAACTTAAGATCTAAGTGAACAGTGCCAACTATTTTAAATTCATATTACGTTCGGAACACAATACGCGTCCAATTTTTTGTTTCCTTTAAGTAAAATTTTCTCGAAAAAAAGCACGAGCAAAACAAAACAAACACTAAACAGACAAACACGATACACACTAGTCTACTACACATAGCAATTTAACAGCAGTAGATGCGCGCGCGTAAACTGTTCTATACAGTGCTCGAATTTTACCTGCGTAGTACATTTGAGGTTAAAAACAGTCGGCATGCTAATTAATGTAAAATATACGTAAATTGAAGCAGAAAATTGAGCACTTCTGTGGCATGAAGGTTTTGTGTCGGTAATCATTATTTGATTCAAATAAAAGCAAAACGAGTGTTTTGGCCAGTAAACATGCATTTGTATATATTTTACTAAATCGTGTGACTATGGCTATACAGGCAATCATAGGTTGGAGTAGTTCTATAAATAAGACGTGGCATTGATTATTTCATTTTTCATGTTCATATTTTATGATATTTTACATTATATATTGCGGAAAGTTTGGCAAATGTAAGCTCTTATCGTGAATGGAAAATATTACAATTTTACATCGTCGTTCATAAAAAGAAAGGATCCTGGGGAAAAACCTAGTTTGGCAGAATTAGTTCCTCGCAATAGATTCTTGAATCCTCAAGACCCATTAGTGTCGAAACCTGGTTAATCATTTTCTTGCAAAGCGAATGTCCTAAAACGTGTATCACGTTCCACAAAGACAAATTACAAGCGCGACAAACAACAGTGCCAGCACGACATTCGGCATTCAATGAATGTGGTGTAAATGTTTGCATTGCATGTAATCATGTAGCATAAAATAAAAGTGCAAAATACAATATTTAAATAATACGGTGGTGACGCGGAGTGAAAACACGATAATTAGCGTGGGTGCAGGGCGATAGTCTTAAATGGCGAGGACGTGGGGCGAAAAGACGCTAATTAACGCTCTTAACGCCGAGTTTACTAATCGCACCCACACTATGTAATTTTCTAAATCTCGACTTTATGGCCTGTGCACCCGTTACATTTATTCGTTATTCTGTTTTCGCCCCTCGCCCACGCTTATGAGCAAGTTTTCGCCACGCGCCCTCGCCATCGTAACTTCTTGTTTCCGCAAGTCAGAGTCGAGAGGTGAAATGACACAAATCAGCCACAACATTCCCATCTGTTCAATGATACTCCTTTTGTGACTGCAACAAACACGAACATAACATGCAAGATCACGTTGAAACTGAGGTATTTCATTCACAAATCACGTTATTTACGCACTAATACTAGTAATGGAAAGTAATCCGCGGTGTAAGATAGTACCATTGGTCATATCATCTCTCTCTTCCTGTTATTATAAAACTTTTGCTGTTCTATATTCCAGGGGGGTGAACGTAGCCCCGTTTCTTTAGAGGGTTAAGCGACGAAGCGGTATCTGCGGAGAAAAAATGGCAGACTTTGTTGTTTGAAAATGAAAGTAGGGCCATATTTTGACGTGTAAGTAGACTTGTAGCATACTTTGAAATTTTTGTGTACTTTCATCAGGTGAAGAAATATATAATCTTCAATCGGCTTTTCGTTTAAGCTTCGTAGATGCCATACTTAGCCTGTTTGCTTGAACATTATCTTCAACGATCGATGTTTACAAATGCAAAACGATCGGCTCCCGGTATTCTTTCGTCATAAGGGATCTGTACTTTGTTAAACAAGTTATTTTTGCAGCTAAACCCACTGTAGACTGCTGTGCCGATGACAGTGACTATATGGCCGAAAAAAAACAGTATTATGCACTTTTTTGTCTCTACAGAGAGTATTACGCAAGTTTTGGTATCTGCCGTCGTTAATTCATAATCGCTATAATTACCCGTTTGACGAATATTTACGCATAATGTCCATTATAATCATGCGTTTGCAAGAACACGGCTATGAGCAGATTATAAGAACATTTTGAACTGAACATATGTTCGCTTTCTGATGTAAACATTAAAATATTTTCAACCACATCATAAAAAGATGACTACACACCATTCCGCCACTAGTTCTATCACAATGCTCGATCCCATGGTCCTAGTTAATTATATCTCATTGACCATGGTAATTAAATAACAACAAGAATTGAGAAAGTTCCTTCGACAATCGTTCAACGCTATTATACACCAAAAGAGATATCAAAGTCTAATAGCCTGCCGATCGCTACATGAGCTTAAGCCACAATACCAGTATCTAGCGAAGGCATTTTTAAGCCTAATACAACACCACAATTTTGCATTGTAGAGCAACAACATGTGTCAGAAGTAACTGGTTGTCTAAAATGCATGTAAATGACTTGGTGGGTGAGGTAAACATTTTTGAATTTTCAATGTCAGATGTTTATTGGAACAAGTAAAGATATATATACAGGATAATTGTTGGTTTCGGTGTAATATCAAGTTATGATTTTACCGAGTGGGTACCAAAGGTGATATTTTCACGATTGCAACTGTTTCGGTATCCACGAGTGAAATTATCTTGATATTACATCGAAACCGACAATTTTTCTGTTTAATTTATGTCTGTAACAATACTTTTGTTAACTTAGTTTCAATAAAATGTCGAAAATTGCCGAAAATCGCCGAAAACGTCATCAGAAAGCACACATGACGCCATTTTAACAACGTCACCGTCGTGGTTTCTAGCATTATACATTTAGATGTTAATCCGGGTAGAAGATTTTGATAACTATCACAGCGAGTTTGTCGATATATATAGTCCACCATTCATAATTCGATAATCCACCGAAAAAAAACATAAAATAAATAATAATATTGTGGGGATATGTCAAAAAATAAGTACTGATGAACATTAAGAATATAATTAGTATATAACTACCTAAAATTATCAAGAACAAAACGCGTTGTCACTAGAGTTTTTGTTTAGGTGCTAACAGACTCTGAATATTGTTGATATCTAAACAAATTAGACGTATATTTTAATGACATATTACAACGGATGTTATAAATTCAGTACCGAAAACATTTTTATTTTTGACATTGTAAAACCGTGTTCTTGCAAACGGGTTATTATGATGGATAGTATGCGTAAATTTCGTCAAACGGGTACGTATACGAATATGAATTAACGAAAGCAGATACCAAACCTTGCGTAATATTCTCTGCAGAGACAAAAAAGTGCGTGATACTGGTGTTTTTCCGGCCATATAGTCACTGTCACCGGTACAACAACTTACAGTGGGTTTAGCTGCAAAGATGACTTGTATAACAAAGTACAGAACCATTGTTTTTGCCTTGGAAATGACGAAAGAATACCGGGAGTCGATTGTTTTGCATTTGTTAGCATCGATCAAAGATTTCAAAGTATGCTACAAGTCTACTTACACGTCAAAATATGGCCCTACTTTCATTTTCAAACAACAAAGTCCGCCATTTTTCCTCCGCTGATACCGGTCCGTCGCTTAACCCTCTAAAGAAACGGGGCTACGTTCACCCCCTGTATTTTATATACACTTACATATAAAAATAAAAGAATAGGTATAAATCTAACGTCTTAATCAAAAATTGAAAATTGTACGGCTGTAAGTATAGTATTACATCCTCCACTCATATTGTACTAGTATCATGTATGACAGATGGTTTGCATGTTTTGTAATCAAGCCGTAAAATTGAAATATTTCCCCTAAGAGTATTAATTTGATGAATAGTATTGGACACTTGTCACGCCTTTGCTTAAATATAAGAAAATCCTCATGTAGTAGTACATGTAGTTTGGGTGAATAAACGATAATGTATGTCTGTCTTGTTTGTGTGTACTAGAAATCTTTCAAGAATGATTTTTGAACTAGATGATTTATTACTATTCAGTAAAATGGCAGACTCAAAATAATCTATTAATCTATTTGATTAATTTCGCATGAATTAATAGTGAGGTCGTCGTATAATGACTCCAATTTATTGCGTCTCATAAAGCAATTTTATATAGAGGATAAGTGTTGGTTTAGGTGTATTAATTATATCACCATATAATTTAATTTCACCGGGTGGGCACCAACAGTGATATTTTCAGGAGTGGCGCTGCCACGAGTGAAAGTAACTACTTTTTGGTGTTCACGAGAGTTCTATGGAACAACATTCCTTCTGAAATATAGTCTGCCAATTCTTTGTCCAGTTTCAAAGGAGTACTAAAAGCTCTTTGTATTCCAAACTGTAAATTTTCTAAAATGTAATTTGTAGGTAGCAGAACATGTTCAGTTTCTCACGCTAGAATTCCTATAGTAATCTGATTTTTGGCCTGGGGACTGAAAGTCCCCTAGGCCTAAGTTAGCATACCACATTTCAAACACTGCAGACAATTTAACTGTGCTATGTGCGAATAACAACTGTAAACATGCGCTATGCGAAAGTAGTGCAAGACAGACCAGATCAATCTTCTGTTTGAATGTCGCATATGATAAGAACATATTACAAATAAAAAGAGAACATACAACTTCAAACGATTGCAGAAAGGTATATAGCTTACGGGCTGCATTACACATTTTTTTCTGTTTTAGAAATTAATGCGCTGTTAGCTGATTACGGAAGATAATCATATGCATATCACGGAAAAGTACGGATATTTACGGAAATTTACGGAAACGTACGGAGCTCGATATAAGAGTTTGTAGTTTGATTTTCAAATTTCCGATGTTATTTCATTGACAACTTTGTTATTTACGAACGATTACATATATATTTACCTAAAAATAAATTTCTCAAAAAAAAAAAGATATAATTTACGTACATTCCCGAGAAGGAACTCACGTGATCAAAATCACCCGCCATTTATCGAGGACGCTGCATGTCAAGGCCATGTGAACGGTTTCGCCGATTACAACTACAAGGTAACCCAGAATCATTTTTGGTTTTCTCTGTTATACACATTGTACAGTACTGTATTTATATTTCATTGCTGGTTTGCTTTGTTTATTTCTGTTTCAAGGTCTTGTTCTTGGTACACAATAATTTTCGATCCACATCATCAGATCATATCGCTTGAAGTTGTACAAAGCGCAGATCGAATTATTTTATTCGTTTAAACAATTTATAATGTTGACTATGTGATTATTTTTCATTTAACGTACTTTTTATAATAAAACAAACTTCCCTGCCACCCATATATTTGTGAATCATTCATTCTGTGTCATATATTGAATTTCGTCCTCTGCACATTTCGACCCGCGCTTTAGGTAAGGTTCAGCGCAAAACACGTAGGTCAAAAGTTGTTTTTCGGGGAGTTAACCTATAGCCCCCAGGCCTTCAGCGCTCACAGCGCTTTGATTATCTTTACGGAACCACCTATCTTCTAACGAATATTGTTCATGTGGAAACTAAATTGAAGATGTAGAACACTTTCTATTTGTCTGTACTATTTTAGTGTTCAAAGAATCCAGCCTTTCGTTGAATTGATGGAATTTCGTCCTGTCCCAGTCTACGGTAATACGAATTGATATAAGATCAGAATTGCAAAATATATTACGAGGATTGTTTAAATATGAATGCATTTATAACGTTATCTCGCTCAATAATGCGAAAATCAGGAGAAAATCAAGATTATTGGGTAGATAAACAAGTTAGCTTTACATTGATACCACACCCATTAGAATCTGTTCACTTTAGCTGTGTCCACAGATGCTTGTGGTATGCTTGTCCCATGTTGTCCGGAACGTATTATAAATACAATATTTGAAACAACTGAAAACTGCAATCGGATATTTAAGGTTGAAAACTAACTGAAAACTCCAATCGGATTTTTAAGGCATTTTTAAAAAAAAAAAAAAAAAAAACGGGTTTTCCCAATGCAAAACAATTTTCTAAATAAAATCCCACTCCAAACTGCATCGAATACAGTTGAATTAAGAAAATTTCGAGGAAAAACACTTCTGTCACATCTGCACAAATCAGATTTAGTATATACATGAAGTTAATAGGTTTCCCGCATCGCAGTATATGAAATATCGTGGTACCATTACGTTTACAGCGCGGATTTTGTCTTGTGTGAATGCTATAGCGGTAAATTTGAAAACAGATTTATATATTTTTATCGCACAATAAAACGACTGGTTCCATTGTTACACGATCGATAAAGACCGTAGCCAGGTGCTTTCAGTTTTCGAATCGGTACTTTTTTTAGAAATGACATAAACAGTATACCTGAGATGTGATGGAGGAAATCGAGTTGTTTCATATCTTGTATTCATAATAATAATAATAATAATAATAAATTCTTTATTTCAAGAAGGTAACATATTAATGTTATACAAGAAGAAATAAAAGCATACACCTTATTTACAACATGGCCTTCTATAAACAAATTAAGAGACACACATTCACTTACATACACTGAAACTGTCCAGCTACACACAGTCACTTCACTTATTGACAGACACCCCAAAATAAACTTATTATAAGTATTGTATAATTAAAGCGTATGATAAATGATTAATCTGTAATACAACAAAAGCAATAACAATAAATTGATTAAATAAAACAGGTGATTGCAACAAGTACTGTTTATATCTGCATTTAAAGGAATTTAATGTTTGAGCTGAGCGGATATCAGTAGGAATATTATTCCAGATTTGCGCACTGTAGTACGTAAAAGAATCTTTATAATAGGTTGTCTTATACTGTGATATAACCAAGTTATTACATGACGATGATCTCAGTCTGTAATTTGCATTTTTTGAGAATGTCAGTGATTCAGATAAATAACCTGGGGACATGTTTTGAAAGTACAGTTGACTCTCGTTATCTCGAATTTCAAGGGACCAGACCTTTTACCCCCCCTTGAGACTAAGCGAAGTGCGAGGGAAGAGGAGGGGCTTTTAGTTGTTGTTTTGTTGGACGTACATGGACGTACATGGACGAATAGTGCACACAATTCCCTGTTTTCAAGACAGACAACTATTTGTATTTATTTTATTGATGCAAATTTTCCCTGAAACATTGGAACACAAATTCAATTTTAATTACATTTTATTTTTGCATATAAGCAAACAGCCCTTAGTAATAAGTATCAAGCACTCTACATACTTTATCGGCCTGAGCGAAAACGAAAGTATCGTCCGCGAAAGTGAAAGTAGCGTTTCTTGAACCAGAACTCATAACATTCTTATATTCTAAACAAAGAACAGCATCTTACTGCTTAAAACAAAATATTTAAAGACTGATATATTCGTTCAGAATTCGCTTTTTTGTAAACCTCAATCACTATTATCATTTAACCTCTCAAATAAATTAAGTCTTTAAAGTAATTACCCGCCTTTTTCATCATTAATTACACGTAGTACCGGCAATTAAAGTAAATCCATGTAAAACAACAATTATACGACACGTGTGAATTGGCAGACAACGTCTCACCCTTGCTTTGACTCGCCGCACCTTTGATCCGTCGGCGACTTTCGCCTTCGACTTAACGAGTTGACAATACACGCGAATTTGATTGACGGGACCAAAAATCCCTTCGACACATCCGGAGTCTCGATATGTCAAATTGTGTCTTAAAAGGAGTAAAAGTACATGATAAGAGGAAATTTGACTGGACTTTAGAATTTCTTCGACTTAAACGGAAATTCGAGGTAAGCGAGTTTGAGATACCGAGAGTCAACTGTATTTGAAAACTAATATAGCAGCGTGATATTTACATCTGTCTTGAAACGACAACCATTTCAATTCAATAAATAAATCTTTAGATGGCATTTTAGCCGGTTTATTGAGTATAATTCTTGCTGCCCGTTTCTGGAATTTAGTTATCTTACTTATAGTGGATTGGGTTCTCTTCCCCCATATAGTACAACAGTAATCAAAAGTTGACATAATATAGGCGTTATAAAACATTTTCTTCATTTCAAAAGTCAAAAAATATACAATTCTTTTTA
This sequence comes from Saxidomus purpurata, assembly GCA_022818135.1. Taxonomy (NCBI): domain Eukaryota; kingdom Metazoa; phylum Mollusca; class Bivalvia; order Venerida; family Veneridae; genus Saxidomus; species Saxidomus purpurata. The sequence goes on from JAFMSR010000007.1 coordinate 39,123,502, forward strand.
ACATATATAACTTTGTGTTTAACTTTGAGCACATCTTATCTACTTGCGTACACATTGTCACCATAAACGTGATCAGTAGGTAAGGGGAATAAGGAATTGCATCCGTGTAATTGGTTAGCTTAAACGCAGTTGTAGGATATATTTAAAGATACTGCAGTGAGCAGGGCGAGGGTCAGGCCCAAGGGGGTGAGGTCCAGACCCCAAGCATCTGTGGCTGTGTCTATCGCTCGCTAAACATTACCTACTCTTGTATACTAATACAAAAATGGTTGGAAGAAGGTCAGCGTACGCCGTTAAGATACGGTCCTATATTAAGAATCGTTGCATTCTTGGCATAGGGTGTAAAGACATTTTTAATGAAATATGTTCTGCTTATGGGCAAATGAAATGTCTTTTTCGACAGTTATTCGTTGGTTTAAGAAATTCAAATGTGGGTTACTTTCAACAGAAGATGCACCACATGGCCGTCGGCCGAAAACAGCAACGTCTGCCAAGATGATTGCTGGAGTGAAAGAAATAATTGCTACTGATGCAAGATACACGGCTAGGCAAATAGCTAGTATGGTTGGCTTCTCATTAGGAGCAGCTCGTGCAATTCTGAAACGTTATTTGAAAATGAGAAAGATTTGTGCTAGATGGATTCCCCATCTGTTGACAGATGAGCAGAAAAAGGCAAGCGTGCAATGTCCGAAAATGTTGCTTAAACAGTTTCAAAATTACAATGCACGGTCTTTCGCAAATGTCGTCACTGGTCACGAGACATGGGTTCACTTTCAACTTTCAAACGAAACGTTCAGAACAAATGTGTCAAGAAGGTAATGTATTCCATATTCTTCACAAATCAGGGTCCTGCCATTCAGGTTGCTGTACCGTAAATGCGAAGTTTTACAAGACTAAAGTTCATCGAAAACTGAAGAAATATTTCAAAATCGAAGACCTGCAACTGGTTTGGCAAATGTCAGATTGCTACAAGACAATGCGTCATCGCACAAGGCGTCTATTGTACAAGACTTTCTGAAGCAGGAAAATGTTGCTGTGCTCCCTCACCCTCCGTATCCGCCTGACCTTGCCCCGTGTGACTTCTTTTTGTTCCCAAGGCTCAAAAAATGCCTTCCTGGTCGAAAATTTGTCCAGCGCAAACACCTCGGTTCTGCAATATTCCACTGTCTTCATAGTATACATAGAAAAGACTTATGAAAATGCCTTCAAGGATTGAATTAGAAGACTGAAACTTTGCACATCTGTTGGAGGTGAATACTTCGAGGGGACAAAATCAAATTTTCATTGAAATCTATCAAGGATACATTTGTATGTGCTTAGATGCATTCATATTTGAACATTCCTCGTAGCTATACAACACTACATAAAATCACAAAACGCTTCCTTTAGCTGCCACCTGTCAACTGTTTACTAGCATACCAAACAGTTTGTATTTAACTTGAATTTAGTAGTAACTAATTTCAGCTATAGACATTTTACTTTTTTTTTAATTCTTTTTTCATTATCTACGAAATGCACAATTTTAGTCTATAAATTTAATCTTTTGTATTACCCGCACTATCTTCATTAACACTAAATTTACTACTAGACATTGTAGGTTTTTCATCAATTCATTATGATAAACTTATAGCTATAGTACATAGAGATAAAAAAGAAAAAAAGTGTTGACCCTTTTTGTCTAGTGTAAATATTAGCCATAAACTATGTTTACACTTAAACTGACTAAAACTCCCAAGACAAATGATCCGCGAAGTTAGGAACGATTGAGCATAATGTTTCTTGAAAATAGTTTCATTTCGCACACTCCTCCCTGATACAATTTAAGGCCAACTGGATCTTTCAAGAAATATGTAACTTAAAGACGAATGACAAAAATACTGCTTTGAGTTGATTTTATCAATAAGTGACATATTATCTGGTAGAAAATGTTGGACATTTCCATTGTGATGTAAAACTAGAAAACGTACGCACCATCAAGCACATAACGTACGCACTATCACAAGTACATTCGGAATAATATACATGTATTAATATTTCGTTTAATTATTTGTCAAAAATAAATGGTGTTGCTAAATAAATTAATCTCTGTTTCAGGAAATCAGCTGGGAATTCTAAGAACACTGCGTCAGACCATGAAGTGATCTACTTGCAAAATTCAATAATTTTGAAACTTAACGAGGCTAGTTTGTTGTTACTTAGTTCATCTAACTAGAGCTTAACAAATGTTCTGCGTTATCATGACATGATTGCGGAAAAGTGTCGAGAAAACATTACTTTAACGACGAAAAAATGTATGGATTAAAGTGAAATTGATAACGAAAATGGGGAACATTAAAATGGATTTGTCATTCAAAATACTACTACTGATCGTCTGTGATATTTGCATTGCTTTAGATTTATCAGTGCAGATAGTCGCACCGGAACGTCAGAGCTTTGGAAACTTACGGACAGCGATCTCACGCGGTCTGTCTGATGTCAATGGGGGACGGTTTAACCCTTTACACTCCGATGGATTGTTTGTGGAAGCCGATATATACTACATTGACAAAGAAGTTCCATCACCTTCGGAAATTACTGACTTTTATTGCAATGAAGTGCTTATGAAAAATGCAAGTGTTGTTATGATCATAAACTATAACAAGCTAACATCTACAGCTATGGACTATATCGCAAGAGTTGCACAGGGTCTTGGGATGCCGGTGATCAGCTGGGACCCGTTTTTCACAGGTGCTATGCAGGTAAGTGAACTCAATTTTTGGCCTGGGACTGTAAGCCTAAAGGCCATAGCATATCACATTTCAAACACGATACAAAATTGAACAGTAAAATGTGGTATAGGTAAAATTCGCTATTTGTGTGCGTTTCATGTTTATATCATGGTTGATTGTTGTGGATTTCACGCATGAATGAATTCGTAAAGCGTACCAATGTGACAGATTAAATATATGCTACAATACTTAAGTAATAGTTTTCTGCTTAGAAATGTTATATAGAAGAAAATTAATGACGATCTCATTTGAAACAGATACGAATATCGAATATGATCTATAACAACTGTAAAACTGCGCTATGGGAAAGTTGTGCAAGATAGACCAGATCAAGCTGATGCTTGAATGTAGCATACGATAAGCTCATATTGCAAATAAAAACAGTACAGACAGCTTCAAACGATGGCAGTTAAGTCCATAGTTAACGGGCTCCATTACACAGTTTTTTACGGACTCTTGTTTTACAAATTACTGCGCTGTTATACACGACTCCTTCATTTTTTGACGCTTTCCGTTCTATTATGAGTACTTTATAGCCGAACAATTCAACTTTAATCCCCATTTTGGTAGCTGACTCTTACTTCAAGCACTTTTGGCGAAATAACTCTAGCAAGAAATGAATGCTAGATAAATGATTGCATCAGAATACTTTTGTAAATATAAACGTGATTTGCTATCATACAGATATGTACTTGTCTATGAGTAATTATTGTGCTTTGAAAAATATTAAATAATGCTTAAAATTTCCTCTTAATCTTTTCCGTATTTGTATTTTTGTAAAATCCAGTCATCGGTTATGAGTGAAATTCAGACCAAGAAAATGTTGCAACGTATACTCTTATATATATGAAGCAAGGCCGATTGATTCATGATGTTCCATTCAATGTCATTGAGTATTTTGTGTTAATTCATAATGTTGGTGAATAAGGACACAATATATGATTTTTAAGACCTGTTTCTATTGGTCAGTTTTAATAGACCAATCGGCATTCATCTTTGGTGTCCGGCTTTCGCTTTGAATAAATCGAAGACGCTGGTAGCCATGGTTTTAGGTCTTCTGAGATGTTTCAAGTTTTAGGTGTTTGTCAAAGTAAAATGCTATCGTCATACCAACAAATTGGCAAAAGATGATGCGAACCTTATTCTTAGCATACAGAATGCTTCAAATCATTTTCCTTCACTGATTAATAAATACGAAACGCTTTTTGGGTCTGCTGAACATAATTAAAGCAAGAGCTGCTGTTTGTAAAACACGTATGCCGCCTTTGATGCAATCAAAGCAAAAATGTGGAAAAAGTCCGACTATCCATGACCCGTTTTTAAACTAAAAGTCACTGTGATAAAAAGAATCATTTTTGGCCTTAAAAATATACAAATTTTTGCCTTTAAAAAATAAATAAAAAATAATATGTTGCCTTAAAAAGAACAAAATTTTTGGGCCTTACAAAAAATGGTTGGCCTTAAAAAAAGAATTTGGCCTAAAAAAATTCATGTGGCCGAAAAAACAAAAAAAGGTCCAGGTGGCCTTGACTTTTGACCTACTGACCTCAAAATCAATATGGGTCATCTGCTGGTCATGACCAACCTCCACATCAAGTTTTAAGATGCTAGGCCCAGCGTTCTTGAGTTTTTGTCAAGAAACCGTTTTACTATCCCGGGTCACTGTGACCTTTGCCCTACTGACCTTAAAATCAATAGGGGTCATCTTCTGTTCATGACCAACCTCCACATCAAGTTTCAAGATGTTAGGCCTAAGCGTTCTCGAGTTTTCATCCGAAAACCGTTTTACTGTTCTGGGTCACTGTGACCTTGACCTTTGACCTCCTGACCTCAAAATCAATAAGGATCTTCTGTTGGTCATGACCACTACATCAAGTTTCAAGATCTCAGGCCCAAGTGTTATCGTCCGGAAACCACTTGGTAGACGGACGGACATACCGACTGACATACTGACTGACATACCGACCGACCGACCGACCGACATCTGCAAACCAGTGAAACAGTAATGATGAAAAAGAGACAGTATGAAGTAAAAAGTAAGAAGTATATATATATTAAATGAAACTTCAAACGCACCAATATCTGCCAGCTAAAGAATATCAAGGCAATAACCCATTTAAACTAAACGGAGGTTTAAACGTTAAATTAGAATTCTCTGCCATATAATTTGTATCACTTATATGTAAATAGTCTGTCCCGCTCATATAAACATGGCGTTGCTATATTCGACTGCTTAAAAACGCCATCGTATACCTTAGCCTAGGGATATTTTAAGCATGTCCTTTGAACTACCTTGTAAATAGTATATACATTATGTGTCTACAGTTTCAAGGTTAAAGAAAACAAGCTATGTGTTTAATGTAAATCATACCCTGTCGTATTGACAAAATAAAATTTACTTGCTACATGTATTCAGATATTTGATTACAAATGTAAGCTAAATTATAAGCTAACTCACTAAACAAGTCAACTGGTGGTGTTTGTGATCATAAAAACAGTACTCAGGTCACAAAATGCAATAAAATATTAACTTATAGTTGAAACCTCTTTATAAGAAATCGTTACATACTTAACAAAATTTAAAAGTACACACCTAGTTCTCAAGCATTTTTATTCTATTCAGGCCTTGCATATTCAAAAATAATATATAAAAGTGTAGAAAAATAACTTGTGGACTAAATTTCACCATATCAACAAATCAGATGAAAAAAATCATGCTTAATTATAGAAGTAAAAATGTAATAATGTCAAATAACGTGTGTGACGTCACTTTGACCGTATCTTGATCTGATTGACGTAAAATAATTTCTTAAATATACCAGAGGAATATTGTCTCACTCTCGAATAATTCTGGCTTCTAATTGTTGAAGCGTGACGGGTTGGTTATTGTTTGACATCCGTCTCCCCATCTCGTCTCTGATGTTCCTAATTGGGTTTCGTTCCACTTCGTTGTACTTCAGAAGACGTCTGGAGGAACGATCAGTATGAGCTGTACGTAGCACCGTCATGAATTAAAGACAAAGCTCCATTCGGGTAAATTACGAGAATAACAACAGTATTGCGTACTTCATTTTGATACCGGAGAACGTTCACATTATCAGAAATAATTACAGGAGTTTTGTGATGCAGTGAAATGCCTGTTTGTACTATCACTGATACGCCACCGAAAAGATATATTTCCATAACTCACGCGTCATTAAATCGCTCCCCATGACGTCTATACACACGAGAAAGGCCGTCATTTCCATGAAGTTTAAAGCGTTTTGCATATGTAAAGAGAATGTTTGTCCAGTCTACTCGGGTATATAGTAAATGTGTTCGACCAACATTAGTATAGCTTTACGGTACAAAGGCGTTCGAACCACCCCTCCTCTAATTCCTTTATTTCCAATGGGATGAGATACTGCGGTCATGGTCATGAGTGAAACCCCAAGAACCAAACCCCAGGTAGTTTCGAGGTAGGGCAGCGCGTTTACCACTTGACCACTGATTCGCTCCGTGGGAGCGTTGGAATTGTCATTCTTGTTTTATATGACATTTTGATTCTTTCCACTGAAATAACTACAGTTTTTGCTGCGGCAGCCAAAAGTTCAACACTGCAGCGAAAACTTCAAACTTTAAGATCGCGCTAGAATTAACAAGAAAAACTGTGATACAAAGTATCACAGCGGGCCCACAAACAAAACTGGCATGTAAATATTTTGGAAATAGGTGATGGTTGATGTTGAGGCATGACCCCAAAAGAACTCAAGGAAACCAATTCTGGTTGAACATGCAAAACCTGACACGACACCACATCTAGTATCGAAACCTTACTGTTATCGAATAATATTTATACAGTATGTCCTCTATAGGTCGTTCCTGGTATGTCTTAATTTTCACGGAACAAAATTACAGCAAATTTTAACTGTTTTATTTTAAAATGATTTACATTTGTATTATTATTTATACTCAGATATTTTTCATTAATCTTATTACATAAATAGATGTTATAAAATTTTTAATCAGTCACTATCACCAGGGTCTGATATATTGAATTCAATGGCTATTCATCACGCGTGAATTCCGAAATATACGTATGCGCTAAAAATTTATTATTTGGAAACCAACAACAAAGCATTAGATCAAATTCAAATTACATGTAATAATGCGGAGGAATTGCAGTTTTTTATTTACTCCAAAATACTGCGAATTGCAATGTACCGGGTCTATTATTGCCCATCCCTAGTCATTAGGAGCCTCTCTACCATGCTGTATTAAAATTTCATAACTTGTCTAAAACAACAACTGAATGGCTATTATCTTTCATACTTAACATATTAGACTCTAGTAGTATTTTGTAATAATAATATATAATAATAATAATAATAATAATAATAATAATGATAATGATAATTATGATACAATAACATTAATGTATGTATGAATGTTTCCACCAAAATTAAGTGTAGCAAAAGAATCATGGTAAAGTTTGAAAGTTTTAGTTACAATACAATAACTTTTATTTGTATTTATATATTGAGTCAATATCTGTTCTTTGTAAATGACAGCATGGTCCAGGGAAATGAATTTGATTTTCCCTTTAGATTATTGCATTTCTGTCTACATTTATAAATCGTATTTAAGATATGTAGATCTATGTGATTTCTTACAGTTATTCGTACCTAGGTACGAACTGACTTCGGAAATATGCAGACATTTTCGTACCCTTTTCGAACCACGCATTTACATAAAATACAACAATTACAACGTGTTTAAAGCATAAAAATATGTTGTCATATTTCAAAAAGATATCTATCAATATCTCTGTAAAGTTAATTTGCTGATAAGTTTCAGTTTTATACCTAAACGCGTATTTTAGACTAGTTTCAGACGCATATAATAAAACGGACGATTTAAAGGTATGTACACTTTTGATGATAGAGGCGTTAGCAGGTTAAAATTCGTTGTTTTTTATGTTGAATTCCGAGTTTTGTAATTCAAAATTCAAAAGTATCTATTGATTCCGTAATGTATTACGATGTTTCGGTAGTTTATGTCACAAAAACAATACTCTTGCGGCTTACACGGAAATATCGGGTAAAAGACTTTAAATTATTCGGCCTGACTAGTTGCCTTTTAGATCCTCTCCGGTCTGACTAGTTGTGATCAAAAGAACGACAACTCAATGATAAACGACAACTCTTGCCTTTCCAAAAAAAGTTGACTGTGTCTACAGTTTTCATCTCAAAAGTACTTCAGTTTTTCAATGAAGAGAGACGCATATATTCGATCTAGTGCTGAAGTCTCCAAGCACCTTTTACTCACCACGTATTAAATATAGCGGGCCGCTGCAGCGGCCCGCAATAAAATGGATGTGGAAATGTCACGGAAGCCTGTAGAATACATGTTTACAATAATTTCATACGGCTTTTCAAGGGCAGGTAATGTACATTTTATGTTACTATTATTATGCTGCCTCAGCAATTATTGACGGCTACTGATGCAGTTGAGGGCGATTTAAATTTTGCCAATGAATTAAATATACATTTTGTAAACATCTGAAACATTATGAACAAAAGATCTTTCGTATCGAGTAATTTTTCTATTCTTAGATCCAAATTAAATAATTCGTTAAGGAATCAACAATTTGATCCTCAAGATGTTAAGAAATTTAAGACAAATTAGATATACATAAATCAACAGGTGTTGATGGAATTGGTCCAAAAATATTAAAACATTGCGGAGATACAATCACTCCATACATAACATCAATAATAAACAACAGTATTGCGTCAGGGATAAGAAGCACATGTAATACCAATCTGGCTATAGGGAGAACCCAAACAGTTACCGCCCGATTTCAATATTGCCTACTATATCAAAGTTATTTAAGAGGCACATTGCAAACAAGTTACATTATTTTTTCAAAAGTACTAATATTATTCACAGAACTCAGTCTGGGTTTAGAAAAAAATCACACATGTAATACAGCTCTTATAAGACATCGATGCATGGTTGACAGATATAGACAGTGGAAAAATGGTTGGCTCTGTGTTTTTGGATCTCAAATAAGCCTTTGACTTAGTTGACCATCAAATGCTATTATATAAACTGCAGTTGTACAATTTCACCGCGACATCTTTTAACCTGTTTACATCATACCTTTCTGGTGGAAAACAGTTGATCGAGGTAGCAAATATACTATCGGACAAACTTTCAGTAGTAGCTGTAGTACCCCAGGGTTCCATTCTAGGTCCACTATTATTTTTACTATATATCAATGATATTTCCTTTGCATGTCCTAATATCAATATAGATTTGTATGCAGGGGATTCTACATTTTACGAATCTGGTTTTAAACTACATGCCATTCAGACCAAGCTACAGAATAATGTAAACTGTATCAATGAATGGTGTATCATGAATAATATGTCATTAAACCCAACAAAAACTACTTATGTGCTAATAGGTTCTTTATATAGGATAAAAGGATCTGGTAATCTACATCTAACAATAAAAACAGTGTAATTGAAAACGTTAAATGTCAAAATGTTTGAGGTTTATATGTAGATAGCACTGTAAGCTGGAAACAACAAATTGATTGTATTTGCAGAAAAATGTACTCAAACATTTCATTACCATTAAAAAGGAATACTAAACTATCTCACGGATGAAATGAAAAGCATGTTTTATATTGCCCATCGTTGATTATGGTTGCACTCGATGGGGCAAAAACAATAAATCATACATAAACAAAGTATATGTGCTGCAAAAACGAGCCTGTAAAATTATGTTAAATAAATCAAAGAGAACATCGACAACAAAAGTATTTAAAGAGTTAAACGTTTACACTTGCATTATTCTGAGCCGAAATGTTACATTTCATGACAGGTGTAAATATCATGGAGCTGTAAGAAAATTTGTTGATTTAGTAAATAAAGCAGCCGAAAACTTGTTTGCAAAAAGTTGTAAAAGGGTACAAATAAAAGCTTGTACTTTAGTGCTAAAAGTTGTAAATATTTAGATGCATTATCTTGTTATAACAATGAAAACAGTTTTGAAAATAGAACTTTGTTACAAGAAAGAAAGAAAATATAACCTTTTCCGTAAAAAGAGAAGTGAATTTTATGCTAGAAAGATTAACGATATTTAAAGTCTTAAAAGCAAACGGCCAAAGGACTTTAGAATTTAGAAGTATTTTTCCAAAGTTAAAACAAATAAGGGAGAGAAAATTGACCTGGTTGAGTTTTTAAATCATTTTAAAAATTTATCTGATCAGATAAATACTACGACAAATGAAGATGCTGACAAATTTTGTTCAAGACCTCTTGAAGAAACTGACTCAGTTTTTCAAGAACTTGATTGTGATATATCAATGGATGAGGTAAAGTATAAATGCATTCAAACGTAATAAATCCTGTGCTGAATGAATATTTCATCAATACAAGCGATGTTTTGAGCTCACACATAGTTGACTTTTTTAATATGATTTTTAAAATTGGGCATTTTCCCCTAATAAATTGTTTTGTACAAGAAAATCTTACTTTAAACAATTGCTTGACAGTATAAAGAATTGAAACAGGAATTTAAATATGAAGACTATTTAGATTTGACTTAACACAATAGGTGCAGATATATGTTGACTCGATTGAGAATATCAGCTCATAAGCTAAGAGAAGAAAGTGCTAGATTCGGAATTATAGACTTGAAAGAAATTAGAGAAAATACCAGTTATGTGAGAAGAATGACGTTGAAGACGAGTACATTTTGTTATTGTGTGTGATAAGTTCAGAGACATACGAAAAACATTCATTCCAAAGTATTATATAGAAACACATTCAGTGTTTAAATTTATACAATTGTTTAATAGTAAACGGAGGAAAGTTTTAGTTAATTAACTTGTGCAACTATATTTGTAAAGCAGTAGAGATTCGTAAACATGCTCTTAACATCACTCATTAGCGTAATCTGTCTTTTGTAAATTACTGTTATTAATTCATCCTCGAAATACGTCTAGTAATTGTATATTGATGATGAACCTTATTGGTTCAAATCTAAAAATAAAATGTATGTTCTGTTCTGTTCTGTTCTGTTCTGTTCTGTTCTGTCAATCCAAATTTTAAAATGAGATTATTCCATTTTGTATTTTTAAAACATTTGTCTCCAAGAATGTAAGTATTGATATCTCCAAGGATATGTAATTAATAAATTCGTTCCAAATACAAATTATCGTTCGAAAATTCGTCCAGTCAGGCGTGTTTAAGCTTTTTCGATGAAAATTATTATACTGGTGAAAACCCGACTCGTGAAGATATAACGAGCTACTATTATGTGTGGACGCTTACTGCATGAGCTTTGAATACTGAGATTTCAAATCAACATCTTACAGTATTTATACCCCCAAAACGAAGTTTAGGGGGAAAAAAAAAAAGCACCCGGTGGTTGGTCGGTCGGTTGGTCGGTCGGTCGGTCGGGCGGTCGGTCGGTCGGTCTGTTGCTTTTCCTTGTCCGGAGCATAACTTGAAAACTACTAGTTGGAATTCAATACAACTTCATACAATGGTCAAGCACATTGAGAGGAAGTGCAGTGCACAAGAACTATAACTCCATCTTGACTAATTACAGAGTTATTGCCCTTTGTTACTTTTCCTTGTCCGGAGCATAACTTGAAAACTACTGATTGGAATTCAATACAACTTCATACAATGGTCAAGCACATTAAGAGGAAGTGCAGTGCACAAGAACTATAACTCCATCTTGACTAATTACAGAGTTTTGCCCTTTGTTACTTTTTCCTTGTCCGGAGCATAACTTGAAAACTACTGGTTGGAATTCAATACAACTTCATACAATGGTCGAGCACTTGAGAGGAAGTGCAGTGCACAAGAACCATAACTCCATCTTGACTAATTACAGAGTTATTGCCCTTTGTTAGTTTTCCCTTTGTCTGGAGCATAACTTGAAATCTACTAGTTGGAATTCAATACAACTTCTTACAATGATCAGCACCTCAGAGGAAGTGCAGTGTACAAGAACTATAACTCTATCTTGAGTTTTACTGAGTTATTGCCCTTTGTTAGTTTTCCTTGTCCGAAGCATAACTTGAAAACTACTGGTTGGAATTCAATACAACTTCATACAATGGTCAAGCACATTGAGAGGAAGTGCAGTGCACAAGAACTATAACTCCATCTTGACTAACTACAGAGTTATTGCCCTTTGTTACTTTCCTCCTTGTCTGGAGCATAACTTGAAAACTATTAGTTGGAATTCAATACAACTTCATACAATGATCAAGCACACTCAGAGAAAGTGCAGTGTACAAGAACTATAACTCTATCTTGAGTATTTACTGAGTTATTGCCCTTTGTTACTTTTCCTTGTCCGAAGCATAACTTGAAAACTAATATTTGGAATTCAGTACAACCTCATACAATGGTCAAGTACATTTAGAGGAAGTGCAGTGCACAGGAACCATAACTCCATCTTGACTCATTACAGAGTTATTACCCTTTGTTACTTTTCCTTGTCCGGGGCACTAACTTGAAAACTTCTGGTTGGAATTCAATACAACTTCATACAATGGTCAAGCACAGTGAGAGGGAGTGCAGTGCACAGGAACCATATCTCCATCTTGACTAATTACAGAGTTATTGCCCTTTGTTACTTTTCCCTGTCTGGAGCATTTTTCGAAAAACTACAAGTTGGAATTCAATACAACTTCATACAATGGTCAAGCACAATGAGAGGAACTGCTAAGAACAATATCTCTTTTTAGTTTGTTTGCAAGGTATTATGTTACTACGAACTTCTTCAGTTTATAAAGCAATCCTTTTGGGGGTATTAATCACATTTAGTGATAGCTCTAGTTTATTTAGGAAATAGATTTCACTTTTGAGTGATATACGGGTTAGTATATCACTGTGGGGAGTGTAAATGCGTAGTAATCTAATCACGAAGGCCGAATGCCTGAATGAATAATTACGAAGCATCTACACGACACACAGTGATATACTAACCGGTATATCACTCAAAAATAAAATCTATTTCCATTCTTACACGTTATTCTTAACAAAAACATGTCCGATGGGGTACTATTTGCTGCGCTTTCATGAAGTCGCTGTCTTGAAACTTGTAGTTTTCCGTGCATTCCTTGCATTTCGTGAAATTTTGGCTGTTCTTTTTTACTCCACAAATAAAACGCTATTCGTCTTATTTTTGCTGTTTCTGATATTGCTGGCGATACCGGAAGTGTAGAAAATTTTACTACGATTTGTTTTACATCACGTGAATTCTTTACAACAATACCAATCCAAGCGTATTAGCGCATGCACACTCGTAGATGTTGTGTGACAATTACACAGGAGGGAATTTCAGCAGTCAAAAATAGTTCCGGACGCCTAGCGTGAAAATTTTACTACGATTTGTTTTTCATCACGTGAATTCTTTACAACTATACCAATCCAAGCGTATTAGCGCATGCACACTCGTAGATGTTGTGTGACAATTACACAGGAGGGAATTTCAGCAGTCAAAAATAGTTCCGGACGCCTAGCGTGATATACTTAAATAGTTTTATCACGCTCAAATCCTTCTTTGTGTATATAGGAGAAATATCCAATAGCCAAGACCGTCTTATTATGACTTGTTTGCTTATATGCGGTAGATATTTCATTATATGCGGTAGATATTGTATTATATGCGGTAGATATTTCATTATGTGCAGTAGAAATTCCATTATGCGTAATACTTTTTTTCTTTATATACTGTTCAATCTTTGTTATATGTAGTAAGACTCTTCTTATATGTGGTGGTATTGTCTTTATATGCAGTGCATTTAGTTTTGTGTGTGGTACAAAGACCAATATATGCAGTAGCTTTGTTATTGTGTGTAGTAGATAAAACGTTATACGTGGTGCTTTTTACATTATATGATGTGCAAAATGAAATATATGTGATAGTGACAGAGTCCATTATGTGTGGTGCTTTTATCCTTATATGCAGTGCAAATAACATTATTTGTTCTACTTTCGTTTATATACGCTGTGGATATGACATAAATAGATCGATTATATACAGCATAGAAATTGAGAAAAAAACTCTTGGAAATATCTGTGAAAATTTAACAACAGTCCGTTAAAAATGTGGGGAGGCTCATTCTACCATAAACGCGAAAAAACATAATACTTAATTACACATATAAAAAATCACTTCTTGGGTTTGTTTACATGACTGACCAATCAGAACGCACAGACATTATCTCATTCCCAGGTACACAGCTCATTCCCAGTAGGCTTTTTTGAATTGATGGACCTAATGCGCGGGAACGTCAATGTTGTCTGATGATGCTGTCATCATTTCTTTTCAAATATTTGTTTCAAATTTATGCATTCTATGGCTGTAGTTTTTTGTGTTAACCTTTTTCAACAACGCAAAGAGTAAGCTGACGGAATTATGTTAATAAACCATGCAATCTTTTGTTTTAAATAGATCATTTTGTTAGTTTTATATACTTGACAATCTGTCAGTGGAAGTATACAATAGGGATGTTTTGCGCAGCGGAAGTGAGCCTGATATGGTCGGAAGTGTGCTTGATATCGATATCACGCACACAAGCTCAAACGAAAACCAATTTGAGCTCCCGTTGCTTACATATATAACATTTTAAATTTAGTGCAAATTTGTATATTCAGTAACATATGCAATAGAAATGTTTTCAAACATGCTACCGTCCATGACATGCTCAATCAAACCGAGCTTGCAAAATTTTCGTTTATGTCGTGCTGGGCGACCTGTGTTTTTCCACTAAGATTCTATTCTGCCAAGACATGTACCACACATTGTTTTAACCTTAGCTTTATTGAATTGCTTGAAATTTAAGAACATCTGTGGTCGAGAAATCCGCCGATATATACCGAACCCCGATTCGTATACCGGATTTATGCGTAAATGCTAAAACTTAAAAAGTTTAAGATTTGGTGATACAGCAGTGCAGTGTTGTTTGCCATTACGAAGAAATGCAGGAACTGATGATTACATAGATCAATGTGTAGATATATTGGTAGACAGGTTATAATTTACGCATAAATCCGGTATACGGATCGGGGTCCGGTATATATCGGCGGATTTCTCGGCCACAGATGTGTAGAGGTTGATTTTGCCAGTGTATTAAAGAATATTTCCAGAAAGGCGAAGAGGCGGGTAAAGTCAATGGTATTGATGTTTAGAGGAATGAATGCCCTTTAAATTGACACCGGACACTTAGGGGGTTGTTGTGTTTATGTAGAGAAACTACCTGAAAATCAGCCGACGGTTGTACTTTTTGACATATAAACATTGTTATCTTTTACACATACTATATACACCTCGGATTTTCTTTTTTGAAACGACTTTTGTGTGTTTTATGGTTATTCAGTTGATGATAATATATGTCAGTCATGTAAAACTTGGACTTTTGGCCATTTTTTATGAGCAAGAGATTTTGAGACCAAGCTGACACGCTCACCTGGAACAGATCCCCAGGTGTCTGTGATTTTGGCGGGAAAGTTGCACTTGCTTTCCATGATGTGCCTTCGGTAGGCTGCGTATACATATACAATATTAAATGTTGACTTTATATTTTAGTTTAAACAGAAATGTTGAATATGATTAGAAACCAACACATAAATTAAAACACACAACTAAATTTTATTCGCCGACAAGAGTAACTGTGACGTATATATTGCGGAAATATCAAACTATCGGTGTTTTTGTTTTGTTTGCGGGCAAAGTATCAAACGGAAAAGATATTAACGGGTACAGGTCGATTTGTAGTAATTTATACACACCATATAAAACCATAAAAGCATATGGTCATTCTTAACAGACAGACGGACGGACGGACGGACGGACGGACGGACGGACGGACAATATCGTTTATTCACTCAAGGTACATAATACTACATGAGGATTTTCTTATATAGAAGCAAAAGCATGTTAAGTGCTTCCAATAAATTATAGTTCTGGCTTCCATAACTAAATTGGTCTTTTTATTGTGTCAGTTGACCATATTTAGTTATGGAATTGTAGCCTTGCAAAGTTAACAGGATAAGGTCCGTTTTTATCACTTGGCATAAAAGATATCGCACCTTTAATTTTCTATAATAAACTACCACAGCATCCTTAAAACAAATTTTTAAATGCTGTTGATTCCAATGATGAACACCTACTCGCCATATATGCTCCAAAAGTAAACTAAAACATTTTATTTCTTTATTTTCATATTCGAAAATGAAGCTAATCTCATTATCGCAAGTGCGCGTGACGAGACGAGAATGGAAAACCACCGTCTAAAAATAGACATGGCGTAATGTAGAAGAAACAATTATTATAATATTGAATGAAACATACTTATGTTATGACAAAATTTAGTTCAAGAAGGTATTTTTAACTGCCGGAAATACTTTTCTGCATGTTAGTTATTTTTTCAACTTAATGTTTACATGCGCTTCAACATTGGGGAGTCACATGACAAAATACGAGTTTCGGAACGCTTCGGCAGTTTTCCAATATGGCGGCCAAATTTTGTAAAATTTCATGGGTGTTGTTATATAAAGGTTGAATTTAAGGTATGTTGAGAAGACACTTGTTCTAATTGGGCAAAATAGTAGATTATACTTCAGTCTTGTCATATAAAGTAAGATTCCTCCCAAAAGTATGTTTACCGCAGTTTGCGCCGTACACCTGTTGGGTTTCTCAGAAGGATCGTCTTTGACGCTATAATGAGAAATAGGAATAATAGCGTCAAAGACATTGGGCTACTTCCAATAGTAATCATGCAATAGATACTCACAGGGGAATATTTCAATTTGTACGGTTTGATCACAAAATGACCAAAAAACAAACAAACATGCAAAACCGTGTGCCATACATAATGCTAGTATAACAGAGTGGATGATGTACATATTATTTTTTTTTACAGCCGTATTATTTTCAATGTACGGATAATAAGTAAGATATATACCAGTTCTATTATTCCTGTATATAAAGAGCAATATTTTAATAATAAGAAAGAGAAAGAGAATAGCACCGATGGTACTATTTTCGCTGCGGATTACTTTTCATTACTAGCAATAGTGTGTAAATAGCGTAATTTATGAATGAAATACCTGAGTAACGTGACCTTGCATGCAATTCTCGTGTTTGTTTCAGTACAGTTCTATTTTTATACCAATAAAAAACAAAAATAGTTTAATTGAACACAAGGATTACCGAAAACAGGAGTTGATGATATAGTGCATCAAGGAAGCTGTGAGTTACTCATTAGATACATTGTATTCGAAAAACAACATTAGGGATGCTGATTACCATTATATTCATAGAACATATTAATTAAAATTTTGCAAAGATCGTCCGTAAAAATTTACAAATGTTATTAAGTTTATTTTTATCGCGAGACTGTAAAATTTCTTGGAAGATGTAATAATTATCAGTTAAATTAAAGTCTTTTAAGTACGTGTTTCTATGGGTTCTGAAGTACTGGCAACTCAATAAATAGTGCCTTTCGTTCCCGATAGAGCCGTTATCGCACAGAACTATAAGAGACTATTTCTAAAAGCCATGGCTAGCTGTGCATTCTTTAAATGAATTAAAACCGTAGATTATACAAGTTCGAAAAATTGCCATAATTATGAGATAAAAATACCAAGTGTTATGGTCGGAAAAGATGCTCCCAGTGTGGAAGTTTCGACGTGCATGTCGAAATCCGACCACACCCACCCATCTGTCGGAAATCATTGTGTTAAACTTTCGTTAACAATTCCATGTCCAACATATAGATGATCTTGCCTACCTCGGCGAAGTTGTCAGTTTGAGCCCGGGGTCAATTTTCAACGGGGTCAAAATTTAATGTTACACCGGCAATATACGGTATCGTTCGGAAATATCCTAACCATCTCATCATAACGACGAAACTACCGCATATAATGAAAATACTACAGTATATAATGAAAATACTACCGCATAGTTATAAACAAGTTCATACTATTGTTGAATTCCAACTCAAAAACAGTAATAAGTAATGTTTCAAAATATATTTATTTTGCAAATAAGGAAAGAATCTCTTAAAACTTTGATTTTTTAGATTTATTCTTTTTGGAATATCTACATGACGTAAAATACAAATAATTCTCATGTTACCTACTATTTCTGTATTTCCCTTTGACCTGTTCAGAAATAGTGTTCCTTTTTTTCTATGTCTTGTCTCAGTATGTGCACTGTATGCTATAAACATTGTAATAATGTTTTATGCAATAAAGATATTGGTATTGTTATATTGGTATATTGGTATAGTTAGATTGAGCAATGTTTTATTTACTCAAGTAATTACTTTAACAGCAAACCCATTATCTCATTGTTTTAAGAGTAATTACTTGAGTAATTAAACATTGCTCAATCTAACTTTAAAATCACAGTTATTCTGTGGTAATTTAAAAGTATAAAATTTGTTTCTGTCCCATTAGAACATTTATTGATAATTATCTAAAACTTTTGATATAATAACTGTAAGTGGTCATTTGTTTATAGTGAAAGTATTTGCTTTAGTAACTGATTTTATAATTTAATTTGATTGAGAAAGGTAACTGATCAAATAAAATAATCAAATCTTACAAAGGTCTTTAAATGTATGTAGGCGTTCGCCAAGGGGAAAATTTAATGCTCTTGTTATAAGGTGTTCACGTGATTTTGGCGGCCACGTATTGATTTGTAAAACTGGACAATATTTTTGTGAAAAAATTTGAATAAACAGACATAGAAGCCAATTTGAGGTATATTTTGAACGTTATGGAGCTGTGAATTTAACTGTGAAATGATCCACCAAGCTAATGCCAGTGAAAAATAAGCACAAACGTCGAAGAAAGAGTACAAAAGGATCTAGCTCAAGCGACTTTGATGAACAACCAACAAAGATGGCGACTAGCGCCGATGTAAAAGATGTAAACAAAGCTAAAACAGTTTAAATAATATGAATACACTTACTCCTTCATCAAGTATATTGAATTCGACTCCGCCAGTTACTGGAATTCCATGTATTCCTAGTAATTTAACAACAGTTCCGTCAGTAGGGTCACAAATATTTCCAGCAACTGGAAATGCAGCGAATCCATTTCAAGCTCTCGAGCTACATAATACCCATGTCCAGTTACCAGCTAGCCTTGCTCCAACATATATAAATCCTCCAGGCAATATACAGAATGACTTACTACAGAAAATTGACTTGTCATGTTGAGGATTTCAATGAACGTAATCAATATATTACAAATAAACTTCTTCAACAGGGCTACCGTTATTACAAATTGCGTAAATATTTTGCTAAATTTTACTATCGTAATTCTGATTTGGTTTTGAAATTCAATAGTAATCTAAAGACTCTTCTGCGAGAAGGTATTTCAAAACCCGATTTTTATGGGGATGTGGTTTACAAACTTCGTAAGATTTTGGGTCATGGCAATTTTCCAACTGTATTTGCTAAAATTATAAAACGTTTTATTAAAAGAGGTTACGACCCAACTGTTTTGAGACACACCGCATGTTTGGTGTTCAACCCGTTTACAGTTGGACGCTATGCTTCCCTCTTTGATTGCGTCTGACGGAAGAGGGGGAGGACTCTGTGATGGGCAGTTTTTAAATCCCACTGGGACGAAACTGTTTTGATTTCTGTCCTCTGGCCTGTTTCGTCAGGCCCTTAAGGGTGTTTCTCTTGGTGCTCTGCCTTCTGCAAAGGCATTGAGTACATACGTTTTTTGGTTCTCAAGGTTTGCTTTTTATATATTTATACACGAGCTTTTTTGTGTTTTACATACCATGCCTTTTGTTTCCATTGCGTGTGTTAGAGATTCACCTAGCAGGGATTACTTTTATTTACACTGTCCTGTGACTTTGGAACATGGTGGGGGTAAGAGTGAGGTTGGGTGCGCACCATAAACCGGTTTAAGCTCCCCAGTGGTGTTTTTGCCACTGACCGTTCCAAGGCGGTGCCCCACTGTGTTCCTTTAATTGTTCGTTTTGTCCTCGTGTGTTTGCTTTGTATGCTAGTGTGTGCTGGTAGTGTATGTGTGTGTGTGTGTGTGTGTGGGTGTGGGTTGGTGGTGTGCACTTCTGGGTGCTGTGGGGCTCGTTTTGGAGATGCTGTGTTTTTGGTACGTGGCATTCCCTGTTTGATATTATTTTTGTTTTTATATGTAGTAAGGTATCAAAACTGGATAAGATTGAGGCACAGCAGGACACCATAGTTTCCAGATTGAATATGATTGAATCAAAAATATCAGGAAATAGACAGTTAATTGACATGGCTAACCTAAAAATTTGTGAATTAGAAACAAGCCAAACATTCCTTGGTGATAAATATGACACAGTAAACCTGGTCACTGACAGAAATAGTGACACACTCAAATCTCTACAGGGTGAGCTAAAACGTTTGTCTGAAACAAATAAAACACTCAAGAGGCAAAATATGACACTTAATGACGATATTGTCGACCTTCAGTGTAGATCAGTGAGGGACAATTTGGTTATTCTCGGTTTGTCTGAGCATCCCAGTTACATTATTGATTCGTCGAAGGATACACCTGCGGTCATGATGACTGTATCATCTAGTGGCGATGATGTGAATACACACAATCAACATAACCTGTCACCCCCTAGTGCTAGTGTTGCAATGGACACGACCAATACAACTGACAGCACACATTTGCCAATCTCACAGCCGACCCCGGAGTCAGTTGCTGCAGAAAAATCACCTAGCATAGTCCCGAATATGCGAGCGCTGCCGCTCCTGAAAATTGTGTCGCAAAAGTCCATCAATTTATTGAAAAGGTTCTTGGTGTGTCCGATGCCAGTTTGAAAGTAGATATTGATCGCGTACATCGTATGCCAGGTCGACCCATACCAGGTAAAACAAGATCCATGGTTATAAAATTCAAAGATACCGATTCAAAATTACTGGTTAAAAATGCTGCCAGAAAAGCTGAGTTAAAAAAGTATTCAGTTGCGGTTTTTGATCAGTTACCACGTCAGGTACAGGATCGTAGAAAAGAACTTATACCTACTATGCTAGAGGCTAGGCAAAAAGGCAGCACAGCATATCTTGTACGAGATAAACTTTATATCAATAACGTGCTGTACTCTCCTGATATTGTGTAGGACGAGAGAGAAGGGTGTGATGTCTCAGTTATTTCTTAGAATGTCGAAGGACTGAAAAATTGTCTAACGGACGGTGATTTTGTTAATTTTGTTACCAATTTTGACTTAGATTTTTGCTGTGAAACATGGCAATCAAGTAATAGTGAATTTTGTTTAGAAAGTTATAAAAGTGTTTGTGTTCCCAGAGTTGAAAGTATAGCTGTAAATAGGAAAAGTTATAGAGGTCATGGTGGTGTTTGTTTATTCATAAAAGAATCCATTTCAAATGGTGTTCATGTTTTAGAAAAAGATAAACGAAGTTTTATATGGGTGAAACTAGACAAATGCTATTTTAATATGGAGTATGATATTTGTTTGTGTTTTGCATATATTCCCCCAAGTGAATCTGTATATTTTAAATCACATGATATTGGTTTTATTGAAAACTTGAAAAAGATGTAAACAAATACTCAAAGTATGGCAAAACATGTATCATTGGCGATTTGAATGCACGGACTAGCAACCGTGACGATTTTATTGAACCAGTTGATTTATTTGATAATTATTTAAATACTTTAGATGCAGAATCAGAGGAGTGTTCGTTTATTACTGAGAAAATAATTAGCGAAGATAATATATGTAATTAATCAAGGTTAAAATTATTAGATATTTGTAAAAGCACTGATTTGAGAATATTAAATGGTCGTGTTGGTGATGACCGTCACATTGGGCATTTTACATTTTTATCAAATATCGGTAGAAGCGTCATAGATTATGTTCTCGCTTCGTTTCATTTGTTTCCAGTAATAAGTAATTTTATTGTACATGATATGTTTTCATTTTCTACACATGTACCCATACAATTTAATTTATCGGTACAGTACAATAAAAAACACAAATGTATGCAAAAAATCTAGTGGATGTAAACTTGTTTGGGATGGTAATAATATTGATCAGTACAATAATTTGTTGTTAAACGAATCACAGAACTTGAACAATATTGTTTCAAACATAATTTCATCTGATGTCACAGTAACTGATGGTATCAATGCATTTGGAAACATACTGCATGATACCGCATTTAAAGTATTCGGTGTAAACAAAGTGTACACGTGTAAAACCAATACAAAGCGGACTAATCCGTGGTTCACGGGTGATTGTCATTCTGCAAAGTCTGAATTAAATCGTGCAAATAAGATATATCGTAGACAGAGAACATATGAAAATTTTTGTGTGGTAATCGGTAAACGACGTTATTCCTGAAAAGTTAAGAGAATTGCTAGAAATTCATATATAAGTAAACAGAAAGGTGATTTACATAAAGCTGCAAAAGATAGTCCTAAAAGATTTTGGGATCTAATAAGAAAGTACAGGAATAAATCTAAAACTAATAATAATTTGACTGCAACTGATTTTTATGAACATTTTAAAAATTTTATTTAGCAGTGATATTGTATACACTGACCAAGACGTAGAAAATGTAGTTAATCAGGATAAATTTGACATTAATGCTATAAACCAATTAGATTGTGACTTTACGGTTGATGAAGTGAAAACTGCTATTGGAAATATGAAACGACAAAAAAGTGCTGGTGTAGATTTGTTAATACAAGAAATATTTATAGGTTCTAAGCATATCTTGTCTCCAATTTTATGCAGAATGTTTAACTATATATATATTAACGGTGTTTATCCGGAATCCTGGACAAAAGGCATTTTAGTGCCAGTTCCAAAGAAAGGTGATCCAAATGATGTTGACAATTACAGAGGCATAATGTTTAACAAGTATTTTTTCAAAAATATTTTCACAACTTCTAGATAACACAGCCCGAAAATTCGTTGAAGACAATAAAATTTTAACAGAATGTCAATTTGGCTTCAGACAAAAGCGGAGTACTGCTGATTGTATATTTGTCTTGCAGTCTCTTATTAATAAAGAAATTCAACACGAAAGAAAAAAATATACTGTGCATTTGTGGACTTCAAAAAAGCTTTCGATATGGTATATAGGAATGGAATTTGGTTTAAACTTATGCAATATAATTTATCCTCAAAATTTGTCAAAATGCTAAAGTCTATGTATAGTTCTGTCAGAACATGTGTTAGAGTAGATGGTAATCTTACTGAGTATTTCGACAGCTATATGGAAGTAAAACAAGGTGAAACGTTGTCTCCCTTGTTGTTCATACTGGAAAATTATATGTTAGATGATAGTGCTGATGTAATATCATTAGATGAAATGCAAATGTTCATGCTATTGTTTGCTGATGATACCGTACTGTTTTCTTATTCCGCCAAGGGGTTACAAATTTTATTAAATAAACTCAAGTCATATTGTTTAAAATAGAACATAACTGTGAACACATCTAAAACAGTTGCTATGATTTATAAATTAGGAAAACGTTGATTTTTATTATGACAATGTTATACTAAATATTGTTAATGAATTTTGTTACCTGTGTGTAGACTTGTCTGCAAATGGTAAATATTACACTGCCCAAAGATCCTTATCAGAGCAAGCTCTACGTGCTTTATTTACATTGAACTCTATATTTGATGTTGTACCGCTTTGCGTTACCGAAAAACTGAAGTTATTTGACTCAATGATTTTACCTATCTTAAAGCTGCTCGCTCTCAGATTTTGTTAAAAAAATTAATTTCTTCGAACTGCATGTAAATAATGTATTTTAGAACATATGGTGATATAAAAAGGCTCCAGTATAAATTCATGTCGCGTACATGTCTAAATTACGAAAAATACGCTACCAAACGCGTTTAAATTTTCAATATAAACATAGTGTAGCGGTGCCGTGCAACCGACCTTTTCAATCGATTTCTGCAAATTCCTACCTAGATTTTTGCTTAAAATTTTACTCTAGGCTTTAGCTTTATATTGATGAATAAGATTGTCAGATTTTTTTTAAATATTTTTTTCAACAGTAACTGAGAGCGAGCAGCTTTAAATTACGGGTGTGAGATATGGGGATTCCATAAAGCACCAGATATTGAAAAAGTTTATATAAAATTTCTTAAACAAATATTACATGTTAGATATCAAACCACTAATGCATATGTATACGGTGAACGTGGAAAAGTACCATTACATGTTGTTAGAAAAAGCAGAATCCTGAAATACTGGTTTAAAATAGTTAATGCCCTTGATACACTAGTTTATAAATGTTTCATTGACTAGGTAAATAGTAGTATCCGAGGTTCTTGGGCTTCAGAGGTCAAAACATTACTTAATGATCTTGGTTTTACGTATTTATGGGACAACCAATCTGTGACGAATATGCAAATAAATAAAGTTATTGAACGATTGTATGATCAGTATTACCAACAGTTCTTTGCTATGTTAAATACTCTGCCTAAATTAAATACTTTTAAATCTATTAAAACCCAAATTTGTCAAGGAAAATATTTATCATGTGTTAAAAATGATAGTCATTGTATTGCCTTGTCAAGGTTACGGTGCTTGGCACATAAGTTAGCTAGTGAAGAGGGTATAGAAATATTGAAAGATCGGAAAGGAAAATTTTGTAATATGAATGTCGTCGAAGACGAATATCACTTTGTAGTCGTGTGTCCATTTTATAGGAACCTAAGAAAGGACTGCCTTCCAAAATATTATTGTCACTGGCCATCAGTGCAAATATTTCGGAGATTGTTTACTTCAAATCAAACAGGTGTCATATGTAAACTTGCTAAATACATATATTTAGCAAATAAAAAACGCTCTGGTAATAACTAATATCTATATATGTATTTTAATGCATTGTAATGTCATATCTAATATGTCCAGTTTACGTACAAATAATCCTGAGAAACAAGTTGATTTAATACCCTGGCCTCTCTAGTAAATAATGTAAATAAAACATATACCGGTACACTCGAAAGTTTCATGCAGTATAGGTAAAATTCGATATTTCTACTATTATCATGTTTACATAAACAAGGGATAAAGGGTAGTCAGGTGTAAAATTATCCCTTCATACCTTGTTATACCCCCACAAAACGAAGGGGGGGGGGAGGTATATAGGAGTGAGCTTGTCGGTTTGTTTGTCGGTTTGTCGGTCGGTCTGTTGGTTTTCATGGTTTCCGGATGATAACTCATGAACGACTTTACCCATTTGAATAATTTTGGTACACACGTGCAACTTTATGAAATACAGGTCAAGTTAAAATTTGGGGTCAGTAGGTCAAAGGTCAAGGTCACAGTGACTCTGAACTGCTGTAAAACAGTTTCCGGATGATAACTCATGAAAGGCTTGACCGATTTAAATAATTTTTGGTACACACGTGCAACTTTATGAAATACAGGTCAAGTTCGACTTTGGGGTCAGTAGGTCAAAGGTCAAGGTCACAGTGACTCTGAACTGTAAAACAGTTTCCGGATGATAACTCATGAAAGACTTGACCGATTTAAATAATTTTTGGTACATACGTGCAACTTTATGAAATACAGGTCAAGTTCGACTTTGGGGTCAGTAGGTCAAAGGTCAAGGTCACAGTGACTCTGAACTGTAAAACAGTTTCCGGGTGATAACTCATGAAAGGCTTGAGCGATTTAAATAATTTTCGGTACACAGCTGTAACATCATCAAATACAGGTCAAGTTCGACTTTGGGGTCAGTAGGTCAAAGGTCAAGGTCACAGTGACTCTGAACTGTAATGTAAAACAGTTTCCGGATGATAACTCATGAAAGGCTTGAGCGATTTAAATAATTTTCGGTACACAGCTGTAACATCATGAAATACAGGTCAAGTTCGACTTTGGGGTCAGTAGGTCAAAGGTCAAGGTCACAGTGAGCCTGAACAGTAAAATGGTTTACAGTAAAACGGTTTACTTGGAACATTTGAATGGTTTCTATTTCTTACGCTTGTCCAGGCGCAATTTTTTACGCTTGTCCAGGCGCTTTCTTTTATACATAAAGTGATATTTGTTTTTGTCTTTAAACATGTTTGAAATAAACCTATTAAATTGAACAATAATTGATAATTTCTAACCTTACACATTTTGTATGCTATTAAAACAATACATTTACACAAGTTATTGTATAATAACTCAACTCTATGTCCTTGTGGCCATTCCTTTCTTATGGTTGCCATACTTCTGTGACAAAGCTGTTATATAATTCGTCACTCTTGTGACAGTTCTAGTTTGAAAAGGTATATGTACGCAAGTAGAGTCTTGACATAACACCAAAGACGTATAGCGTAGTGGATAAATCGGCGGCCGTCGAAACTTGGTATCACGAGTTCGAGTCCTGGCTGCGGAAGTTTTTTTATCTTCATTTTTCAGATTTTGCATCCATGTTAGTCTATTGACTATTCACAAAATGTACGGTTTTTATTAGAAGTAAATGTAACATGAACTCATAATTCCATCTATATTTTTGAGGATATGTTTAAAGAAGAAAAGCCATGTAGATCAAGATTATGGCAGAAAAAAATGTGCTAAAGCATGTAAATGTGCAGAAATTGTAAAAACTGTAATGGAGGTTAATTAAGTTATACTGAAAAATAAAAAGTAGAATGGTCATGAAACAGCCCCCTTCGTCCCTCCCCCTCCCAAAAAAAGGGGGAATATAAAGAACATAACGAAACTTTAAAAAATGCATTCCAGCTATACGTTGTCTTCCGGCGACAATGCATAATTGATCCGAATTCAGACACCTTAACCTCTACGCTATGGCGGCCTTTTGAATATGCACCGTTTTTTATCCATTATATCAATAAACGTATTAATCGCAACACTTTTTCTTACCTAAAACGTTGAAATGGGATTTTCCGATAATAGTAGCGTTATCGAATTGGATCTATAAGTGAATTGCTTCAATCGTAATACTGCAATATACGGTATTTTTTCATTCCTTAGTATAACATAATGGCAAAGACCAGAGTATCATATCAATGAAGTTACTTTTTCATATTGTACACATGTATACATATATTTGTTCATGCTAGTAAAAATGCAAAACATTTTCATTAACTCTTGTATATCTAATGATTGTGTTGTAACCACTGTTTATATTGTCATGCTCTTCTCATGTTTTGTAGCCGCCGAAATACATATAATAACGGCGACGAACAAGTTTGTTCATAAGCTGAATAAATAAATTGAAAAATTGTTATTTTCAATGTTTTTGAATGACTTGCATAATTTCTTTCACGAAAACAGAGAACTAAATGGAATCAAAATAGAAAATGTGCAAACCTACTTAAAACTTTTTATACTGCTATATGCAGATGATACTTAAATTTTAGCGGATAGTGAAGCAGATTTACAGAACGCGCTTAATACTTATGAACAATATTGCAATAACTGGAAACTCACGGTAAATATTAATAAATCAAAAATCTCGAAAGGTAGACAGCCTTTATATAATTTCACTCTTAACAATGAACCCTTAGAAATTGTAACTGAATACAAATATTTAGGAATTTATTTCAATAGGTCTGGTTCATTTGATAAAGGAAAGCAACATATTGTTTCGCAAGCTACCAGGGCAATGTTTAGTATGTTAAGAAATGCAAATCGACTGAGTCTTCCAATTGACTTACAAATATAAATTTTTAATAATACAATTAAACCAATTCTGTTATACGGGTGTAAAATATGGGGGTATGGAAACTTAGATATAATTGAACGTGTGCACTTTAAATTCTTGAAATATATACTTAAAACAAAAAGGTCTACTCCTAATTACATGATATACGGTGAAACAGGATGCACTCCAATTGTTTTAGACATCGAAGAAAGAACAAGAGCATTTTGGTCAAGAATTTGTACTCAAAATCAATATGAACTACCACGAAAATTGTCTTCAATAGTCTATAAAAGTATGTTAACAATCATTAGCAATTATGAAAATTCTGTGCTGAAGAACAAATTTCCGTGGTTTTATAATGTTAAAAATGTTTTTATTAAATGTGGTTTAAACAATATTTGGGACACACAAACTTTTCCTAATACAAAATGGCTGAAACTTACAGTTCGGCAAAAATTTAAGGTAGATGTTTAGGGTCGGCTCAGTGGAGTTAAATTACCCATTTAGACAATAAATTATCATATATTTTGTATCTTTTATATAGATTATGACTAAAACAAGTCGTTTCATGATTTTTAAAACTTTTTTTGTTTTTTTTGCCTTTGATATTGTATGATATTTGTTAAATTTCGTAAAATTTTGATGGGCGATAGCAAAGCCATTTTTGCGATTTTTACCACCAAATTCATAAAAAAATGTATATAATTATAATGTCTAGGGATCCGTGTCACGGACTTTCCATATCATTCTTCAAACAAACAAAAATTAACATCAGAGAAATTGCAGCCTTTTTTCTGACCGCTTGTTACGTATTTAAAGATTATTAATCCCCTGACCAATTTATCAAAAATTCCTGACACGGATCCCTCCGTAATAAAATTTTCTTTAAACTGGTCTAAACCCCATGTTAATTGACATTCAATTAACAAAATTATGCTTGTTCAAAGTTGACACATCTTCCTTCAAAGCAAGTGTCAAAAAACGCCGATTTCTAAAGACACTCATAATTTGATTGGATTATATGAAACAAAACCCGTTTAAATGCATCCAATTATACGTAAGTACAATTATATGACAATCCATACAATACTTAACCCTGTCATATCAGAAAAAATACAAGATCCGCCCACAAAATCATTTTAATGCGATATTTACAACTTTTTTCTTAGTGTTTTATTGCTCCTACAGTATTTCGACAAGACGGTCACGTGATTATCTAAAGTATTTGAGGTACACAGCGGGGAAAATGGAGAAAGTTGAACGAGAACTTATATCTGCAGTAGAGTCGACGGGGTAATTGATAATTATTACACTCGAAGCTGTTGTAAACGACTTGAAAACATGTTAATGGTGTTTAAGCATTTGATATAACTTTTAAAAAATATAATTAGTTAAAACTCCGATTTTATCCAAAAAAAAAGTAATTCATTTAGTAATCTGAGCTTATAAGGCGATGAATAAAATTTGGCAACATCCGTAAATAATAAACACAACTACCATGCAGTGCCCTTTGTGCAACTGTTTTATACAAATTATAAGATATAATATAATAAAATGTTATGAAAATTGCTAAAAATGATTTTGTCAAGAACGCAAATTCATTTGAATACTATGATAGTTAACTGTACCGTTGTGAAAAACCTTTTTGTCATTTTGTGAAATCGGATTTTACAGTGATGTTTTTAATTTGTTAAGTTATATATGTATTCTTTAATCAATTAGAATTTTTATTTCGCAGAAGTATGTATGATGTGTTGAATCAATCACATTCTAAACTAAACGAAATCCGCATACAAATAATCCAGTTATACCGAGTTATATAAGTGTCGGGTTAGAAGTGGCTCCAAGTGTATAAATAATTTAGTATAAATAGTTCATTGTTTCATAGGTATATTTCACTCCTTTGTTGTAGGCTATGCTTTACTGTTCATTTACATCACGAAGTTTGAAATTTCAGATACAGACGCCTTGTTCTCTGATGGCCATAGTGCACTCCAGTGGTCCGTTAAATGTAACAAAAAATATGATAATACATGTAAAAGTTCTGTAAACTGTAACCCTAACTGTAAGACGAAACCGAAGTGGCGCGATGGTAGTAATGAGTCTTTTTCACGCAATATTGATACAGATCATCTTAATTTTTTAGAAAATTATTTAATTTCACTACAAACAGAACTGTCTATTGAAAGTGCTACAACCGAAATACAACATCTGTTCGAAAACGCGGCGAGTAGAACCTTTCCAAGTAATAATAAGACATACACAGGTAAATCTTTTAACGATAATACCGATAGCGCTAAATCAACATATCGTAACAATCACAACTCTGATAATAAATTACGATTAAAAAATGCAAGTAAACAATACAAGCGTACTATGAATAATTATATAGGTAAATATAAATTGAATAAAGCAAATAAACTACGACACATGCATTCGAATAACCCTAAACAGTACTGGAATTTCTTGAAGAAATTAAAACCGAAAGTTAAAACTGCATTTCCGTCTATTGATGAATTTTATGAACATTTTAAGCAAATTAACTCCAATATACAGGAAAATGACGAATATGATGCCATTGTTGATCTAATTTTCATTGAAAATTAAAGCCAGTCACATTACAGACGAAGAAATAGTGAAATGCATTAACAGCTTAAGTAATGGAAAAGCTTCAAGCCAAACCGACAACATTTTAAATGAGTATATAAAAAGCACTAAAACACTGATGCTTCCTATCTATAATCGTCTTTTTAACAGTATCTTAGACACAAGTTATATACCAAAACCCTGGCTCGAAGGATCGATTATCCCTATCTTTAAAAACAAAGGTGACCCAAAGGCTTGTGGGTCATATAGACCAATTACGATATTATCATGCCTTGGCAAATTATTCACAGCAATACTTAATCTCAGGCTAACGAGTTATGTAGAAAATTTCAATATACTGGAAGAAAACCAGGCCGGCTTCAGGGCCGGTTACTCTTGCTCAGACCACATCTTTACTTTGCATGCACTAATTGAAATTATGAAGAAGCGAAAGCTTAAACTTTTCTGTGCCTTCGTTGATTTTTCACAGTGTTTTGATAAGATTTGGCGCTTTGGACTATGGCATAAATTATTCCAAGTAATTTTCAATATGTACCAAATCATTAAGTCATGTGTACTGCATAACGGGGTACAATCATCTTATTTCTTATCCGAAATTGGGGTTCGACAAGAAGAAAATTTAAGCCCGATCCTCTTTTCTTTTTACCTGAACGATTTGCAATCATATCTTGAGGCATGCGGTACCACCGGCATAAAGTTAAATGATCCGAATACCGAAGAAGTATGGCTTAAACTATTGTTACTTCTTTATGCAGACGACACCGTAATCGTTTCAAATAACCCGTCTGATTTCCAGAACTGTTTAGATATATTCTATAATTACTGCGACCAATGGAAATTAAGCATTAACAAAAATAAAACAAAAATCATTGTTTTCGGCGCAAGAAATACTCGAACCTATAACTTTACCTTCGGGAATAACTGATAATTATCATTATTTAGGAGTTACATTTGCGAGTAATGGTTCCTTTTTAAGAGCCAGGAAGCACGTGTCCCAACAAGCTAACAAGGCTATGCATCTGCTGTCCACTAAATCCAACAATGCGGACTTGCCTGTTGATCTAACCATAAAGCTTTATGAACATACGGTTATACCTATATATAACATATGGATCTGAAATATTCGGTTATGAAAATTTAGATATATTAGAAAAAGTTAACAAAGTGTTTCTCAGAAAAATTACCAATGCCCGGAAAAGTACACCGCTTTATATGTTGTATGGTGAAACAGGAACCTTACCATTATCAATCACTGTAAAAACTAAAGGTCTAGACTGCTGTTAGGTAAAGAAAGTAAACTCTCACTGTTACTGTATAGATATATGTTAAAATTAAATAATCTTAATTTTAAATGGATCTCAAAAATTAAAGAAATTCTTGACACTGTTGGAAGAACAGACCTTTGGCTATACCAACATATTAGTAAACAAAAGCACTCATAGAATAATAAAACAAACGCTAGTTGACCAATTCAAACAAAACTGGCATACTCAGATGCAGCAATCTAACAAAGGGTTAACCTATAACAGCTTCAAACAAAATCTTGAATATGAAAGGTACTTTTATGTTCTTTCTAGAACTGATTATTTGACTTTTTTTCAATTTCGATGTGGGAACAATCGGCTTCCAGTCAAATCCGGACGCTACGACGGTACCCCCTACCAAAATCGAACTTGCCCACTGTGCGATAACGGCTCTATCGGAAACGAAAGGCACTATTGAGTTGCCAGTTCTTCAGACCTCATAGAAACACGTACTTAAAAGACTAATTTAATTGATAATTATTACATCTTCCAAGAAATTTTACAGTCTCGTGATAAAAATAAACTTACTAACATTTTATAAATTTCTACGGACGATCTTTGCAAAATTTTAATTAATATGTTCTATGAATATAATGGTAATCAGCATCCCTAATGTTGTTTTTTTCGAATACAATGTATCTAATGAGTAACTCACGGCTTCGTTGATGCACTATTTCACCAAATACTGTTTTCGGTAATCCGTGTGTTCAATTAAACTATTTTTGTTTTTTATTGGTATAAAAATAGAACTGTACTGAAACAAACACGAGAATTGCATGCAAGGCCACGTTACTCAGGTATTTCATTCATAAATTACGCTATTTACACACTAATGCTAGTAATGAAAAGTAATCCGCAGCGAAAATAGTACCATCGGTGCTATTCTCTCTCTCTCTCTTTCTTATTATTAAAAGTTTGCTCTTTATATACATGAATAATAGAACTGGTATATTTCTAACTTCTTATCCGTACATTGAAAATAATACGGCTGTACATCATCCACTCTGTTATACTAGTATTATGTATGGCACACGGTTTTGCATGTTTGTTTGTTGTTGTTTTTTTTTTTGGTCATTTTGTAATCAAACCGTACAAATTGAAATATTCCCCCTGAGAGTATCTGTTGCATGATCACTATTGGAAGCACTTGACATGCTTTTGATTATATACTAGTATTAGAAAATCCTCATGTAGTATTATATGTACCTTGAGTGAATAAACGATATTGTCTGTCTGTCATTTAGTGTTTTTGTTGTTGTTGTTATGAGCCAGAATGATTCGGCATCTTGTTTTCTAATCAAGCATAGGCTGTCCACTATGATCGATATGTGTGATGTGTCTCTACCTACTTAGTCAACCATACCTCGCGCGCGTGCTTTACTGATCGCGTGTCATACTGATAATGCCCGAGGCTGTAAATTAGTTAATCTCATACAGTACAATGGATTGAAGATAATTTATGTATCCTGATTTATTAACGCTTTGAAACTCGTTTGTAAAATTTACAATAAAAACCAGTTATATTATGATAAAAATTATCCTATTTATTTGTCTCCATGTAGTCCAAATATTGTGAAAAATTTCTATTCGTTTCATATTTCCCAATTTTCGATTTATGAATGATAGTTAAACATTCGGCAAAAATATATAAACAATATACATGTATATTATTATTATAATTATTAGATGAGCAGGTGTGCCTTTACGGCAGTGAAATGTAATTTTTATGAAAAGGGACCGAGATAATACCACCACGAGAAAGTAATGATAACACTTTTTTCTAACTGAAGTATCATTATACATGTACCTGCTTACAACTTCTTTGCAATACAACCCCGTTTGTTTAGTGAACAATTGATTAATATATGATAAACTTTTGGTCTTCGCATATGCAGCTTTACCAAGACGCCTTCTTATTTGAAAACGAAACGTTGTATTACAACATTTTTTCCAGATCAAATGCATATTCATTTTTTGAAAAAAGTAAATCACAAACTTTTATGAATTCTGATATTCAAATGCTTTTAGGTCACACATTTCTTCACATGCCGACTTGTGTGGAAGGATTTGTAAAGAGAATAATTTTAGTTTATTTGTTTTCGTAACATATTCGTTTATTTTTTTGCATTCATTTTAATAGATTCTGTCCAAAATAAAAACGAATTTGATTTACGCATTGATAGTATGCAGTTAGTATTTCAGTGGGATGACAATTTATACAAACAAATAATCCAAATTTTACAATTACCTGTTAATTGTTCATTTATAATTGCAGAATTGCTAAGCGTGCACATCTAATCATCGAAACAATTAACTGATCAATACCGGTTGACTCTACCAGTTTATTGATTATCCCTTATCGGCGCCTCAAAAGTGGCGGAGCTATGAACGGTTACTGACACACATAGAGCGCGACGCTGTTGGAATACATACCGATCAACTTTAACGGTTCATAAAGCACGTTTTAATTATTTTTTCAGCATCTTTGATTTCGCTTATATATAGAAGTTAAAATGAACATAAAATAATGCATAAAAACAGAAATTTGCGATTTTAAAGCAAATTAGTATCGATAGCTGTATGTTAGGTGGAGAAAGAAATCAAACAATGCAAATAGACATTGACTAGGGGTCCGGCCAAAGCCCAAACAAAAGTTCATTAAAAATAGGATTTTGGAATATTGAAGGTATCTAAACGAAAACAAAATTTGATGATTTCATTTCATTCATTGGTTCTTACGGAATTTTTGCATTAGCAGAAACATGGGAATTAAGCAATGAGATGACGAGCGATATTCTGAATTCACATAATTGTTATTTTTTACCAGCAGTTAAAAACAGCAGGTTTGGTAGAGCTATGGGTGGAATGTCTGTATACGTTAAGAAAGAATTACAAAGTTTTATATCATGTATTGCTATTGAACAAGGTATAGGTATACTTCTTAGACTTAGGAAGTCATTTACTAAGTTAACAAAAGACACACTTATATTATTTGTATATCTACCTCCCATGGACTCACCATTTTATGTAAACAAAACATTCAAAGGTATACATTTATTACATGATGTATTAAGTTCTATTTATGCAAATCACATAGAGTGTAATTTTGTACTGATGGGAGACCTGAATGCCAGAACCGGCGAGTTAAATGAATGTATTCATACAGATGAAAGTATTCCCCAACTTCAAGAGTATAGTGAAATTTTTCACTGTCCTGTACGTGAATTGCGTAAATCTTGTGACAAAACAGTAAATGCACAAGGTAAATTAGAACTTTGTAAAGTTTACTCACTATACATTATGAATGGACGTATAGGTCAAGATACAAATGTAGGTCATTTTACTTACACTTTTACTTTGGGTTGTAGCGTTATCGATTACTTGTTATGTTCGGAAGATGTAGTAGACCATATCACTGACTTTAAAGTAGATGAAAGGGGTGAATCGAAGCATTTTTCTTTGCATGTCTCACTGAATTTTTCATACAATATAACGGAGAGTCCCGAACATATTACTCCATTTAAAGAGATCAAATATCATATCTCAAGTAAAGATAAGGCTACTTTCCAAAACAGAAGTAGTAAAACATTCACATTAGAAGTAATAAACAGGATATGTTTGGCAATAGATAACAATCGATCTGATATTAACGATATTGTTGCAAATTTTGTCGCCTGTTTGAAGGATGTTGGTAATTGTTTTCAAAGTAAAGTGAAATACGTAAATACAAATGCGCCAAAATGGTTTGATTTAGAATGCAGAACGCTAAAACGTTTGAAATATAAATAATTAAGACAATATAGACGTTGTAGATCTGAAGAAAATTTACAGTTATATTTAACAAAAAGAAATGAGTTTAAGAATATGTGTAATTTAAAAGCTCATAGTTACAATAAAAAAACATTAGATGATCTCACCTCTCAAGTAAATGATTCTAAGTCGTTTTGGTCCAAATTAAAGCGTATGACAAACCGTAAGAAACAAGCGGCCAATAATATATCTACCAATGAGTGGTTGCAACATTTCGAGCGTTTATTGAATCCATATACAGTTGACGAAAATGATAATATTAATTATAAGCTATTTGATGAAGAAATAGAGGATGATGCTGAGTTATATATTTTCAATTCTGATATTACTAAAGAGGAGGTTAGAATGTCGATTAAACATTTAAAACTCGGTAAGAAACCAGGACCTGATAATATTATACCAGAATTTTTTATCTATGGTATAGAAAGTTTTATACACATTCTAGTAAAATTATTTAATCGATTATTTTCAAAAGGAGAATATCCAGAGACATGGTGCGAATCCATTATAGTAACACTGCATAAGAAAGGTGACACTAACAACGTAGACAACTACAGAGGTATCTCTCTTCAGAACGTACTTGGGAAACTTTACTGTGGCATTTTAGTGGCCAGACTTAACTTTTTTCCCAAATGTATAATAAAATTTCAGAAAACCAAAGTGGTTTTAAGGCAGGTTATTCAACTGTTGATAATGCCTTTGTACTTAAGTCAATTATAGAAAGAACACTGAGAAAGAAACGGCATAAATTGTATGTAGCTTTTATCGATTTCCAGAAGTGTTTTGACACTGTAAATAGGCAAATACTTTGGAAAATATTTAAGGAAGGTGGGGTTAAAGGCAACCTGTTTAGATCGTTGCGAAGCATGTACAATACAGTTAAGTCATGTGTACGCTGCAATGATACACGAAGTAAGTATCTAACAAGTTCGGTCGGTCTTAAACAAGGTTGTTTGGCAAGTCCAATATTATTTTCATTCTTTATAGATGAATTAGAACGTACATTAGAAGAAAATGGTGTTACAGGAATTCAGTTACATCCAGATACTGCCCAACTTATTTCATTAATGTTTGCAGATGATATAGCTTTAATGTCAGATACAATATTTGGTCTTCAAAGGGAGTTAAATATTTTATCTAATTTTTGTGATACGTACAAACTTAAAGTGAATGAAAATTAAACAAAAATTGTTGTATTCAAAAATGGTGGCACCTTAGCTAAGAATGAGAAATGGATGTACAAAAATACTCAGTTAGAGGTTGTAAATATGTTTTGCTATGTTGGT
The DNA here is from genome assembly GCA_022818135.1 of Saxidomus purpurata. NCBI lineage: Eukaryota > Metazoa > Mollusca > Bivalvia > Venerida > Veneridae > Saxidomus > Saxidomus purpurata. Next base: position 39,159,969 of record JAFMSR010000007.1, read on the forward strand.
TTAACACTAACAAGGCAATTATCCATGAATATTATAGTCAAAGAACTATGTATTAAAGGTAAAAGGGTGTTAATATCATTGCTAAAGTCTTTATATAACTTTGGACAGTTAAATAAAACAGTATTTTTCAAACTGTTTAATACAAAGATATGTCCTCAATTGCTATATGGTTCCGAAATTTGGGGTCTTGATAAATTTGATGAACTCGAACGCATTCAGTACTACACATGTAAGCGTTTTATGTGCGCCAAACAAAATTCTTCAAACGTAGCCATACTTGGTGACTGTGGTCGATTCCCAATGTATATCGAATCCCGTAAAAGGTGTGTTAAATACTGGTTAAAAATACTCAAAATGCCAAATACTAGATTCGTTAAAAAATGTTACTTAATGATGTATAATGATGATGTTAATGGTCATATAAACTGGGTTTCATCTTTGAGACAATGTCTCCAGATACATGGTTTTGGAAATGTATGGGCAAACCAGTCTATTAACTCAGAGCAACTGTTTTTAAAACATTTTGTACAAAGATTAAAAGATATGTTCTTACAGGACTGGCATGAAGCAGTAAATTCAAACAGAAAGCTTTCTTGTTACATACTTTTTAAAAAAACATTTACATACGAATATTATCTGGATATGTTAGATATTAAGAAATTTAGGTATGCTTTTGTAAATTTTAGGGTAGGTTCACATGAACTAGAAATTGAGACAGGTCGGCATCGGAATAGTTCAAGGCAAAACAGGTTATGTAAGGCATGTAATAAAAATGCAATTGAGGACGAATACCATTTTTTGTTATGTTGTGAATTTTATTCAGATTTAAGAGTAGTGTATTTACCTAGAAAGTATTTTATATGCCCTTCTCAAAATAAATTCTGTATTTTAATGTCTACAAAAAATGAAACATTAGTAAAATCGATTGCAACTTTTCTTTATTATGCTTTCGACAAAAGAAAAAAACAAATTTACATCACTTAGAAGTACATAATAATTATGATAAAATACTTTGTTAAAGCTGTAGCTTATATCAATATGTATTGTTTCAACATACTTAAGAGCTATACTCTATGTTATGACAAATGATCAGTTATGTACACATACTATGCTTTTGTGTAATATATATAAATGTATGTATATATTTTGCATGGGCCTGAGGCCTTATAGCGAATAAACTTTGTCATTGTCATTGTCAGCTACCTTAAGGACCTCTTTTTAGGCGATTGGTACTCTGCAATTGAAAATTCGAGTAAAAGCTCATTTTATAAAATATTGAAAACAGAATTTGGCATTGAGAAATATTTATCCTCTACTCCAGCTCTCCGATTTTATATGATACGTTTTCGAACAAGAAATCATCGCCTCCCAATTGAAACCGATAACTGGCCAAGAATTCCAGTAAACGAAAGACTATGCAATAATTGTGGAAAATTAGGAGACGAATACCATTTTATTTTTTAATTTACTTTATTTAATAATGAAAGGAAACAATTCCTGAAACCGTGTTATTTACGACGACCAAATTCAGTAAAACTCAGTGCATTGATGAATACAAATAACAAAACTGAATACTTAAATCAAATGCACTTTATGTCGCCGCTAATTAAGCCTTTTCTCGAACAACATAAATTCAGTATACAAGTCTTGTAATATTATTACATCAGTTCTGTTTGTTTGTATTGCTTTATGATAAGAATATTTTGAAAAAAAAAATCTCTGTAACTTTAAAACATTTGTCATGAAATATTGTTAGAAAAAGAGCCATATCTAACGACATGAATTATACAGAAAATATCTAGTAGAGTAGTATTTAAAATGAATCTCCACGGGTTAATGATTCAGACCATTTTAGATTACACTGTTGAAATTATGATCATCATGTAAAACAAGCTATATATTTTTCCACATGTAAAATTATAAATTATATCATTACATTATTCATATTTGAATGAACCTCATGTATGAAACTTCTCTCGTATATTACCTCTTTTTGTCATGTATACTTGCATGATATGAGTGAAATAAAGGTTTTTGACTTGACTTGACTTGACGAACTAACATCCCTTTCCTACATTATCTGTACATAATGTAAGGAAGTTGAATATGATAAACAGAAGCCACTAGTCTACCAGTGACCAGTCATATTAATTGACATGACGCGAAAGTATCGATCGCTCCGCCTACCGACCACGGGACCGATAGATAACAAAACCTCAGCCACGCTGTAGTGTTCAAGCAGTATCTACATAATGAATTTGCACATTTTGACTGGGATGGAAACAAAATTAAAAGGGATTTTTGTTCTGTTTTCGAAATTTTCTGTTTCCTTCTTTAAAAGAACAAGATACATATCACGCATTATGTGCATACATTTTAGACTTACCCTTCAAGACGGGGTAAATGAGTGCACAAAATGCCGAAAGGATCTCGAAACAGAAAATATTCGAAATATATATTTAAAAAAACAACATTTTATATATAGTAATATGAAAAATGTATTCACGATGCTTTTTCACAGGGTTTTTTCACCACCATGGAAAATATGCTCGTTCATATAAAGAACTTTTTGTATGCCGTGGTCAGTATTTACATGTATCCTGGTATTTGTTCTCAAGATGTATCAAAATAGTTTCAAAGTTTATTGGCAAAGCGGCATTAATAATGGTGATAGCGATGTCAGAGGCCAAAAAATTATCTATTAAATACAAACGAAACATCAAAGTTTTACTAGTTAACAATATATTTAATTAGATGGATCATACATGTTTATTGTACCATGAAATCTGACCAGTCAAGCGGGGCGGCATTGAGATATATATCAATATATCAAACATATGTTTAAGTTTAAGTTTTGATAAGTTTATTTTCAAATAGTCCTGTAGGCCATATGACAATCATGAAAATGGCGAGACAAATACAACAGTGAAACGGAGAAGGTTCTATAAGAACAATAGTTTTAACAATTGTCGATATAAATTTTACAATGATTTTTTTTGTATCTAATACAAAAAAAAAACAATTCATAATACCTGTGTTCTATCTAACATTAATCATATAATGATCCTCTTTTGATCTTGGCGAAACGAAACACAAGATCAACAATCGGATTTCGAAATCATTAAGCCCCTAGTCATTTTAATTCATTTAGTGCCGTGAAATATATTCAACAATATAAATAAGCTAGAAAAGTCACAAATATCACATATCTCCCGGTGACTTATCGAAACAAAGGCAAGATGTCACACTGTATATTATGTCTTATCTTTCTTGACACGTGTCTGTTTATAGGTCCATGACATAGAAAACAGCCATCGGTTATGCAAGAATTAAGTGCAGCAAGTATGCTTGAAGTCGCAGTTTACAAAATATTTGTGTCAGAACATAAATAATATATTCTTTCTTTATTTTTTATATACGTCTCATCTATGTAAATATCATACAATACATACAATTTTCTAAAAATCACATAAAAATTACATGGCCACTCTATAATAGAGTTACAAGAGACTGACACATAGTAATCTCATTAAAACATGACAAATATATTATAGTGTTTAACACTAGACAATATTTTGATTAAAATAGTTAAATAATACATGCTTATCTACATAACCATAAGATATTTTTGACAAAAAATGAGTATAAAGCTCTTTTGTAATAAGAGTACACTTAACCGATATTAGAAACGCAAAGATTTCCCCTGTTGAACATTTTTATTTGAATGACGCTATTGTTTTTATTTTTATTTAAGTCATTTTTTTACGATGAATTATTGAGACTTATACAATAATTCAATTTTATATTGTTTTTGTTGTGTATGAAATTTAAATAAATTTGAAACACGATAACACTTAAAATAAATATTTTGCCACTTTTGCGTTTCTAAACCTGTTGAGTGTATATTACACAAAAAGGATAAAATATATATAGATATGTAATGCGTACAGTTAGCGCAGATTACAAATATTTTGTGAACTTCCACACAATTGCCCCCTGTCTATCTTTATCTAATATTAGTTAAATGCTATAATTATTAATTCTAATGTTATTCCTAAAAATTAAGGTTTCGTATGATACTCACCGACATAACATACTTTTAGACTCCATAGACGAAGTATATGATTATAAGTAAATTATCCATTCTTTCTGCTGAAAGTTTCCGTGAAAAACTAAAGCGTTTGAAAAAGATTTTAATTAATCTAGATATGAATTAATATAAAATGACAAAAGTAACCGACACATTTAACATGGGTCTCGACACGGACCTTATATAAACATACAGGTCCGTGGTCACGATTTAGTGCCGGCTTAACTGTTTCTGTAGGCAAAGTATCATTTAAATTTCTTTCAGTTCTTGGTGTTAACTTGATAAAAAGGCCTTCGTAGTAATTAAACTTACTTTTTCATCATTTTTATATAATTTTTACATAAGACATTCATCTATCAACGAAGACAATGAACCTACATACTCAAGCTCTTTTACCACTTGTCGGAGGTAAACTCTCGAAAACAGAACGCGTTTTGTAATTTTTCCGTGTTTTCGATGTCCGTGATCACGCCCTTGATCAAGTACGCAATCGTTGACACATTTAATCTGACCGTCACAAAAGCTAAAAGTCGCTAGTGTTTCCAGAGCTTTGGTTATAATAAGTTTCAGTTGTATTTAAGCATTCTGAGCCATTTGGTTTCCTAAATTTAACAAAACATATGTTACACAAGCATTTCCTTTACTTGGTGAGGAAATCGGCCTTAGTTTTCCTTAAAGAGACACTCCCTATAATTTGTGTTAAACTAAATAACTCCAAAAGCATAACTGATATAATATTTGCAAGTTTTACTACTTAACCTAAACATTTAAGCTATACATTCCAGTCATTATTACGAAAGCCGAGAAGGGTCAAATGAAAAACAAAAAAGAGTAAATAAACGCGTACATACGAGAATAAAACGCGTACGTACGAGATTTAAACGCGTACGTACGAGAAATAAACACGCACGTACGAGAAAAAAACGCGTACATACGAGAATTAAACGCGTACATACCAGAACAAAACGCGTACATACGAGAATTAAACGCGTACATACGAGAATTAAACGCGTACGTACGAGAAAAAAACACGTACATACGAGAATTAAACGCGTACGTACGAGAATTAAACGATATAATTCACTGTGCTTTGCAGGTATAGCCACACCGGGTATAGGATATGTGAAAGTTACAAAAACGATTTTTAGAACTCACAGTTTACAGTTTTAAGGTGTTTTTCGCGAGTTTTCCCATATTTTCACTGTACAGTAGAAGCTGTATGATACTGTTAATTATTTGAAAAAAATCCTGTTTCAAAGTGTCATTAAAGGTATCTTCCTTAAAGTCCCAGGACCACAATTACAAGTAACTTTTATATTACGAAGAAAGATGTCTTACAGGCGTAAATGACATTTATTTATACCAAGAACAGTCCTAACTTAACTGTTTAAATCGATGTACATGTTCGAATTAAAGCAGTATTTTTCCCATGATATTGTAAAAAATAGGAAAGACTTTCTGGCAACTCTTTTTTCGTGAAGAAACGATTTGAATACAAAAGACATGAATGTGTCAGCATTGTTTTAGAGTGAATAGAACATGGTTCTATCACTATCCTATCAGTTATTTTACAATATCCGGAAATTCAAAGAGATCCTGTGACTTTAACCACTAATTTTTGATAGTGTGTGTCTCTGTGATTTATGTCCAGTTATTGTATTGATGAGCTAAGACGTTAAACCACTGCTAAATTCAGTTTATCAGATCATGAACACTTAAAAACCACCATAGAAAGGTTTATTAGTTCTTGATTCGTGCTCATGAACTAGTTAGGAATGAAACAGTTCTTTTAAAAATCTGATATCGAATGTTTCAATATTGTTCAATTTGTCTCAAGAGAGAAAAACTTTTATCACTTGTTCATACTCTTAGAAAATAGAATAGTAAGAAAGCTTTAGTGAAAAAAAATGAACTTGTATATTGTTGTTGTTGGAGATTAACGCCCGTTTCAACCGTATTTTGGTTATTTTTACAGGCGGGCAGTTTACCTAACCATCGTTCGTAGGAAGATCCAGTACTAGAGCCATGTTCTCTGTAAGAAACTGCCAACTTTCTCAGAAAGCGACATAGTCGGTAGCAGGACTCGAACCCATGTCCCTAAATCTACGAGAGGTTACAATGATTTCAAGTCGGTGGCTTTAACCGTCGGCCACGGAGGCCCTTGACTTGGAGAAAATTGGCCATTTTAAACTTGTGTTATTGTACATATATCCCAGCTAGAGCTATCACTGAACATAATGAAAAGAACACCACAAACGCGCCTTGTCACAAGAAATGGCATTTCTCATTACAATAAGTTCAACTATATGATTAACCAAGATAGCCGAGAAACACTGGGGTCACGACCGTACCTCCTCATATCACACCAGTACTGGTTTTTCCAGGAAACGGACTCGATAATGACTTGATAAGCTACAAGCTTTCTTCGCAATCGAGCTTAAATAAATTAGTATAAACTAAAGGGCTTAGGGATATAATATCATGACCTTAAGCTAGTATATAGTAAGAACATATGTTTTGCACTTGTCATTCAATGATCTGAACATTTGGCTGATACAGTATTTTGACATTTGACTCTGAAATGTGACCTTGACTTCTCCTTGGTGTGTCTCTTTCATATGTAAGTCATTTTATTCTCGTAGGTACACGTTTTATTTTCGTATGTTCGCGAATATTTCTCGTATATACGCTATTATTTCTCGAACGTACGTGTTTTATTCTCGTACGTACGCGTTTAATTCTCGTATGTACGCGTTTAATTATCGTACGTACGCGTTTTATTCTCGTACGTACGCGTTTTATTCTCGTACCTACGTGTTTTATTCTCGTATGTACGCGTTTAATTCTCGTATGTACGCGTTTAATTCTCGTACGTACGAGTTTTATTCTCGTATGTACGTGTTTAATTCTCGTATGAACGCGTTTAATTCTCGTATGTACGTGTTTTATTCTCGTATATACGCTATTAATTCTCGTACGTACGCATTTTATTCTCGTACGTACGCGTTTAATTCTCGTACATACGCGTTAAATTAATGATTATTATGCCGCATTAGTATTTGAAGTTGGTGCTTTAGATATAAAAAATCGGACTGGTAAAATGATAGTTGATTGTGTCGTTTTTTTTATGTTGGTAGAGATTTTGACAGTGGAAGGGAAGGAGTTACTCCTGCATGCAGTTGCTCTTTTCTTAAATTGACTCTCCCACTCAAATAAAATCAATATTTGGAAAGTTATTTTTTCATACTGGGAGCGGGAAGAGTTTGGTGTGTATTGGTTTAAAAGCTATTATTTCATCTACGCTTTTGTATACACACCATTTTCAGCTGGATTTTTACTTGAAAAAAATGCGCATAATGTCACTTTAACAATGTGGCCTTCTGAAAAGAAATAACATTTATACAACAAACAATTGAATAAATGAATGAATGAATGGATAAATGAATGGATAAATGAATGAATAAATGAATGGATAAATGAATGAATAAATGAATGAACGAATGCTTAGAGAAAAAATAATGCAGCATGAATGGGTGAATGAATGAATGAATTAATTAATGAACATTTTCTTAAGCAATATTATCTATAGCAGACGTACCCGACAAATACTCATTGATTGAGAAAAAGCAGTTCAATTGAAACATTTCAAAATGTACACACATTCTTCACTTCAACATATATGACCGTGCAACTAAATAACCTGAACATTGGTAATTTTTTGTTAACTGTAAATACAATGAAAACATTCATAAACTTGCGTAAATTATACTTAAAAGAATTTAATGAATTTATCTGTCTAATATTCAAAGGTAGAAGATTCCAAATATAGCTACTTTGATATGTAAATGTATCTTTCATATATTTAGTCTTATGTTTTGGCATTGTGAGATCTTTACGTTCTGTAGACTTTAAGTCATAGTGTTCTTTACTTGAAAAAGTAAAACGATCTGACATGTAATCAGGAAACAATCCATTCTTACATTTAAATAATGCAACATGATATATGGATTTATTTTCAAAAGTCATCCATTGCAATGCTTTAAATAACTCTAAAGAGTTCGTTTTAAAGGGGCTTTGTAAAATAATGCGAACTGCACGCTTCTCATAGGTACATAAAGAATTAACAGCCGAGGTCATTCTGTCTGGTTTGTCTAGGAAAAAAAGTAAGTGATGTCTTTTTTGCGTGACAAGATATTTGGTCTGCTCGTTACAAGTGAGTCATTGATAAGACATATAAAACTTAAGAATACTTTCTTTTAGGACCTGATCGTTCCTGCCGTTTGAACTACAGAAAAGCACCTGCTGACATCGATGACTAAACTTAAAGATAGTTTGTCAGTGTAGCCGTTGTAATACGATTAGTGATTATTAGACATTTTCGCTTTAAGCGATCTCTGCTTGTGTATAGTGGATATCAACTTACTGTTAGTATTTTATTCGGGGTTTTCTCAAAATCGATATAAAATCAACATGTAAAGTATATATATGAAGGACTTCATATAGGTTGAATTCAAGGCCAAATATTTTATTATTGGCGTACAAAGAAATGTAAAAATAAGAAACAGCGATGAAATTGGTTACATTAATTAAGTGTCATGTAGGTTAACATGTTTTGACATAATTATATTTGAAACTGCAGTTTTTATCTTAGCAGTAATACCTGCATGCATGTTTAAATACAGCACTTTGACATCACAAATTCAAAATAGCCACCTTCATGATTCTTCATTGTTTTAATTTTCAATCTTAAGTGTCTTTGCATTTAATATTTCGCTTTAAGAAATTATTTCAACAGTGTGTTCCACTTAACAATTTCTTCGACCTAAAGTCAAATTATTTTCTGACTTGCCTTGCCCTTTAAACCTAAGAGACGGAGGATCTTTAGTACTTTTTTTAAATAAACTTATTGCACTGTACCTGATGACCTCAGACAAAAAGGCAGCTCCTTCGGCCGTGTCATGGTGACGGAGTTGTTTGAGTAGTTGTCACGAAGCCTTTCTCTTTACCCTGTATGTTCACAATAATAAGTTCTCATTATAATGGAGTGCTGTTTTGCTATCTTTTGTAGCAATTTTCGATACAAAAAAAAAACATTCAAGAGATAAATCTTTTTTATATAGAAAATCGAATTCTTTATATAAAGAATGGTTTTTTTGATGTGAAGAAACGAAGCGACCATTTTTGATGTCAGAAAAATGAATTATCGATAACCCAAATTAATGGAATTTATGATATTAAAATTAAACTAATTAATATCAGAATTTTGTTTTGATATAAACAATTCAAATTTTGATAGAGAAATGTATTTGTATTTCGTAATGTCAAATATAATTCAAGTTCTTGATAAAAATGTCTAAAAATAATAATACGAGACACCATACATTTCAAGTATATGGGTGACAACTTTCTGTGCATGCCGGGGACAAATTACCTTAATTCGTAATGCAAATGTTGACGGAGAACAAACACTCGACCCTATGGTTATATATATATATATCTTATATATATCTTTCTTTATTTCCCCCAACTTTGAAGAGTGGTACATATACATAATTACAAATGAACAAATAAAGGCATGATATTATACAAAATTCGGAAGTTTAACCAATTCAATGCATTATAATTTATGTGAGAAAATATTTACAGAAGCTGATGAATACAAACATTATCATAAAAAAGGAGATAAATGTTATATTTATCTCGAAGTAACAACATAAGTCATTATGGCCTCAGAATGAACAATTTTTTTTTAACCCACAAAGCAAATTTTTACATTTTTTACCTCGAAACATTTCAATAATTTGCATGTCGACGGTTAAGGAGCAAAATCGTTCAAAATTATCGCTTCCTAACGTTATTGAAAGGTTTGTCTACAATTTACTTCTTTGTATTTCTTTGCTCTTGCAAAACAGTAAAATGTGTTAAGCTATATCATCTGTTACCAGTGTACACTTGATACATTTTGAATCATATTTTCTTGAGACAAATTTACATAACAGTATGAATGTTGATGTACACTACTGTTGCAAATTATTGTACGTGCGACTGAAGTTCCATAAATTACATGTTTCATAATTTAAATGTACAAAATAAAATTGTTTTAAACTTGTATCACAGAGAACACGGTTTTTCCAGTCGAATGTTACAGTATCTATGATAGCAGCTTTTGTTGTTTTTTTCCAACACAATCTTGCTAGGGAATTTCCCATTATTCAGAAATTCAAACCAGAATCGTGACAACTTATATTTACTAAAAATTCTGTACAGGTCGGGAATGAAACCTTTGTGTTTTCTATGAGCTAACATAAATGATGTAAACCTGAACAGAAACACCTCTTTGATCTAAATTTTTGTCTGTAAGTTACAGAGTTGTCCAAATAAGAGCAACTTTCTATTATCAAGTATATGTTCTATAGGAAGGATAGCAATGCAGCTTAAGGCGATGTTAGTCCTTGTTGACGTTGGAATCGATTGGATTCGTTTGACGCATTGCATATGCAGTTTTCTTAAAGGACGTAGCTGTGTGTCAGATACCCCATTCCAAAGTTCGCTCCCGTATAGCGCTTTTGGCAACACAACAGATCTGTATATTTTCTTGCAGGTCATAGGATGTAAACCGTTTCTGTATATCCCACTGTCAACTAAACTAAAGAACGTTTTTCTAAGTTTATCACAGCTATCAGTAGTGTTTGCCTTAAATCTAGCGATTTATTACAGATGACAGCTAAGTGAAGATAACTATAGGGTTCTGCTATAGGTTCAGTTCCAAGATTCCATTTCCGAGCAACTGATAAAGGACCATTGAAAACAATTGTATTGCACTTGCTCGCATTATAGCTAAATCTTTCATCTTTTGAGTACGTATTTCATACATCGATGAGTTCATCAAGACCAGATTTAATGTTTGATAATATAACCATGTCGTCAGCAGATGTGGGACACGCGCAGGTAATATTACCAAGTTTAAAACAATGTTGACTATTTTCTGTTTCGTTCAGCAAGTTATTTATGAACGCTAAGTATAAGTAAGGACTCAAGCATTGACCTTGACGCGTACCTTGTCTTGCAATGAACCACTCAGACGTATAACCTTGGGACTTGACACAACCACAGACACCTGGGGATCTGTCCCAGGTGAGCGTGTCAGCTTGGTCTCAAAATCTCTTGCTCATAAAAAATGGCCAAAAGTCCAAGTTTTACATGACTGACATACATTATCATCAACTGAATAACCATAAAACACACACAAGTCGTTTTCAAAAAAAAATATTCCGAGGTGTATATAGTATGTGTAAAAGATAACAATGTTTAAAAGTACAACCGTCGGCTATTTTCAGCTAGTTTCTCTACATAAACACAACAACCCCCTAAGTGTCAGGTGTCAATTTAAAGGGCATGTTTACCTTGCAGACAACACTATGCCATTAAAGATATTTTAATTTTGAGAAAATCACTGAAAAACAACTTTCAGTAGTCCGATACCACAGTTCACTTAAGACCAAAATGTCTATTAACTCCTTCTGATACTGGTCAGGCAAGTCTAAAGATATGACTACGCTAAATGTTTTCCATAGACTTACTGTATAATATTTAAGCTCGGTTCGCATACCAAAACATCCGTTCAGTAATTACTTTTTTTGAGGCCCCTGTAGGTCCCGTCAAATGGTTGAGTATGGGTCGGGGAACCATCCCGTTTCAACCTTACAAAAACATATGCATGTGTAAGATATATATAAACATCAATCTATAAATAAATGATCATGGAACATAGGAAAAAGATATACGGGCTTATTGGGTCTCCTTGACGACACCTACGTTCGACAATCAGACAGGTACCCATTCAACTGAACTGATGTTTTTATGTCTGCATAAAATAATGAAATGCATTTCTTAAACATTGGACCAAAGTTAAAGAACTCGAAAGTTTTGTTAATGAAATTTAAAGATAAAGTGTCAAAAGCCTTCTCAAAATCTATCATCATAAAAAACCTGGTATAGTATTATTTTCAGTGAAATGCATTATATCGTACAATAAACGTGTTTTTACACCTATAAATCTACCTTTAATGAATCCTGTTTGGTCTGAGTTACTTATCAAGTACATGTACTGTTTTTAATCTGTGTGCTATAGACCCCGAAGCTAACTTATATACAATGTTCAGCAGAGTAATGGGACGCCAGTTTTTCATAAATTGTCTTGGTTTATTACCCTTTGGTATATATGTGATAATACCTTGTTTTTGTCTCACTGACAATTCACCTTTCACAAATACATAATTTATTACCCTAACGACAAAATATCCGATCTGTTTCCAAAACACTTTAAAAAATTAGTCCGTCCGTGTGTCCGTCCTGACATTGTTCATGTCCGGGCTGTGCATTGAAGAATTTAAAAATAGCTTGGCACAAATGTTAAGCGCATCAAGATAACGTGTCGCGTGCAGGACCCACGTCCCTACCTCAAAGGTCAAAGTCACACTTAGAGTTTAAAGGTAATGGAATCCTGTAAGTATGCAGACTGTAACTTTGTCATGCATTGAAGGATTTTAAAATAAGATGACACACATTTTCAGCACATCAATACAACGTGTCGCTACCTCGATGGTCAATGTCATACTTGGAGTTTAAAGGTAATGGAATCCTGTATATATGCTTACATTCTTGACCGGACTGTAACTTCGTCATGCATTGAAGGATTCTAAAATAACTCGGCACAGATGTTCAGCACATCAAGACGATGTGTGGCGGGCAAGACGCACGTCCCTACCTCAAAGGAAAAGGTCACACTTAGAGTTTAAAGGAAATGGTATCCTGTATATTTGCACACATTCGTTTTCGGACTGTCACTTTGTCATGCATTAATGGATTTTAAAAATAACTTAGCATAAATGTTCAGCACGTGAAGACAACGCTTACAACGCCCATGACCCTACCTCAAAGGTCAATGTCACATTTAAGAGTTTTAAGGTAATGGAATCATGTAAACAAGGTAACTCTGTCAAGCATCATCAAGAAGGATTTTCAAATTACATGGCACACTTATTGAGCACATGGAGATGAAATGGCATGTGCAAGCCTCGCGTCCTTCCCCTGACGGTAAAGGTCACACTTAGACGCCAGACAGTTTAAAATCCGGCATACATGTATATGCCCATGTTCATGCCCGGATTGTAACTCTGATAAACATTGAAAGATTTTAAAATGAATTGGAAAAAATGTTCAGCACATGGAGATAAAGTATCATGCACGAATACCGAAGGTCAGGGTAACAGACTGTGACCCCTCTTTAGGGGCATTCGTCACTAATGATGGACAGCTCTTGTTCTGAATTCATTTCGCAGTGACTTATATTGTCTTCATAACAATTTGTACCTGGACCATTATAACATTTCGCAGTTTGAAACAAGCAAAGTATATACCATTTACGAAGGCGTATGCGATTCAATCGGATTTCCTCGTTTATATGAAACATTTGCTTAATGATGTTGCCAAATATTCCTACAAGATCTCGTTCTTTACAGACACCAGACAACTATTTTGACATTGGGTGATTGTATCTGTTATAGACCAGTAAAAAATCGATGCGAATGAAACAGTAACTACGCTATTTGAGCAAAATAAGTTTAAGAACTTGAACAGCCTTCCAAACACGAAATACATGATTATAGATATATGTATGTTTATGGGTGTCTAAATGTGTACCCTTCTTTATATAAAGATATTATTATCATTATCATTATCATTATCATTATCATTATCTATTATTATTATTATTATTATTATTATTATTATTATTAAAGAACTGTTATACTGTACAAAGCGTGACAGCTTGACGAGATGGGCAAAGCAAGATCCGCGTGTACTAGTGTGGACTGAGAAATAGTTTAAAACAGACACTTGGCAAAAACGAGCGAGTGTCCTTTTTTCAATTAAATGATGATAATGGATAAACAATTTCAATATAATAAATTTTAAAAAAAGTTTAAAAGGAAACGTAATGGAATGTTGAACCAATTGATTTTGAAGCAGATATGCAAGTCTCAAACCTTTAACCTGGCTATTTTGTAGAGCAAAATTAAGTAGCGACCTCTACCCAGCGCTTTCTGCTTGGGTTAGATCAGATGTTCAGCAGAAACGAAATGCTACAAACAGACAGAATGACGGATGGAGAGCATTTCTGTGGTAATGCTAATGAATATTTAATTCTAGACCAATTTTATTTGAATTTGGCAAATAATGCATTTACTTTTTATCGGACTTGTTTGCTGTTTGGTGTAGAAATAATTTCCATATGCTTGTGAAAAAGTCTTCCATAGCTCTTTGCAAAATTACAAATGATTACAAATATTTATGACAGGAATAGTACATTATTCCTTTATCTTATTAGGAAGAATATGTGTTTGACAATGAGATACCCACACACAAACGCACACGCACGCGCGCACACACACACGCATACATTCTTTACGTTTATTTCAGACTACCCTATCGAAAATACGCTGCTTAAAATGGAATGTTTGCATATAATTGCCGATTCCAAATATAACTTAGTCCGTGCGTTTCTAGTTAGGAAATAGATTTCACTTTTGATTGATATACCGGTTAGTATATCACTGTGGGGAGTGTAAATGCGTATTAATCTAATCACGAAGGCCGGAGGCCTGAGTGATTAATAACGAAGCATCTACACGACACTAAGTGATATAATAACCGGTATATCACTCCAAAATAAAATCTATTTCCATTGTAACACGTTAATCTAAACAAAAACATGTTCGATGGGGTACTATTTGCTGCGCTGTCTTGAAACTTGTAGTTTTCCGTGCATTTCTTGCATTTCGTGAAAAGTTGGCTGTTCTTTTTTACTCCTCAAATAAAATGCTATTCGTCTTAGTTTTGTTGTTTCTGATATTGCTGGCGATACCGGAAGTGCAGAAGATTTTACTACGATTTGTTTTACATCACGTGAATTCATTCACAACAATACCAATCCAAGCGTATTAGCGCATGCACACACGTAGATGTTGTGTGAAAATTACACGCAGTCAAAAATAGTTCCGGACGCCTAGTGTGATATACTTAATAGTTTTATCACGCTCAAATCCTTCTTTGTATATATAGGAGAAATTTCCAATAGTGTTAGAATATAGATTTTACCTTTCCTGCCGACTTTTTCCTCTGCCGTTCCTAATATCAAACTTTAGCAACATGTATGTCTGTTTTACCAATGAGTTCGAGGGATGTTTCAAAATTTTTACCAATATTTAATCGTGTTCTTTTTTCTAAATATCGACACCCCGACCGAGTTCTCCATACAGCACTGTTGAACCGTATATGTCCCGGAAGGTATATATCACACGTGTGTGATATATTCGACCGTAAATATAACACGTGTTTAATGTGACATATTCGTTTGGTCATTTTCGACAGTTTACACCGAACGTATATGTCTTTTTCACACGTGTGATATATTCGGTCGAATTTTTCACACGCGTGATATATTCGGTCGAATTTTTCACACGCGTGATGTATCCGGTCGATTTTTTCACACGTGTGATATATTCGTTCTGGTCATTTTGACAGTTTACACCGGAACTTATTTGTGATACTTTAGTGTATAAAACTACTAATTATATTTTTGTAGGAAGTTGGTGGCAACCCACCCGTCCCTGGGCCGTTTGCCGGAGCCGTTGTAACAATGTTTAGGAACCCCATAGAATAATAACCCCGGTCATTATTTTTTTGAAGAATAGTGACCCCCCAGGAACTATGACTGATTTTAGGTGGATTTGAATCGAAGAAACTAAATGTTACACAAAGGATATTGTAGCTGCAGGGAAATAAAAAGAGATACGATTGTTTCATTCACAATTTTCAATCCTGTGTTTGACCTTTAACCTCTGAGTGTGACCTTGACCTTAGACCTAGGGACCTGGTTCTTGCACAATACACCCTAGTCTTATAATGGTATAAAATCCTTCAGTACATCCTTCAGTACAGAATCTCATTCTTCAATTTGACCTTTAACCTCAAACTGTGACCTTGACCGTAGACATAGGGATTTGTTCATCTGTATGACTCTTCGTCTCATTAAGGTAAACATTTATGCATTGTTACATCAATATCCCTTCAAGTATATAGAAGAAATGCTCCGGACAAAGTCATTCTTAATTCGACAAATGACACTCCTCATTGAGGTTAACATTTATGCCAAATATAAACACGATTGCTCCTTGCATGTCAAAGTTATGGTCCGGACAAAATCAGTCTGGACGGACGCACGGGCTCACAGACGCACGGATGCACCGAGTGCCAAAAGCGCCGACTATATCGAGCTCACCGCAAGTGGGCTCGACAAAAATGATCGAGGGTCATTACCATCTTACGGTTACTTTACATTGTTTCACCGGCCATCAAATATATCAAGTTTGATCTGTGTTTAATCTGTGATAAATGTATTCTGTTAATAATCACCACTCAAGGGCCACACGAACGCAGTCGATAACTTTCAAGAACACCCGATCGAAATTTGACCAAACATTATTTATACAAATTAAAGACATAATACAGACCACACCTTCGAGTGGGAATGTCTAGTTCCCATACAATGTGTTGGGACCGATCGGATCGACTTGTATTGGTTGTGTTAAGCAGAATCTATGCGGCATAACTTAATCAACCATATTTGATTGTTTTAAATATGTTTGTTTTTTCAAATTGATCAAACGTCAAAATTTCGTTTTTATTTGCCTTTTTCTGCATGTGAGATATTCGTTTTCGTGTTCCTATAAAATTCGAAGTCAAACGTATACATCACATATTATGTGCCATATACGTTTCACGCGAAGACTATTTTCGACCGAATATATCACACGTGTGACATATGCGGTCGAATTTTTCTCTCGTGTGATATATACGTTCCGGGACATATACGGTTCAACACAGCACTGAGAAATTAATTGATCGTTTGACGTAAAAAAATTAATGTGTATTAAAACTAATTTTGCTTAGATGCCAAACATCATACTTTTACCTTCTAAAATGTTGTAAATCCATTTGCAAAAGTTTTGCTTGCTAAATACATCAACATGTCTTTGACGAAAATAATTTCAGTGTTTATATGCACTTTCGTTCTGTGAAAGAAAGGCACTTCATTATCTGGAAAGCTATACAAAGAAAATTCAAGGAACGGAGTTGTTGTCAGATAGAAAAGTATTAGATTTACAGAAATTTACCTCTCTTCTAATCGTTATGTCCCACATTCAACAATCACAGTCTCACATCATTCTACCGTCAAAGTCTAACGCTCATGTACAACTTGACACTGAGCTATATCGTACATTAAAGGCCCAATATTACTACTCACTCTAAAACGATGTTGACATGTGCCTTTCTCTCGTATTCAAATCGTTTCTTCAAAAGAGTTGCAAGAGAGCCTTTCTCACGTTTTGCAGTTGAAAAAATATAATGTGCTATATTTCAAACATGTACTTATCGGTTTATAAAGCAAAGTAAGGAATGTTTTTGTACAAATGAAGGTCAGTTCTGCGGTAAGACATTTTTTTGTAAAATTAGAGCTACTTGTAATTGTGCTCATGGAACTTTTAAGTCACACTAAAGTAGAGGTTTGTAATTTATAAATACGTATTATATTGCTATAGTTGTGAAACGCTTGTAGTGATTGTACATATTGAAAATCTTTAAAAAAAACAGTTCAGACATACAAAACCAGTATGCATGTTTAAAAACTCGTAACCATTAGGATGTAGTATACCAAACAATAGTGCTGGGTTGATCTAATTAAGGGCCCTTTGATAATATAATGTTATTAATCAAGTGATTTCATATTGGCCTCGTTATTTGTCCGAGGGTGGTCGTACTGGCGCAAGGCCGAAGGCCGAGGGCCAATACGACTGCCTGAGGACAAATAACAACTTGAAGGCCAATATGAAATCACTTGATTAATGATAATTTTATTATTCAACTCTACAATATTGGCTAAAAACAAGAATAAAGTGAATATAACATGTTCGTGAGTTGTGGATAAGGAAATTCTACCCGAGGGTAGAGATATGTCCCAAAAACGAGGCTCTGCCGAGTATTTTTGGACGTATCTCAACCCGAGGGTGGGATTTCCTTATCCACAACTCAATGGACATGGTAGATTTATTTTCTCACCGTTTAAATGGCATTTTCACACAAGAAAGAAGAAATAAGTGCAAGTACAGGATGGGGACGAAAAAAATGAAAATCAACTTCTTCTCGAATTTTACTTCAAAACTGCTATAGATGGATAGAAAATGATCTAACTAAGAAAATGAATACCCATAACCCTATGTTTATTTCAAAAATAAAAAATTTACAGTCATTTTTCGATAACCCTGTGTGAGATAAAGTGAATCTAATATGTTCATGAGTTGTGGATAAGGAAATCCCACCCTCGGGTTGAGATACGTCAAAAAACTCGACAGCCTCGTTTTTGACGTTGGGATTTCCTTATCCACAACTCAATGGACATGGTAGATTTATTTTCTCACCGTTTAAATCGCATTCACACACGTAAGAAGGAATAAGTGCAAATACAGGATGGGGATGAACAAATGAAAATCAACTATTTCTCGAATTTTACTTCTAAACTGCTATAGATGGATAGAAAATGATCTAACTAAGAAAATGAATACCAACAACCCTATGTTTATTTCAAAAATAACAATTTTACAGTCATTTTTCGATTTTTATGTCTGCTTACAATTAACGTAAAAATAGTCCGGCAGCGATGTGAGATAAGCGATGTGAGATATAATAAGTTTATCTCACATGGGTAAATGCGCGGAAATATGTATCTCATAGGTGAGAAAAGATTTTCCATCACTGCTTAAGATAGAGATTTTTCTGTCCGGTAAGTGAGAAATAAATGTTCTTGTAACAATAACAATGTTATTTGTATTTAACTTAGTAAAATAAGACATCAGCAGGAGTCTAAAAAAGTCTGCATATCAACTGAAACAAAATGGCGTCGTTTAAAAATCTAACGGAAGTGACTTCTCCGTATTGGCCCTCTCTTTTAAACCAATCAGAATGCTTGAATTCCATATTGGCCCTTTTTCTCGTATTGGCCCTGCTTTTGTCATATTGGCTCAGTTATGCTTTGAATAGCTCTACCTGTTTCATATCATGTGCGCAATTGATCTAATACGGTGCGTAATATTGTAAAGTTGAATAATAATATATGTTATTAAATGAGTGTTTTGATATTGGCCCTGTTATTAAAATTTTGTCCGAGGGCATTCGTATTGGCCCGAGACAGGGCCAATATCAAATCACTCATTTAATGACAATTCTATTAAATAACTAATCAAACCTAAAATGATTCATTGTACAATAGAATTCCGCTATTACGACCACCTTCCGTACTTTTGATAAATGGTCTTAATAGCGGAATGGTCTCAATAGCGAGTTGACTTAATAAGACCCATCTGTCATTCATGACAATACTCTAGTGTCAGCCTAATCATACTTTTCTTTTGCTTTCTGTACAGTAAATATGTACGATAAACAAAATGAGAGAAAATAAATAAAAAAGATTTGCACATGCACGTAAATTGATCGATCAGAATCGGCTTCAAATGAGCGTGTTAAATTAATGATTTTTTTGATTTTTTTATACTTGTGCAGCAGAAGATATATTGATTTACTGGCGAAGTAATTGCCCGGGTGCAGATCATCATAATAACTGACTCGACTCAAATGTGTACATGTCGTGCAAATTATTCTGCAGTTTGGTCCGTAATTTCTCAAGTTAACAATCGGGATTGCTCTCTCAATTTATTAATCCTCAACTGTCATTTACATCCTTTTGTTATCCAATTAACGTTTCATACGATAGATCAAAAATATTTCACACCCTACGTCTTGTAATTGACATAATCAACAAAGGGACACACGTGTGTAGATAACTTCTGGAGGTGCGCGCCGGGATAAAATACAGTGGTAATGTCCGGAGGCGCTAGACAGGGATAAATGCTGTGGTCTGTAAATCGCTTATTAGTGACAGGATACGATGGTCGCGCTTTAGTGGAATAGCGGGGTGGTCGCTTTACTGGTACAAACGACCAATAGAATATATAATAAAAACAGTTGGTTCTTTAAAATAATGGTCGTAATAGCGGTGTGGTCGCATTTTCGGCGTGGTCGTAATGCGGAGTTCTACTGTATATAGACTTTCATCTTCACAGGCAGTAACTCGTCAGAAACAGACAGTAAAATCAAGGTCTTTCAAACACTATTTGAAAGACCTTGGTAAAATGCAGATCTGTAAATAAAAATGCCTCTAACACATTCATTTTCAAATAAACATATTGATGTGGGTATTCAATTTCTTAGTTGGAGCATTTTCTATCCTTCTAATTGTTTTTTCAGGCAGAAATTGATTAAAAGTTGATTTTCAATTTTGCCATTCAATCTTCAAGGCTGATTTCAACAGATTTCAAGATGGCGGCCGGTTTCGTATTCGAGAAACTAAACATCTGAACGCATCAGCCAATTAGAATGCTCAGATCACAGCCAATCATTCGTCAGCAATGTTTTATTGGACCGGTCCAATAAGTGATATTGGCCCTGTTTTTTTGTTATTGGCCCTGTCTTTCAATTTTATGATATATAGCTCTTCCATTTTTATTACGTCGGGTAGTTAACGAATATTAGATCCAATAAACAATAGTTATTTAATAATAAACTTTTAACTTACAATCACAAAAATAACCGAATGTTTGATCTAAGAGAAATAACAACGTTGGAATGAAAAGAAATATTGTTTATGTTGAAACTAGGGTAAAATAATATTAAGACCAAGGTTGCTTTCCGTATTTAAGTACAGTGGATGACATTTATATTACATGTATGTATTTCATCTTTTATGAAATAGATCAGTTCAATGATATACATGTATTATGGTAAAGTAGATTTTATATTTTGACACTGGATACGAGATTGAAAATTCTGAACACATATTTTCATATGACACGTAGTTTCGGTTAATATCGGACAGTGGGGCATACAGAAGTCTGATATTATAAACAGTGAGTAACGACCACTCGGGCTCCCGCCAGCATCAAACGGCCAACGGTAAGTACCTTATCTCACAGTGAGCATTACTCACAGGTAGCATTGTTAAGTGAAAACTATTCACTATGAACATTGTTATGCGTTACTTCTCACAGAGAGCATTTGTCAGTGAGTACTTCTCACAGTGAGTATTGTTGAGTTATCAGTTTTCAGTGTGTACTTCTCACAGTGAGTATTGTTGAGTTATCAGTTTTCAGTGTGTACTTTTCACTCCAAGTTCTGTTCACTGAGGACTACTCACAGTGAGCAGTGTTCAGTAAGTACTTATTACATTGAGTACTGGTCTGTGAGCACAACTCACAGTGATCACTGTCCATTAAGTACTACTTACAGCAGTAAATATTGCAAGTGAGCACTTCTCATAGTGAGTATTGTTTAATTAGCACTACTCGGAATGAGTATTCTCCAGTGATCACGACGCCCAGTGTAAATTTTAAACGTGCAGTACTCACAGTAAGCACTGTCCAGTCAGCATTGTATAGTGACTTCTACTACTTACACTGAGTATTGTTCACTTAATATTCCTCCGTTAGCAGTGTTCAGTGAATATAATTTAAAATTACCATTGTTTTACTTGTTGACTTTTGTATACGAAATCAAACAAAATAGTTAATGATTCTACTATTTGTCCTCGGTATCTTAATGAAGTTTCTCACCTATGGTTGCCAAGGTAAATTAAAACTTTTCAAGAACTTTCGGCAGGATTAATTTGAACCACCCTGTGACAACCAGAAATGTTCGCTAAATCGGTTATACTGTCTGCACTTTAGTTTTTAGACGGACGCTGAGAAATATTCACGTTATGCGTTTATATCTGTTCTTAAAAAAAGATCTGCTCAGACTTTTATTACTCATCATCCGGATAGGAAATAGAACAAATTATATCGAGCTAAAATAAACGCATCTTCAACTTACATCGCATTATTTCAAATACAAACAAGAAAAGTTTCGAAAGTAACGATTCACTTACTCATAAACAATGACATGATAAGCTGAACGTTAGAGAATCAGTACAACTTTTCAAAGCGTTTAAAGTTTATATGTACATGAGCCAAGCGGTCAAAATCAGCATCGTGCTATTACTGCTATATATACTTTGTAATAAAAATCACCATATTGACAGTAAGGTATGCTTTGTAAGTTCAATTGTAGGGCAACCCAAAACTAAGTAGCTCTTGGGGCAGTCCATGTTCGAATCCTTATCTGGCAGTTCTATCTGTCCCGAGGTTACAATAAGTATACTCTCGGATTGTTTATATTATGAACTGACAATTTAAACTCATTATATATTGACTTCCCAAGTGAGTCTTTTTAAGCATCGTATTTGGACAAATCGGTTAAAAGTTGAGTGCACGATATTGTTTGAAATCTTTGTTGAAATAGGGAATAAAGTAGATTGTCTGCAGGAATTTCTTTGCTCGGTGCTCATCAGTATAGAACTTTTAAGTTTGTGTTGAGTCCTCCTCAGTCCTCTTCTTTTCATTCCAGGTACGCAGTCCTCGTTCTTCTCGTGTCCCTGCAAGATCTTATAAAAATATGTAAAATGGGTTATATTTCCAATGATTTAATTTTCGACTTTTTGGCGAATTTCCCACTTCGCTTAAGAATCATTTCGAATATATTTAGGAAATAGATTTTACTTTCGAGTAATATACCGGTTAGTATATCACTGTGCGGAGTTAAGATGCGTTGTAAAATAATCACGAAGGTCGAAGGCCTAGCTGAGTGATTAATTATGAAACATCTAAACGACAAACAGTGATATACTAGCCAGTATATACTAGAAAGTAAAATATAGATTCTAACACGGTGATTTAAACAAAGGAATGTTCGAAGGGTAAAACGGGTGAAGCCCGACCATAGGTAAACGTATGTACGAGTATTTAATTGAATACTGAAAGCAATAAAATAACTGATTTGACATATACCCATTGGGTCAAGGTCTCTAGGGTCAAGGTCAAGGTCATGTTACTATAAATAGATTTTTATTTTTTTAGTTTTTAGATTGTTTTAAGCAAAAAGAAAAGGCGGGTCAAGGTCACTAGGGTCAAGGTCACGGTCACTTACACTAAAAATAAATTTTAGAATTTTTATTTCTTCAATTTTTCAATTGTTGAAGCAAATAAAAAATTCTTTGCAGCGGGCGGAGTCAAGGTGACTGTTTTTTTAATTCTTCTGTTTCTACAGGCGCTGTTTAAACCTACTTTGGCGGCATTGTCGCGTCTTCTTGTTTCCTTATATGCAGTGCAAATCACATTATTTATCGAACTTTCATTATACACTGTAGATCTCAAACTATATGCTGTACATGCGATTTCCTTATATGCTGTGCTTCCAGCATTATATGCGGTAGTAATTTCTTTATATACGGTAGTTTCGTCATTATATGCGGTAGTTTCATCGTTATGATGAGATGGTTAGGATATTTCCAAACGATACCGTAAATTGCCGAATTATTACGTTATTACGAAACCGGATGTTTCACACGAGTAATTAATGTGCACTTTTAACGACACGTTGAAAGCAAGAATCAGACAAACGTTATTTCATACAAACTTCAATTAAAGAAGTCAGGAATATGTTATTACGCTAACATTACCTGAACTAGTTTAATAAAAGCTTACATAAAATGACAACTCATGACAGATCCTATATGTATTAGCTAAAAGTATACTAAGGGCTATTCCAGGAAAACATGTCGGTGTAGGCGGGGGGGGGGGGTATTTTTTAATTAAAATTTGCTTGGTAGTGGCCAAAAGATGTATTTAAATTTACGGGTTGTCGTTGTCGTTGATTGAAAAATAACGTTATAGATTCAATGTTTTCTATTTTCAAGGGGTTATATTTGTTGGAACTTTTTTCATAGAGTAATTGGTTCATATACATTAAACACATTTCCATGTCAAATGTATCTACATATTGACCACATTAATGTGTAAAGTATAAACAGACATGAATAAATGTGTTAATTTAAATGGGGGATAAAATTATAAATTAGATAAAGGATAAAAGCACTACACATAATGGACTCAGTCACTACCACATATATTATATTTCATTTTCCACATCATATAATGTAAAAAGCACTATGTATAACGTTTTATCTACTACACACAATAACAAATCTACTGCATATATTGGTGTTTGTACCGCACACAAATTCAAATGCACTGCATATAAAGACAGTACCACCACATATAAGAAGAGTTGTACTATATATAACACAAAAAGTACAGCATATAAAGTAACTTGTACCACACATAATGAACTATCTACCATATATAATTAAATATCTCTACTGCATATAATGAAAGACCTACTGCATTCAATGAAATATGTACCGCATACAAGCAAACAAGTCATGATAATAAATTCATGGCGTTCCATACATTCCATAGATTACTACTAATTGTATGATAAGCTACACATTGAAGAGTGATGTTTACCTATTCTTTATCTTACTTACAATAAACACTGTTCACTACTTTCTAAACGTGTGCAAAGAACTATTCACTCCTTCACTTACATAAACATTTACCAAAGCCGTCCTAAATATAGCGGCCCGCAAACAACTAAAATTTTTATTGGTACCCGAAAACACAATACAGGGAATATATGTTGCGCAGAACCAGCAAGGTAGATAACTGTGTCATCATTAAATCAGCGGCCATTAGAATTTCATGACATTTTAACAAAATTCAGACTGAATGTGTGGACTAAAATATTGAGTTCTAGAGCATACTACCACCGGCAGAATTTGTTAGAATAACGAGCTTTCCAAGATAAAAAACGTTACATGAATCTCTGAACATTGCCGACGCGCTTGTCAATGTAGCAGTGGAGTTGCGCCCATTTGTAGTAAAGTGAAGTCATTGAATAAACTCTGCTAGCGTCATAACGATCGACACAAGAGAATCAGAGAAAAAGTCAACAAAGCATCTTTAATTTCAATGATCAATTTAGATTTTTACTTGAAGTCGTGCCGTACGACATTCAAAATTTGAATGTCTTACCAGCTCAACATACGACCAAATGTTTGTCGAGCTGGCACGACATTCAAATTTCTGAATATCCAATGTCCTATGTCGCGCTTGCACAACATTTAAATTGTAACAGTTAATTATCGTATGTCGCGCTATCAAAACATTCAAACATCAAAGCCTTTTTGTAAATTTCGAATGTCGAATGTCGAGCTGGCACGCATTCAAATTCTGAATGTCGAATGTTATACGTTGAGCTGGCACGACATTCAAATCTCTGAATGTCGAATGTCGTATGTGGCGCTGGCACGACATTCACATTTTGATTGTCGTTTGTTGTATACTGGGACGACATTCAAATTATTCAAAAATTGAATGTCGTGCCAGCGCCACATACGACATTCGACATTCACAATTTTCATTCGACATTTAAAATCTTCAAAACTGCTACAGTTTGAATGTCGTGCTAGCGCGTCATACGACATTCGTCATTCAAAGTTTGAATGTCATGCCAGCGCGACATACGACATTCGTCATTCAAAATTTCAACGCCGTGCCAGTGCGACTTTCGACATTCAAAATTTGAATTTTGTTCAAGCGCGTCAAACGACATTCAAAATTTGAATGTCGTATGTCGTATGGTGCGCGGGCACGACATTCGACATTCAAACTTAAGCAGGCAAATTTTGAATGTCGTATGTCGTTTGTTGAGCTAGCTTCATGTACATTTCGACATACGCGTTTCAAACTTTTGTATTGTTGGCCATCTGCAAAAATATAGTTTAAAAAATTTCCTAAGCAGGTGACAATAATTAGGACATACTAGTAGAAAATGAAATTCGTCTTCAATTAAATTCATAGAACATTTTCGACATTTTCGCTCGTCTCTAAGAATATTGTTATGTCTGCCTTTTCCAATTGCTAGGTTATGAGATGAAAATCGGAATTTGGTTAAACATATTCTGTAATTATTTGTGTTTAAAACTCTAAGATATATTTCTTGTTCAAATTCGTGCTTATATAATCTGTATAAACTGTAGGAACATAACTTACTTGAATTATTTATGTTTGAATGCCATTGTTGTTGATAAATATCCAATATACTAGTTTTAATTGCTTGGAAATTGACGTAAATTCTGTTTTGTTCTTACTATACGTTTGACATGCCTGTCTCATTTAAAATCGCTTTAACCTGATTGCCCAATTTTTATTATTATGAGTTATCATAGTACTGGTGTTAAATGAAGTAGTACGGTCGAGACCCTGGTGGCGCTCGAACCCGCAACCTCCGGGATGAGCGAAAGATACCTTAACCTCTACACAACCCCCCCCCCCCCCCCCCTGAATCTTCTTGAATTCAAAACGTCTTGTTCAAATTTATTTATTTACAACGCATAATTAGCACATCTTTAACAGTAACAATGAACTTCGTTAGTTCTCTATAACTAATCCGTCTGGAACATTTTCAGGGGGCTCGACTGAAAAATTACAAAAATCATTTGGTACACACATACCTTGATCGTATAGATTTAAAGCAGAATGTTAGACAACTACAAAACAGTCTTGTATGCTTTGGTGGGTGGATTTTATTGTCATAATTGTAAACGTATATATTTACTTTCAGAGCGACGGAGAACACCTTATGTTACAGATTGCACCAACCATTTACCACGAGTGCAAAGCCATTATTCTTCTAATGGAGAGGTACAATTGGACAGAATTTTCAGTTGTTACGACAACTGACATAGGTAAATAACAGTCAATTGTGTCTTCCGACTTGTATAAAAAAACTTCGAAACAACACAACCCTAAGCTTACATATTGTGTCGCTTTGGCTAGTTGTCCTAGTCAGGTGAGCGATATATGGCCATAATGGCCCTCTTGTTTTCAGCATAGTTTCTCCTAGTGAAATGGCAGCCGCTTTTACGACCGATTTAGGGGCTTTCTTCGCCGAGGATCGGACCAGGCGGATAGAATGTTGTCCACCATGGCTCACATCCCTTCAATGTTAAGCGACCTGAGATAACAAAGGGGTCACCGATTTCAAAGCCATTTTGAACATGCCTCCCTGTCTTTGACGATACAGACGAGGTATTTCACGATAGACAGGACGCATTATAATTGCTGATCTCAAATGCAACTTCAGCATCCACTTGCCAATAAAAAAACTGAACTAACTTGCCCACATAACACACAATATTTATCCCACTCTCATCAAACGGGAGCCTGACTAGCGGCACGTAATGGAGTGGATGTGCTCCTTTGGAAGACACGATTCTCGACAGCGACGCTTCAATGTTCCCAACCAGAGTATATTCTGCAACGTCTTAATAAATGAATAAGTGATTAAAACCGACTGAGATCCATCCTATACGGAAAAGGATCAGGATGTTGTGAGAAGATATCCGTGCCAAATGACGGCGATAAGTCACCCCTAAATTCTGTCCGAGACGACGTTTAGTATTGAATGTCCCTCGTTAAGAGTCCTTTGAATACCCGAGATGAAAATAGATACCCTTTTTAGCTCACATGAGGACGAAGTGCTCAAGCTGAGTTACTGTGATCGTCGGGGGTCCGTCGTCTGTCTGTCTGTCTGTCTGTCTGTCTGTCGTATGTCAACATTTAACCTTGTGTATGCAATACAGGCTTTTGAAACTTGGTCAGAATAACTGTCTTGATCAAATCTAAGTAGAGTTCGAATATGGGTCATCTAGGGTCGAAAACTAAGTCACGTGTTCAAATCATAGAAAACCCTTGTGTATGCAATAGATGTTATATTTTTCATTGAATCTTCATGAAACTTGGTCAGTATGACTGCCTTGATAAAATTGAAATAGAATTTGAATACGGATCATCTAGGGTCAAATCATAGGAAAACCATGTGCACGCAATATAGGTTTCATTTTTCATTGGATCTTCGTGAAAGTTGGCCAGTGAATATAAGTCAAAGGTGGATCACCTTAAATTAAAAACTAGGTCACAAGTTCAATTACGAGGAAAACATTATGGGTACTCAAGAAGTCACATATTATAGACAATCATCACGTAAATTGGTCAGAAGGTTTGTCTTGTCAAGGTCAAAGTCAAACAGAATTTTTGTGTTAATGATATATGGTAAAAGTCTGGTAACATATGGTCGACTAGTAGGTCTCAGTTGAGCGATAACGGGCCATCTTGGTCTTCTTGCACTTACACAACTTTGAATGACTTGTGGCCGGTTGCTTAACAAATATAATAGGCGCCTAAAGGGGCACTCCCTACATATAGCATATTATATTCTCGAAACATAGATTGTGTGTTCAATGAACGTAAAATAATAAATAAAAACAATTTCAACAAGAAACCATTGATGCAAAGCATCAAAGGTCGCCGGTAACAAGTTGCTATAAGTCTGACGGACAAATCAGTAAGACACTGTAGAGTTTCAACAGGAATATCATATTTTCTTCCTTGTCTTGACAATATTTCTATTTCTGAAATGCTGTGCTCAGAATGTAAATTATCCAGTATCTCAAGTGCTTCATTAACAAATCCTATACAACTATCAATACAAACAAATCTTGATAACTGTAATAAAAAAGTTAGAACATCTTGTAGTTATGTGGTAATGTTTAGAGTGCGTCCATTCTTTATTTCTGCTACTATTAATCGAATATGGTATGCAAGAAAAAGAATATATCACTGGCTGCACTTACAGATGAGAATATCCGGCTCTCGGGTAACTACACTTACACTATATATAATACATATTTTTATATGAAAAATATATACATTATCATTGGTCCAAAAAAATAATATTATAGTGCAGGTGTATTGTGACCCATTAAACAGGCCTGTTAAACTGGTGAATTAACCAGACCCTAGTGGCGGGGTGCAGTCCATCTGTTTACTATTTAATTTATAAAACTTTACCTGTGAATTACAGAAATGGGTCTTTCGTGTCAATATTAAATAAGAAGCACATTAAACTCAAAGGTACCATTTAATTTTTTCCAGTGCATTGACACCTGAGTGAGTATCCGAACAAACGATAATCCGAAATTACTGCTAAATCTAACAAAACAAGCTGAAATCGATATTTATTTTGGCTATGGAAATATTAACTTATGCATACCTACTTCGTTTCTGAAAGAGTGTTCATGTTCATCGTTGTTGTTATTTTCCTGCGACGCTGTTACACCGCCTAGCCAACCTTTAAAAAGTCGATTTGGTCTGGTCTAGGCGGATCTTTTCTCTTGGTATAAGATATTGTAAACACCGGTCTGGGGAGCGTCATTATTTTTCACATTTTAAAAAGTTATTTTAATTAAAAGGGCCAATTTTAGCGCGAACTTCAACTTCCTTCGCGATTTTTAAAATAGTTTTTTTTTTTTCAAACAATCAATGTAAGATGTCAGAACAAAATTGTAACAAGTTCATACATTTTAATAACTTCTCCTACCGGCTGAAGAATCCTAAAGCGTATCAAATATACCGTTTCCACCGGCGACTAAAGAAGAATCTATGGCGAAAAATGCCTCATTTTACCACAATTAGTCAATATAGAGACTTTCTGTAATAAATCGCATTCGAAACGTTTTGGTTAAAGGGGCATACCCTATAACTGATATCAAACTAAATAACCTCCAAACATAAACAATACAACCTTCGGAAGTATTATAACTTAACATAATAATAATAATAATAATAATAATAATATCTTTATTTACTGAAGGTTAACACATTAAGACATGCGAAACATTAACTTATTTTCAATGTGGCCTTCAAAAAAGAAAAGAAAAAAGAAAAAAGAAACAATCCTGAAATAAAAATGGCATTATGAAACAAAACATAAATGACATAAATGAACCCGACAAACACTCATCTTTTAATTAATGATGGATGCATTTATACAGTGGAAAAATTCCTAATCAGTCACACATGTTTCAGTTAAACAGTTAAACACAATAGTAAAAAGATTTTAAACATCAGCATTCATTATATATCCGGCCGCAAAATTACAGTAATATCAGTTTAATTTGGATTTTGAAGTTGTAATAGGAATTTCTTATAGTTCCGTTTAAAAGATATGACTGTTGTACAGTTTCTTATTTCAGTGGGTATCTTTTTCCACACTTCATTGCTGCTGTAGCTAAATGTATCTTTTAAATAATTTGTACGTGGTTTCAGTTGAATGAGTTCATTTCGTTCTGAAGAACGGAGTCTGTAAGTACTATTACTTGAAAATGTTATTAATTCTGACATATAAATCGGTAAGAGCTGCTTTTTACATTTAAAAATAAGCAAACCCATATGATATGCACATCTGTGTTCAAACGTAAGCCAGTTTAATTCACGAAACATATCCAAGGAACACGTTAAAACCGGCTTATTTAAGATAATCCTCGCAGCCCTTTTTTGAATCTTTAGAATTTTGTTTACATCTGATTTTGAACTTATCCCCTTGCCCCAAACTGTACAACAGTAGTCAAAACATGGCAATATGTATGCATTATAATACATCTTCTTCATATCATCAGACAAGTAAAAAAGTATTCGTTTTAACAGTGCTATTTTAGAATTTAGTTTACTGCATACCTTGGATATTTGATTTTTCCATGACAAAGTATTGTCAATTAAAACACCAAGAACTTTGTGCACTTTAACATTTTCAAGAGAAATATTTTCTATCGACAAATGCAATTCTTGGGCATTCATTATTTTGTATTTTGTTGAGATAAGCATACACTTTGATTTACCTGGGTGTAAAGACATATTGTTTAGTTTGCACCACCTAGTAATTTCATTTAAATTTTCTTGGAGATTAGCTTCGATATTATGTATGCTGCAGTCTGATTTATACAAAGTCGAATCGTCTGCATATAGGTCAATGTTAATTGTCTGTGAGGATAAAGCTATGTCATTTATATAAATAAGGAATAATAAAGGACCAAGGATCGAACCCTGTGGAACGCCGGAGTGGATGGGTAACGTTTCTGAATAAGAATTGTTTACCTTAACTTTTTGTTTCCTGTTACTTAGATATGACTCGAAAAGTTTAATTGTTCTTTCAGAGAAATGGTACAGATTTAATTTATGCAATAATATTTGGTGATCAACAAGATCAAAAGCCTTTCTCAAGTCAAGAAACACTGTCCCCACATACTTTCCACAGTCAATGTCTTTCAGCCAAGTGTCTACTAGTCGTGTAAGGGCAGTATGACAAGAGTGCTGTTGTCTGAAACCAGATTGTGTTGTATGTAAAATATTTGTCTTACTGAAGAACGTATGTAATTGTTTAGAAATATGGCGTTCAAATATTTTTGATAGTGTTGATAAAATTGATATAGGTCGATAATTGCATGGATCTGCTTTATTTCCTTCTTTGAATAGAGGAATGACATATGCTTCTTTCAGTGAATCTGAAACCATTCATTATCGATAACATCAGCGGTTTAGAATATACTGCAGTACCGTAAACCATTCAATCTTTGTAGAGTTGTTGTTGTACAATTAATGGGTGGATGCGATTTATTTTACGTTCATTGAACACATAATCTATGTTTCGAAAATATAATCTGCTATATGTAGGGAGTGCCCCTTTAAGTTATAATACTTCCAAAGGTTCTATTGTTTATGTTTGGAGGTTATTTAGTTTGATATCAGTTATAGGATATGTCCCTTTAAGCCTCGATTATAATAAGCCCGTTGCACAACACTGATTTATTGAACACCGAATTATCTTTCAGCAACTGATTTGATAAGCGCCGCTTACTATAATCGAGTTGCCGGAACATATTTTTCACGGTTATGATTCCGAATTACGCGCGATTATCAAAACCTGCTAGTGGGGTGGTTTATGCGACAATTTATCGTTGAACATTGAAATTATATACTCATATTTTCGTGACTAATTAGTGTTATAGGCATGGCTATTATAGATACGGGCAATATTGTAGAATAATATTTTTGTTAGAATCAGATACCGCTTTTCCGTAAAATGCCTGTTTTTCGTCTTTGATATGATTTAAAACCACAGGATTGCACTTAAGAGATACTGCCAGTGATACAACTACTGGAATGCCTTTGCTTTATATGGCAACTAACGCTTATTATTCCCTGGTATAGTTTTGTCGTTGTCCGCCCGTCGGTCCGTCCCTCGGTCTGTCTAGTGTTTTATACGTTGAAAATCGCTATTTGTGAGATATATGCGGCGTTATCTATATGTGGCAGACATGTGCCTTGATCCAGCCTCAAGCTCTCAGTTTGTTTAAAATGTAATATAAATTCTTTTTAAATTACATCCATATTTCTTTTAATGATATTGATGAAATGAAAAAGAGCAAGCCGATGCATGAAAGTCCGAAACAGAATACATGTATATGACACAATATATCTGAATATCGTTTGTTTTTAAAAATGAAAATGCATCATTTCGGTAAGATTGCATTTAGAAATCTACTTTAAAGTGCAAGACGGTATTAAAGAAAAAGTATTTATCATGAGCCACTTACTTCAGATGGAAATATCCGTCACCTTGGGTAACTGTCTCTGAAAGCGGTTGTTTTAATTATTGTTTGGCATGTGAAGTTAACTGGAAGATGGGAATTGGGTATGATGTATTCAATACCTAGGTAGATTTGAATATCTAGCCAGCTAGGAGTTTTGTTTTTGCATAAGTTAAGGCCAATACCAAGTTAGCTTTGAATAACCAGCTAACTGGGAGTTTGTTTTCCGCTATGCATAAGGCGAATACCCAGCTTGCTTGGAATAACCTGCCAGCTGGGAGTTTGGTATTCGCAAAACGTTCAGCGAATACCTAGTTAGACTCGAATATCCAGCCAGCTAAGAGTAAGGTTTTTGCATAAGTTACGGCCAATACCCAGTTAGCTCCGAGTAACCAAACTACCAGCCGGCTGGGTATTCGAATCAAGCTGGGTATTCGCCTTTTTGAATACCCAGTGGTCAGAATCTGATTTAATTAACTGTAATTACTATTTACAAAAACTATAATGCAAAATAGACTCCTGCTACAACGGCCACACCTACCCAGGTAACGATATAGGGCTATCTTGGTCTTCTTGTTTTGTTATATATTCCCCATAACCTGTTCAGTATGGGATAAAACATGCCGTTATAAGGTTCGCTATCATCTGATATGCTTTCCCAGGTTTTCACACATCATTTATAATTTACATTACAAACAACTTAAATTAATGAAATAATTAAAAACACAACAAGTTCTTTCAGTTTAAAGCTGGCTGTTCCGCAATGATATTTATGAACAGATCAGAGCAGATATTTATGCACTCATTAACATTGATTAATTAGAAATGTCACTGGGCTAAATTCGTTTTCCGCTTAATAATAAAAATTATAATAATTATGATAAATGAATAAAACATATTAACTGTTACTATCAATAGTTTATTACTAATATTTTTTTTTCAATTTCAAATTTATTGGCATAATCAGCAAACACGTTGCCTTTGGCCATTTACAAACACAAAATTACTATGGCAAAGACAAAATACAAATACACATTGTAATAAATAATCATTAAATACACATTTAAGAAACAGTTAAACTTTCCCGGGCATTTTTTCTTATTAACATACATTCTTTAATATATCTAGATGCTTTCACTTGCAGACGTTTACTATTTGTCGACATAAGCGTGTTAAATTTCTGTACACAAGGTTATGATACGTTGTTAAAGTATTTTCTTCTAACTAATCTATATTTGTCACAGCATAACATAAAATGGTATTCAGATTCAACTGCATTTTGATAACATAATATGCACAATCTATTTTCTTTTTCTATACCTCTATATCTACCAAATTCAATCTCCAGGTTGTGAGACGACAATCTTAGTTTAGAAAAATGCTTTCTTAAATCATCGTTCGTGATATTACAAAGATAATCTTCAAATACAAAATCGTTTTTATATCTACAGTAATAATCCAATTGTGGCATGATATTTATAGATTCTCTCCATTCTTGAATATACTGGTCCCGAATTCTACGCTGTATAATTCGATTATAATTTACATTTACATCAAAATTCACTCTTACATTACTAAAACCTAGATGATCAATCACAGAATTAATTTTAGTTGCCCAACAATTTGATTGTACATTTTGACAGAGATCATTATACATTTTAAACATAGTTGAGTCGCTATTTTTCATAATTTTAACCAATATTTTATTGATCTTTCTCTACATATGATTGATAATGGGAATCTTCCAAGCTCTCCAAGTACTGCATTATTTGGGGTTTGTTTTTTCACACCAAGGATATACTTACAAAATCTTAAATGTAGTTTATCAACACATTTGTAACTGGTATTATTATAAATTCCCCATACTTCAGCACCGTATAACAATATTGGTACCACCATTTTGTCAAACAATGAGAGTTTAGTTTTAATATCAAGGTTTACTTTGTCAAACAATGACAGAAGATTATGATAAGCTCTAAGCGCTTGATCCTGTAGAGTTTTTACAGCACATGACATATTACCGGTGTATGTGAATTTTACACCAAAGTATATAAACTTATCAACGATCTCAATTTTTTCTCCATTTATGACAAAATTATTAATGATCATGAATTATTATTATTATTACTATTATCATTATTATTATTAATGCAGATTGTATTTAAAGATAAAAATGTATATTTTTAATTGTATTCTGATGTGATACGTCCGCGCAGTTTTTCTTTTCGGAAATTCGTAAAGTAAGATACTTTTTTTTTCTTTATTTGGCTTATTCTACAATATCATTGTATTTGTCAACTATTTCTTACACAATTTCTCTTTCAAATGGCGAAAACACCGCACCTAGTTTTTAACAGATTCCTACCAATAGCAGTACATTAGTATAACATCAGCCTGTATAGGCTCGCTTGCACGAACGTCAGATATTTTAAGCCGCTTGGATAATCGTTTGTCGTGCAACCGGCCATTGGTCTTTTTGGTTTTCTGCATCACGTGAAAGGCCTGAATTGAAACACATGACACTCTTTTGTTATCGTGATGTGTGTAGTGAGTTTCACTCTGTCAATTCATGCAGTCAGATATTATGAACAAAGTCAAACAAAAACATATATACAATCAAACAAATGATAGAAAGGTTGCAATATTAAGTCATGAAATAATGAGACACATACACAAATTATTAAGAGATATATAGCCGTCATTTTCACTCGCAACCTTAAACAACAAGAATACGGAATGGAATCAGGGATGACTCACAATTTCACTGTATTCAGTGTACCCCTAATGTATCAAGTTTATGGCCACATTTCTTTTAAAAAATTGCAAAACGAAGACACTTTCCCTGTGCACTATATTTTTTAACCTTTATCCTTCCATCCTTTAATGTCAAAATCGTTGTTTTAATGGAGATTTTTAAATTTGAAATACACCGTTTATACGAAAAAATGCGATGTTTGGCGCAGGATGAACTTTTTGGGGTGATGTTCGGGAGCAGGTTATTGTATACTTAATCTCAGATGGCAAAATGACCGTTTTTGATGTTGTCAAGTAAATTTTGGATATTTGGATAGACGCTGTTGTATATATTAAACTTTTATTTTAGTATACGATTTATTGGTTCACATCTGAAAATATGTTTCTTTATAACGCTTGTATTCAGTAGACCTATTTTGACACTTTTAAGCAACTGTGCCTATACTTCTCATCCAATTCATTCATTGCTTTAGGATCTTACCGTTTTTAAAGATGCTTATATCTTTGTCCATAATTCAATAAAAGAAGAGTTGTTTTAGCCAGTTAGTGCGACCATTTATTGTTACATACATATTAAGTTTTCTGCCTTGCACTTGATCGTTCTAAGACTTATGACGTATGTAAAGATTTATCAAAATGATGCAGATAAATATGTTGATTGTGTTTTCAGATGAAGGATGCATTCTTTCGTGTACTATTAACCTTTAACCTCTAAGTGTGACCTCGACCTTAGAGCTAATCGACACATTGTGTAATTATGGTAAACATTTATGCCAAGTTATTTCAAAATCCCTTCATTGATGTGACCTTGACCTTTGAGCTACGGGTCTGGATCTTGCGCATGACAATTCATCTCAATATAGGGAACATTTATGCCAAGCAATATTTTAACATCCCTTTATCGATGGCAGTTATGGACCGGATACGAAACATTCCCTGTTAATATTTGACCTCAAAGTGTGACCTTGACCTTGGAGCAAGGGGTCTGGATTTGGCGCATGACACATTGTCTCATTATGGCATTAACATTTATGCCAAGTTATTTCAAAATCCCTTCATAGATTGCAAAGTTTCAACCCGAACAAGAATTTACACGGACGCTATGACTGACGGACGGACGGACAGTGCGATTTTAATACGCCCACCTTCGGAGGCATGAAAATAACAGCAATGAACAGCAAATTGACAATCAAACAATATTTTGTGCAAGAATATAAAGATCTTACATGCCTGCCCGTGTAAGACGTTTTTATCCCTACCCGAGGGTCACTGTAGAATTAGAAAACTCCAAATCTTCTTCAGTCGCATTTTATTTGCTAGATGTGCTCTACGAGTAGTGTCGATATTGAAATCCTAATCTCCCTAATGATAATAAAAACTAAGGCAGCAATACGTACATGTATTCAGAAAGATGTATCACTAAAAACTGGCTGTATATTCTTAGACATACACATCCTACCTGTGCTGAATAAAATCGTTATAAACATATTTATACGAGAGCATCCATCAACATATATCAACTATCAAAGATTTACATGACAGCTTCAGAAAACGACCATTGCTCTATCTGTGATGCACTTTACAATAACCTGCTCCTGAACATCGCCCAAAAATGTTCATCCTGCGCCAAACATCGCCTTTTTCAGTATAATTATACGGTGTAATTCAAACTTAAAAATCTCCACTAAAACATTTTTTTGACATTATAGGATTGAAGGATGATGGGGATAAGGTCAAATAATATAGTACATAGGCAAATTGTCTTTGTTTTGCAATATTTTTAAAGAAACGTGGCCATAAACTTTAAAATTGTCAACATTAACGTTAAGTTTAACAATTAACCTGGCCATTTTACTTTAAAATAACATCTTTTCAAGATCTTAGATCGACTTTGGAAACCTCATTTCTTATATGATAAGGCACGAGATGTGATTTTACCGAATATTTGTTTTTATAAACCAAAATGAGGAGAATACTTAACCCACTAAAGTTTTTTTAATCAATCTATCGATCCAGCTCCGAACATAGCATCCTGCGCCGAACATATCCGGTTACCTAGTGTGGTACAAGTCAACCATAAACTTAAAAAGTATAACTATTTGTATTAAACAAATTAATTTTACAGGTAATAAGTAACTGTATGTATTATTAATATCAGTTTTTGCAGCGGAAGTTGTAAACAGAAATATGTCGTGACTAGTACGTTCGGTTTTAATTTGGCGGACAACATATGGTTAGTGGTTTAATTTTGGCGGAAGATTACGATAGCGCGAATTCTAGACACCTCCAAATCAACGCCATTCAAAAAACGCCAACATGTCCCCCGTAGATATAAAGATGTATACAGCATTTCAAAATGAGATTCCTCTTCGGTGATGTTCAGAAATTGGGGAGGACTGATAACTTCGACGAAAGACATTTCCCAGTCTTCTTTGTTCAACTCAAAGGGTTTTGACCAGTTTGGTCCGAAACCCACTTTATGTATTGTGTGGAAACAAGGTTATTGACTTGTAACTGAGCACGTTGATGTAAAACGAATTCATGATCCTAACGAAATTTCAAAATTTTCAACCTAGAGAACTACTTAACAGATATAACTATAATTCTTTGTCCAGCTATTGAAAGCTTTCTAGTAATGTTGACAACACTTGCATTGCGGTGGTGTCCTTTTCGTGTAAACCATAACTTGATTTTTTTTCTACATCTTTGTCCGCTAACATATCATCAAAGACTACCAGGTGTTGAAGGGACGCATCTAACACAAGTTCGTCATCATGTTTTGGAATACCAGAGATACATTTGACCCAAAGATACTCTTATAACACCAGATTATATGTCGGCGAACCGGCTAAAATACTTCTTCTTTGTATTCAATCAATTGTTTGATCATCTGTTTTTTTCAGACCCATCATAAACAGTGACTCAAATCATTCGAGTATCATTTATTCATCTATAATGTTTAGCGAGTCTGGAAACTGGATTGTAAATAGGTCATCACGTCTTCATTGTCAATGATTTCACGCGACAATTCTTTTTCGGTCCAGGGTAAATATTTGTGAAACTCATACAAGCAAGTGCTTCTTAAAGTGTAAACAGGTGTCTGGGTTGATGTCGGATGAATGTCAGGGAGGATGTCATTAAATCACTCTATCATTCGAAAAGCATAAGTAAAACATTTAAAATATTCAAAATGGAGTACATTACGCAACAGAGCATGTACAAAACGTTGAAAATACAGATAGTTCCTATAAAATATCTAAAAGAGACATTTTAAACATGAACGGTAAGCTATATACTAATTAAATGAAAAAAAACAGACTTTAAGGACGTGACATAAATGCTGGTTGCATTAAGGGTTCATGTAACAGGATTTTAAGTTTGTTTGAATTTCATTTCGATAATTTACAATATCAACCTGGGCCATGAAAATGCATTTAAATATTATAACATGTGCATGCATCTACATTTTTACCGGAATTAGTTCCCGACATATCACAAGTGTTTTTTCTCTAATTTTATTCTCATTTTTGTATACAGTAAAACCTGTGAACAAAGACCATTCGGACCGGAAATAGCTATGCCAGGCTTTGTGTTTTTTAATTAGAGGTATTTCGACAAAGCAGAGCACTACAAGATTGTTTCCCTGTTGGTTTTTATACGAATGTGGCCTTTTAAAGTCGGGTCCATTTTATAGGCCCTAGCTTTGGTGTAGGTGTTTTCTTCATTGACTCAATTAAGCTCATGAAATAAATTTAAAAACGTTTTCTTTAGCGTTTGCAGTGTTGGCAGAAGACAAACATCAGCAAACACTGTGTGCACTGAAAAAACTGCACATTCATGCCTTTATTGTAATAATAATAATAATAAATTCTTTATTTAAAGAAGGTAACACACAGAGAAATATGAACAAATATTCATATGACTTAGTTTAAACATGGCCTTCTGAAAAAGAAAACATGAAAAGTACATAAAGAAAACTTAAATTTCAACTATACACAACTAAGTTATACACCATTCAGTATGACAATTACTCAATGATTCATAGCAAACATTTCAAGACACTTGAACTCCATTTACAGTCAAATCTTTGTTAAAGACCGCTATTAAAACAAATCAGGAGGACAAGAGAAGATGTCATTTAAGAACTATTGTAAATGAAGTAAAGGTGTTAATGATGACCTCAATCATACATGTTAATCATTTTTCCAGCGAGTGGCTTTGCTCACAAGTTTGACTGTAAATAAACAACATTCATACGTCATTTTTCACACGATACACATACGTGCGGTAGCAGTGTTAAATTTCATCAATAAATGTTTTTTCAATGTTTTAAATGAATTCGATGATTGACTGAAACGAATATCTATTGGTATATTGTTCCAAGTGTGAGCAGAGATATTAGTAAAAGAATGTTTTATGTACATGTTTTATGTACACAGTGCGTTGTTTTGGTATCACAATATTAG
Organism: Saxidomus purpurata; assembly: GCA_022818135.1. Classification (NCBI taxonomy): domain Eukaryota; kingdom Metazoa; phylum Mollusca; class Bivalvia; order Venerida; family Veneridae; genus Saxidomus; species Saxidomus purpurata. The sequence goes on from JAFMSR010000007.1 coordinate 39,199,870, forward strand.
TGTTGCTTACTGATCGAAGACTATATTTATTATTGCTTGAAAAGTTAAGTAACTCAAGTATGTATTCTGGAGCAAGATTGTGTCGAGCTTTGTAAACAAGTACTGCCGTATGATATAAGCATCTATCAGCCATAGTAATTCATTAAGCAAAGTTGTGCTACAGGTACGCGAAGGTTTACGTTTAATCAGTCTTGCGGCTCTTGCTTGGAACTCGGATATATTTCGGTTCCCTATATAGTACAACAATAGTCCATAGATGATAAAATGTACGCATTGTAGAACATATTTTTCATATCATCAGTTAAGTAATTAGAAATTCGTTTCATAAGGGCAATTTTAGAATTGATTTTGGAGGATACTTTGGAAAGCTGTACATTCCAAGATAAAGTATTATCTACATAAATAACCCAGCATCTTATGAACACCAACGTTTTGCAAATGTGTATTATTGATTGTCAACTTGAAATGTACAATATACGACACCTTGTATACAGTTTTAATTGATTCTTTTTCTTGTAAATCCACAATCTTAGATTTGAAAGTGGCTGTATAACATATGTATTTGAGCCGTGAAAAATCTATTGGGTTGTCCTAAATGCAATGTTTACATACTTTCATCACCGAATATAGTCGTTTGTTTGTTAACGTCATCTGTTGGTAAGAAATAAGAACCAAAAGCTTAGTGGCTCACTTATTCGAATTTCAGGAAATCTGCGGAACTCATTATAGCCGAACACGTTTGTTCCGCCATTCTTACAAAAGAATGGAAACTAACGGTATCGTTTCCTCGTGTGTTTTTTTAGCATAAGACATCGCTACTTCCTTCGAGTTGTTTAAAAAAGGATTTAAAAAATAACGTGCAAACGGACAAAACCAGTACATAAGATAGAGTTATGGGCGAGTTATTTAAATCCTTCTTAGCGCTTAATCACTAGGTTATATTTATATTTGAGGTCTTCGTGCAACCGGGCATTATAAGTGGAACACGTCGACGGAGAACACACATCGCCCAACATCTGACAAATGATAGGTAACAACAAAAAGTCTGAATTAGACCCCATGCAAGCGAGTTATTCATTTAACACAATGTGTGTCCACTTAATTGCGTGTGACCAAAGACGGCAGTCATATATTGCGTGAACATGAGAAAGTGAATGTCGCCAATTCTATTTTCAATCTTATTGATATCATCAGCTATATGATCACACAAGTAAAACGAACAGCTGGTAGACACATGTATTCTGCTATCCAAATTGTGCATAATCACTTCGATTTTTCGAACTTTGCGTCGCAACTTGTCTGTCTGGCTTAAATCGTCTCTTTCTTGAATACTTGAATACATCGTAAAACAAGGTAATGTTAGAATACTTTCTGACGTTGTGTCGATTATCCCCCTCCTCCATGACTCCACCCTGGAAACGTTTTTGTAGATCGTGTTGATTATCCACGATCCTCTATGACCCCTATCCCTCCATGATCCGCCCCAGAAATTTTCTGGCCTCGTGTCGATTATCATTGGGTGTTGTCATGATAACATTGACGATGTGGCACCGGTGTAAGGGTTAAAAAAAATCACGTGCCATATCACCACCTATACTGTTAGCCGAAGTAGTAGGAGTAGGGATGGGCAGCAGCAGCAGCAGTCACATCCTCGGTAACCCAGGCTATTCATTACCCAATGACGGAGAGAAGCGTGGGTTCCGACGATGCAGCAGTCAATAATTACAAAAACATCTTCAATGTCCAACCATTCTATGTTTTAGTCATATATCATGTTTCGATCTTTCGGTTTGTTTTTGGCGTTTCATCACTATCGAATAAAATATGGATAGAAACAGAACATGTTTTTAAAGTGAGCTTTATGCGGGATCAATGCACATGTTTGCGACATATAGCTAACGTGCACTTTATGCGGCGCACGAAAACGCATATAGCTCATCTTTGCGTTATGCGTTGAAAATGACCGCATACAATGTACAGTACAATACATATACAGTTCTGCTGTATGTGGTGTATGCGGCGTTACATTGAATTTTTGTTTTCTTTGTTTTAAAGGTGCAGATTTTATACAGTGTATGCAACTTATGGTCAATCGTACAAGTATCCGGCAGGGCTACCTCACAAAACCCAGGTACGAGTTCCTTTCTTTCTTTCTTTAAATATCAAAAGTATTTCGTTTCTCTTACCCGAAGGGGAAGCATATTGTCAACGATTCGTCCGCCTGTCCAAATATCTCGTGTATTCTCCGGGCTATTTCTCAGCAACCAACAGAAAGAGTAATTGGAAATTGTCTCTTTTTAGAGGAAGTGCGAATATTTCAGCATATTTCGACTAACTGTTCTCTGAGATAGCAAGTATAATTATAGGGATGTATTTTAATCATATTCGTATGTCCGCCAACATTTATATGGTCCTTTGATTTGTTCATGATTTGTTTGTTTGCACCACTGCCTAATTAATGATGCCATCATATGTACCAAACCTAAGTGTGCATATCATCGGCATGTTGTGCTATGATTTATTTTTTTGGTTAACATCAATTTTAATTTCTAAAGTATTCTCCGACAAGCCACCGTAAGTGAGAGTGCGACACCCACATGCGGTACTTTCTACTGCGACAAGCGGCGGCTAGCAAAGCATAGAAGACTGTGAAAAAGATGGATAAATGAGAGACAATGTTGAATAAATGTGAAAACATAGAATAACTGTGTCAGAGCGGCATCTTAGGGGTATTTATAACCTTCAGTGATAGCTCGAGTTAATTTTTCACGAAGTTCTGACCCTACGTATATAGCATATAATATAGCACCATTTGTTCCTGGCTATTTCTCAGCATCTGCTAGTTTAAAAATTGCAATTTTTTATGCAAAATGTTCTGGCTCGGTGATGTTTTCACATATTTTTACTAAAAATCAATTACACATAAAAATCAAACAATATTAGTGATGTTAACAAAAATAATCAACGTTAATTCAACAAGATAAATGTACTTAGTGATAATCGAATTAGGTCTGTTTTCCGTCTAAAATGTTTTGCATTGTTTATTTGAAACAGACTCCTGATTTGTCGTTGTTTGGGCGGACAGGTGGGCGAGTTAAACAGGTAGTTATTCAGTCAACAAACTAAGAGCATAACAAATTGCTTTGCATTGTGTATGGGATCTCTTGGAAAATGTCACTGTGGCTAAAACACAAAAATATTTTCAGCTTAATAAATAAGGTAATGAATAAAGCAAGGGATGAGATATCGCAATCAGATTTGTGTATTTTATGGTAGACTAAACAAAACAAAAAGTGAAAGGTTGACAGAGAATTCGAGCCACGGATAAAGGTCTATTTATAAAACGACAAAAAACTTTTCCGGCCAATAAATAAAGTTTGAATGATTCGATGTATTTAAAGCTTAGCCCTACTCGCATTTTGAGCTACTTCAGTTAAGGTCGATGTCAATGTTACTTTTATTGTAAACTGAATGCCTCTATTATAGTGATAAACCCTCGTTTTTGTCTGTTTATGCCCCCACAGATGGGCATATAAAAACGCACCGTATGTCCGTCCTTGTTTACTGTCTGGGCTGTAAGTTATTCATGCATGAAAGGATTTTCATATAACATGTCACAAATGCACTTGAAGACATCGTGTAGCGTGCAAAACCTATGTTAACGAAATCCTGTATATGCACATTCTCGTGTCCGAGCTGTAACTTTGTCATGCATGAACGGATTTTCAAATCATATGGCACAAATGACGACGTGTTGCGTCAAGATAACACTTTGAGTTTAAATGAAATAGAATCCTGTGTATATGCACACATTTTTGTCCGGACTATAACCCTGCTGAGTTTAAAGTTCATGGAATCCTGTATACATGGAAACTCTGTGATGCATTGAAGCTTTAAAAAAAAATACATTGCACAATAATATGATTGTTGAACACATGGAGTTGAAGTGTCATGCGCATGTCTCACGTTCTTACCTTGACGGTCGAGGTAGAGGTTTTAGAATCCTGTATGTATGCACATGTTAATGTCCGGATTGTAACTCTGTTATAAGGAGTGTTTTTGATGAATTTACGAAAATGTTAAGCATTATTATGGAGATAAGGTGTCACCAGTTTTAGGGTTCGTCACTTATGAGGGAATTCTTGCTTGTTTAAATTTTAAAGGTTTATATTTTCTTTATGTTTAGAAAATTATTGATTTTACACGAAAGTGATAAGTACCATGCCTAGTTGTGCATAGTCAATGTTTCGGGTCATTGGGTCAAAGGTCAAGGTCACAGGGGCTCGAGATGCCTAGTTATGCATGGTCCATGATTCGGGTCACTAGGTCAAGGTCACAGGGACTCGACATAATATAATCGTGTGCGCTCTTAATTTCCAAAACTCCATGTCAGAGTTTAATGATACTTCACAGAAGTGATAAGTACCATGCCTAGTTGTGCACGGTCTAATAATTATCAGCATCAAATCTTACATAAATTTTATGACATAGCGGTGTTCGGAGGTTAATCATCACCTTTAGTGATAGTTCTAGGTATATAATTATAATTTTGCTTGAAATTTTAAATGTAGAAACACTGTAATAAGGAAAGACCCAGTGCACAAGATAAATAACTGTAGCCTGCACATTTTATCATATGCCTTTATTTTAGTTTCATAACTTTCTTATGCAAGATTTCACACAAGAAGATATTTCTAGAGAACCATATTAATAGCTTTCCCCATTTAGTCTCAGGTCAAATGAAAACATGGCATCGTGATCATTAAACCGTTTTTCATGCTCAACTCTAAATTTTGAAGTAATATGATATTAAAACATTTAATAAATCTTAAGTTAAATATGTCTAAAGTGCATTTTATAAGGATTTTATATGACTTTCAAAATTGCTTCTCTTTTGTTTTAGTATGTATAAAGCTTCACGTGAAAAATATTTCATTCTCAAACTGAGCCGAGCATGAAAACAGTATTATAATAACGGACCCTGGTTTCGTGAATTTTCGTGTGTTTTTTAATGAAATTAAACAATACAAATAGACTAAATGTTTTGTTGTTTTTTTAAACTACAAAATTAAACCGAGCAAAGGATATGTGCAAATAATTTCTAAACTTTTTCAAGTGTACATACATAGAAAACTTACATAGGAACCGTCGAACCATATTGGCTATTCTTGCATATCGGATCGGCATTTCGGGTGATTTTGCTATTTTTCATATATGGAACTTTCAATTTTTCCAATAATCGATGTATCGATACACAAAGAAGGATAAAATCGGTTTAACCGTAATAAGTTTTAAACGGATTTATATTACGCTTATGCATTTATGACAAAAGTTGGCAAATTATTTTACCTAAATGGTGATATAATTTTCAAAAATATTAATTAAGTATTTCACCTACCCATTTTGGTTTAAAATCTATCACCCCGTTTTCCCTATGTAATGCCTATGGGGGTCTTAAATTGCTTCATTTTTTCAGTGATTTGTTGAAACATTTCGTCTTACGTAGAGAAAACCATTTAAAGGATCACTTATGCATTTGTTGCATCGGCAAGTGAAATATATAAGAAATACAATGGTGCAAAAATTTTATTACATAGTTTTCGATTTCACCTACCCATTGAATGATTTATAAACTGTTAACATGTAACATGTGTCCCCGTGGTTTTCACGGAAATTATCGAATAGCATACGGAAATCATATTAAAGCTAGGCTGTTAAGTATTGATTAACTTAGGGGCCGTTAATATAGATTTTTAAATTGTTTGGTTCCGTATAATAAAATAAACATGGGAGGAGTGCCACCTTTTTTCAGCTTATTGTGTATTTTGGTGGTTTATTTTTCAACTGTCACAGTTGAATATTAAACTGCCATCTTTAGAGATCTATTTGTATTTTGACATCTTAAAGGTTCAAAGGTGGGACGTGTCACCTGTACGTGTTTTTTTAAGTTTGGCTACTACCAAATGTACACTCCACTTGTCAAAAAGGTGTGAATATTTGTGTTCATTGCACAAAGTGTGACACAATAGTCCAATACCTTTTCTGGTTATTAAAGTCGTTATACTTTTCTATAATTTTTTTCTTACGCAAGACCTCACTGGAAAAAGAAGTGAGATATTTAGAGGAGAGAGAGAGAGAGAGAGAGAGAGAGAGAGAGAGAGAGAGAGAGAGAGAGAGAGAGAGAGAGAGAGAGAGAGAGAGAGAGATCTGTACATGCCACTTCGAAATATATATGCATGTTTTACTTTAAATATGTGGTAAATTCAGTGCGCAGTTGTCTTTCAATGCAACGCGTACCGATTTATATTTCTTCTTAAATTGTATGCTCCATTATATCACGGACCTATATACACATGTGTATATAGGTCCGTGATTATATTTAATTTTAACCTGATTTCTAGTTTTCTTTTTTTTAATTTGACACAATTCCTCTTTGCTTTTTATTCTAAAATATTTAACAATCTATAAATTTATCATCATCAATGTACATGTAGCCACACTGTTTTTATTACGCCATAAATTGGTTTAATCCGGATGTTGATTATTAGGGGGGTAATAAACCCCACTATGTTCGATAATTTATTACCAAGATTTGACAAACCTACCTGCTTCGTTTTTTAAATCATGATTAATTCAAATAACAGTTATGTGTTAATAAAAACATTTAACCTTGGACTTTCATTTTTTTCTTTTTTTCTAGACTAACGTGCGTTAATTTAAATGTCAAACTATATTATACTATATATTTAAAAAGGCAATCTAAGAATATTCAGTCAACTGCACTTCGTTTCTATAATGTCAAAGGTTGTATAAGTGGAAAAAGCAATCATGTTTCCATTTATCACAGCGTAGATTGCGCCTGAAACGTGAAAAGCGCTTTTCTCTATTTTTATCGGCGTAGATTGCGCCCTCTATGAAACGAACAACAACTCTTACTTTTCCAAAAAAATTGACTGTGTCCACAGTTTTCATCTCAGAATTACCTCAATTGTTCAATGAATATAAGAACGCATATAAACGATCTAGTGTTTAAGTCTCCATGCATCTTTTACTCACCACGTATTAAATATAGCGGGCCGCTGCTGCGGCCCGCAATAACGTGTTTGCAGAGAGACAATTATATAGTTAACGTGTAATGTAGTTAATTGTACACTTACGACACTGATAAACATGGCATGTGTATCTTACTTATACTTCAAATAAAAAAACAATACAAATTCTCATGTGTAGCTCTCTTTCAAATTCCGTGGAGTTACATTAATAAACATTTGTGCAGGTCATTTGTGCACATTCATGCATCTTTTACTCACCACGTATTAAATATAGTGGGCCGCTGTTGCGGCCCGCAATGAGTTATAGTTAGATTGTATGCATTGTGCCGTGACTGCACTTTTATACTTTTATATTCTATGAATAGGTCATAGCTCACAAGTTAAAATCCTACTATAATACCGTCGCCGACAAAAATATAACTTCAATGGCTATGGATTCATTTAACAATTCCCTATAACAAGACATGTTGAAACTGACCTAAGTAGCATAAAGTTTGCACACTCAGTTGGCGTGGATGGTTTTTACAGCGTACTGTAAGAATACATGTAGATGAGTACGTTAAAAATTTGTACGAAATATTTTTTTTGAATTCTGCTTTAATTATATGCACACAACGGCCTGTATAAGGCAGATCCATTTAGTGTTTTATGCTATGGTAAACAAAGAGAGCTACCTAATCGGTGGGTTAAACTTAAAAAAGGCCATGAAACAATGTAGATGCGTGACAATTTTCAGTATTAGTCACAAATCCTCCTATGAAACATTATTCCACAATATTGTCTACATAAAAAACAATTTACTTCTCAAAAGGGCGTAACAGTTTGCTCAACTGTCACCAATCATTTTGTCGATTTTACAGGTTCACAAATATTGCCACGGTTGTTCTTGATGGAATCGAAGCAGAATATAGTTTGACAGAAAGGCAAACAGAATACATTAAAGAACAGCTTCAAACCTTAGTTAAAGCGAGAAGTCGGATAATATTATTACATGCAAAGTAAGTATAAATCCATTCATTTATGTACGACTGATATCATTAAGGTATGCAACAATTCTCAAAACTTTCAACTATACATAAACTGTGATTTTGTGATAAAGCAGGTTTAGTCTCAGTAAAGTCTGTTCCGTTTCCATTTGCACCATATATCTTTAAGATGAGCTGCAAAAACATGAATCTTTTAATGCTTATCAGCTATCAGGGGAAGACATGTTGTTTTCCCTTAGTCGCCTGTCTGTTCGTTCGTCCGTCTGTCCGTCCTAACGCATTACCTTGTCTGAAGTTTTGCCAATTGTAATGTGGGGTCATATGGTTAAAGGTCAAGGAGGTCACAGGGGCTGGAAACTTGAAAATCGTGTCCGCTCATCATCTCAAAATACCCGTGTTAGACTTGCATTCAACTTTGTGGGAAACATCAATATGAAGTGTAGTTATAAATGCATTCTATAACGTTGGGTTATATGGCTAAAGGTCAAGGTCACAGGGGCCTGAAATGTGAAAATATTTTGTCCACTCTTCAACCCAAAAGCCTCTTGTTGAATTTTCATCAAACATGCTGGAAAGCATCAGTATGAAGTGTATTTTTGCATATTGTAATTTCGGGTCAAAGGTCAACGTCATGGGCTTTGTAATGTAAAAAGTTCTTCTCCGTTTTTCATCTCCAAAACCCAACCCGGTGCTGCAATTCATTGTTCATTGTTGTGCATATTTGAATTTAGGGTCATATCGTTAAAGGTCAAGGTCACAGGGGCATGAAAGTGGCAAATCTCGTCAGCGCTTTCATTTCCAAAACCCCTTTTTAGATTTTAACCACACTTGGTAGGAAGCATCAGTATGAAGTGTAGTTGTGCATATTACAATTTGGGTGCATACAGTCAAGGTCAAAGGGACATGAAATGTAATCAAATCTTGTCCGTTGTTCTTCTACAAACACCTTGCTGGATTTTTATCACAATTGATGGGAAGCAACCGTATGAAGAGTAGTTGTGCATATTATAATTTGTGGTCATCATATGTATTTGGTCAAAGGGGCTTATAGATAGAAAATCGTGTCTGCTCTCTCTCTCTCTCTCTCTCTCTCTCTCTCTGTCTCTCTCTCTCTCTCTCTCTCATGTTTCATACTAAAGAGCATTGAGCCAGTTGTGTCAATTACGAAGCCTGGATAGACTTGTTCCATCTTTCTGAATTTTTCTGATTTACTCCAATTTTTAAAAAATGAATACTATCAACTAAAATCTACTCAGAGAAGAGATTGAAAACATATACAGTGTATACAGACTTTGTCAAACTTTCGTTTTCCTATACTAGCATGTTCTTTCAGGACTGACAAAAGCATCTGTTAGAATGACAACCTATTGATAGTTCCTTCAATAGTTAAGATGCTAGCCTGTTTGTTAGCCAGAATCTAGTTGGACTCCAAGTACCACTTTATTCGCTGATTCACAATGCTCTCGTTTTCCTAACCACGGTGAGACTCATTGTATGATAGCTAGAAGCATTGCTTCAATCCTTCCTTTGTTTGGGTATGGGTCTGATGGTCGAGGCGCTCAAAATTTGTGAGAATTTAATTTCTCTCCAGCTAAGGTTGTAGACAGCGAGAAGCGTGTTCATTGCGAAGCAGCTAATGTGGATAAGCATCTCATTTTTGATGCATTCTGGGTCAGGTGATTTCTTGGCTTTGAGCTGCTTCAGGGCTTTTTGTAGAACCTTTTTCCATTACCTCATCTGATCTACTATTTTTCCTCTCCCCTTCCTCCTTTCGTGCCTGTCTTTGAAGCATTTTCCTTATAGAAATGTTGAAAGTTGGTATCCTTTACATAAATGGAATCCAAGGACAGAGGTTCGTCATTTGTGGAGTACAGGTAGACAATATCCATCATAATCGTTCGGTCTAAGGCTTAAAACCTTGTATTCGGACTAATGCATGCTACGGTTTATCGTGAAACCATTGTATGTGACATTTTGACCAAAAATGCTTTGGTGTATTTTTGTTAACTTCCTTGGCCATGCCCACATTGTGACAAAATATCAGAAATTAGTTTCAAACTTTTAACTGTCAACTACGGAAGCCCTGGAGGGATATTTTTTGTTACTTCTTATTACTTATTTCTTATTACTTATTTGTTATTACTTAAGTAATAAGAAGTAACTAAACATTTCCCTCCAGTGCATTATTTGTTAACAGCAGGAAAGATAATAAAAAGGCAAGTGCATTCAAAAATGTTCAGACTCATCAAACACACAGTCATACACGTAGGCGCACACACGCACGCGCACACATTTACATTCACGGCCCGCTATAACTAGATAGACATTCGACATAGACAAATGAATGTAACAAAATCCCATTTCAAATGTTAGAAGTGCAGCATGACTTTAATAACAAAAAGCAATTTGTTATTTTTATGAATTATTGCATTCGAAAGCCAGTTACAGTTAAAGTATATTTAGCTATTTTTGTATGTAAAATGTGCACCATACAAACAAATGTTCTTATCCATGTGTTATTGTACCTGTACATTGTATTACATGAATGTATGCACATTATTTCTAATTAGTTATTTTCATCATTTAAACTGTAGTTTAATTACTAAATCATTAGTGTTATTATTTCTTATTTATTTCACATTTGTAATTAAGACAGATGTAACTACAGTGGATAGAACTGTTTGGTTTAGTTGTAGAACCTGCCTATTTGAAACACATTGGTTACATGCATTATAATGCACATTTACATATAAATATCTAAACATAAACTAAGTTCAATTTAAAATAGCTTAAGAATGCAATAACCCACAACTGATAACTAATAACAATTAACTTATAAAAAATAAGTAATAACTATTAATAAGTAACAAATAAGTCACAAGTGCTAACAAAAAAATTCTCTGCAGGGCTTCCGTAGTACGTCAACTAATAAAAAGTGAAAAATATTGTATCCGCATTTTTGGATCGATTAGATCTTCAATCGATCCAATGGTAACAGAGTATAACGAGGGGTCAAAGCAAAACTAGTCTAAGTGTATATGAAAATAGAAGCAGATAGGATAGTCCTCGAAACGCTTCCTTACGGCCGAACGCTTTACATACAAACAAGTAGTTCCATATATTCAGTTGTTCCGAATTAAACTGTCTTCTGTTTTAAAAATTATATAGTAACATATCTAAATATCAAAACATTTCAGAATAGCATAATATTATATTGTTGTTTTTCTTCTAATTTGTAACTAAAAATCAACGATGTATCTGTTCTGTATAGCACTATTTTCCTACGCGGTTTTGATAGTTAGACCGGAGACACTAGAAGACAACTAGTCATGCCGAATAATGTTATGTCTTTTATCCGATATTGTGTTCGTGAACATAAACTATCGGAACATCGTAATACGTTATCGAACCACTATAGTCCTTTTATGATAACTTGAAAGTTGCGTCACATGATGTTTACGTTTGCTGGTATTATGAAAACACCAAAACAGGTAAGACAGCTTTTTGTCAATACAATTAGTATTTGTTTTTCACATAGTTAATATAAAACTAGTCATTGGCTTAGTGGTAACGCAGTGAAATTGCATCATTTTATGACAAGGTCGTTGGTTCGAATCCCAGAATGTTAGGGTTTCTTTTTTTTTTTGTCTTTTTTTTTCTAAATCCGTTTAAATTCTTTGATATTCAAGAGTTAACCCATTTCATGGTAATATTAACATCTGTTCTCGTAAAGTTCTAAATAGGAATGCGAGCAATGCATTAAAATTAATTCATACATTTGTATAGGGCATGAAATATCTACATACAAAATCTGGCAAAACGAGTTCTGTATTGACGAAAGGTTTACATATTAGACATGATATAAATGAAAAATAAAGTATCCAAAATAAGAAGAAAAGAAAAATTCATGAAAAATTAAATTCACTTGGATTCGAACCTGAACCGTCAAAACTACGATCAAATTGTCTACGCACTAACCAATTGAGCTATTCAGGCAATTATTATTTTTCCGCGATTTGTTAACTATTTATGTGATATTCTCCATAACAAGTACAGAGATAACCGTTATACCTGATTTACCTGTCAACTTGAACCTAATCCTATGACGCGCTATCAAGTTATCATATGAGGACTATAGGTACTCTTGAATTTTAAATTACATAACTCGGAATTCAACATAAAAAACAACGATTTTTTGTAACTTGCCAACGCCTCTATGATCAAAAGTGCTCGGCCTGACTAGTTGTCATTAGTGTCTTTAAAGATAGGCCGAAAAACTAGTCTAAAATACGCCTTTATGCGTTGAGGTATAAAACTGAAACTTATCAGCAAATTAATTCTACATAGGCACTTGTAGATGTCTTTTTGAAATATGACAACATATTTTTATGCTTTAAACACGTTGTAATTGTTGTATTTTATGTAAATGCGTGGTTCGAAAATGGTACGAAAATGTCTGCATTTTGCCGAAGTCGGTTCGTACCTTGGTACGAATAACTGTAAGAAATCACATAGATCTACATGTCTTAACTATGATTTTTAGATGTAGACAGGAAAATCAACTTCATTTTTCTGGATCATGCTGTCATTTACAAAGAACAGATATTAACTCAATATAAGTACAATTAGAATTTATTGTATTGTAACTAAAACTTTACCATGATTCTTTTGCTACACTAAATGTTGGTGGTACATTCATACATACATTAATTATATAGTATCATAATCATCATCACCATCATCATAATCCTCATCATTATCACTTGTTACGAAATACTACTAGAGTCTAGTATATGTTAAATATGAAAGATAATAGCCTTGCTATTAAAACATTCAGTTGTTGTTTTAGACAAGTTATGAAAATTTAAAACAGTATGGTAGAAAGGCTGGTAATGACTAGGGGTGCGCAATAGACCCGGTATATTGCAATTCGCAGTATTTTGGAAGCACTCACGGGGATAGTTAATGTAAGCTGCAAGTACTTGTTCGACAATAGGTATATACTGAATCAATTTATAACAAAACATTGATTTATCAATTTTTAGCTTTTCTCTGAAAAACAGAAGAGCCATTGTCATAACCTTTTTGACGTAAGTCGGCACTGTCGTCTTGATTCTGGTTAAGCTTTCTTAAAATTCACTTTCTCGGTAACCATTAAAGCCTTGAAACTTCAGACAATTGCTTGGCATCATACAATGGCATCTGTGGCCGAGTGGTTAAAGTCACTGACTGATGTTTACTTGACCCTAACCGCTGTAGGTTCGTGCCCTACTTGGGTCGAATTCTTTTATGTCTGGGAGCTATCTAGGTTCTACCCAGGTGCCCGCTCGTGACTGAAATAATGCCAGAATTGGCACCCAGGGTCTTCCTCCTCCATGAAAGCTGGACGTTGCAATATGACCTTAGCTGTTGAGTGCATCAGTCAATTGGCACAATACAATCAACCCTATGGGCATATCCCATAACTTTTGAATGAAATTAAAAGTTGTTCAAACTTTGAATTTCAGTTCAGTTTTGTCAAAATCCATTTTATCAGTTACCATTCACAGCTTAATACTTTATAGGGTAGTTGGACATAGTCACTGAATGCAAAATGTAAGCACATTGGTTCCTATCTCAAAAGTAAAGTTTACAGAAATGGTTAAAGGTCACAATTTGTGGACAGCTGTGTCTCAAGTTTATAACTTTACTCATACAAGGGTTGTCCTGATATTTACACATGTGATGTGTACAATCTGAGTTGTCCTTATATTTACACATGCATGTGTGCAGACTGTGTTGTTCAGAGACAATCGATCCTGCAGCACTCTCAGTACTTTGATTATGTATTTGACAAAAAGTGCAGATACAATAGTTTCACGATGAAAGTTTTTACCGTTCTGTAGAATATGAAGTGTAATGAATGTGATTTTATTTCATAAAATTGACTTACTTCACATTATTAGAATATATTTCAAACACTGACTGCGTTATCAGAATTGCAAAAATATTGCTAAAAATGTAGAGTGGGTAAACCGCACGAATGCAACGGAAAAGAGAGTAAACGGCTACTTTGGTAGACCACACGGATGCAACGTAAAAGACAGTAAACGGCTACTAACGCATAGACCACACGGATGCAACGTAAAAGACAGTAAACGGCTACTAACGCATAGACCACACGGATGCAACGTAAAAGACAGTAAACGCTTACTAACACATAGACCATACGGATGCAACGTGAAAGACAGTAAACGGCTACTAACGCATAGACCACACGGATGCAACGTAAAAGACAGTAAACGGCTACTAACGCATAGACCACACGGATGCAACGTAAAAGACAGTAAACGGCTACTAACGCATAGACCACACGGATGCAACGTGAAAGACAGTAAACGGCTACTTTGGCAGACCACACGGATGCAACGTAAAAGACAGTAAACGGCTACTAACGCATAGACCACACGGATGCAACGTAAAAGACAGTAAACGGCTACTTTGGTAGACCACGCGGATGCAACGTAAAAGACAGTAAACGGCTACTAACGCATAGACCACACGGATGCAACGTAAAAGACAGTAAACGGCTACTAACGCATAGACCACACGTATGCAACGTAAAAGACAGTAAACGGTTACTAACGCATAGACCACACGGATGCAACGTAAAAGACAGTAAACGGCTACTAACGCATAGACCACACGGATGCAACGTAAAAGACAGTAAACGGTTACTAACGCATAGACCACACGGATGCAACGTAAAAGACAGTAAACGGCTACTAACGCATAGACCACACGAATGCAACGTAAAAGACAGTTGGATTCCATCGCAATTGCTTGCATATGACGTCCATTACATCCAACAAAAACCAATAGCATGATAGTTGGGTCCGCATAAATTAAAATCCACTCGAAATCTACAACTATTTGTTAATGATCTACGTCTAGAAAACGTTACTTGTCAAAAATTACTTGGAGTATATGTTGACAATAAACTGACCTGGCACAATGAAATTGACAATGTTTGTAGAAAACTGAATAACAAAATTGCCCTGTTAAAGGACATATTCTAACACTAACTCCATTTTGTCTCATATAAGGAAAGAATGATTTGAGCGTGATATACAATACGGTATATCATTCGAATGACCGGAACTATGTTCAGCTCTTGAAAATTACCCCCGCGTATTTTAACAGAATTAAAACGTTCACTATGTTGAATATTCATTAAATGTTCACGAAAACAAAACAGTTTTTCTCTTAATTTTACGCTAGAAGTACAGTTTTGGCATATTGTATAATACATGATACTGTCAATTACGCGGGACGTTGTTCGTGCTTTATGTTGTATATAATGACGTCATCAACGTTTAAACCCCGCGCCGTAAGCGCTCAGCCTCTTGAAGTTAGACGGTATACAGATTAATGCAGATGCTTTCACTGACAATAGTTGAACTGGTATTGATACATATCTGCCGTTATATTACAATACGTACATGAAAACCACGAAATAAAATTTAATATAAAAATGATTCCATTTTAAAACAAGTTAATGCAAGTAATGCCATGATTATAGAAATGGGGAGTAAAAGTTTTGGGAACAGCAAAAATGTTCTTGCGCTGTCTGGCGACCTGGAAAGTCACTCAACCTAGCGTTATAAAATAATTTATCTTTTTTTCCAATTAAACGTGTAAGAATGGAAATAGATTTTATTTTGCGTGACATACCGGTTTGTTTATCAGTTTGTCGTTTAGATGCTCCGTAATTAATCACTCAGGCCTTCGGCCTTCGTGATTAGATTACTACGCATCTAAACTCCACACAGTGATAAACCGGTTTATATGTGAAAGACAGTAATGATTTTCGTAAATCATAAGAAAGCACACACTTTAATATTTTTCAAGTTAATGTAACAGGAATTTCATTTTTAGGAATGGTTCGAATTTTCAGGGTACGCAATTACGGTTTAGATAACGAAAATTGTTGGTAACGAATGTTTTGAAGCGAGAGTTTATTGCGAAAAGAAATGGTGCTTTTTATGGTGTCACAAGCAAGAGCATCAAATTATACAAATGTAAAGCAACAGAATCTATTCACATTTCAAAGAACATACCTGCATTCATACTTTTTTCAAAACAAAAAATGGCGGTAAATGACGTCACAGTTTCTCTTGCTAAATGACGTATTTGTGTAAACAAACAAGGTTAATTGAGTCAATGTCGGTTACATAGTCACATTAATCAAGTAAACTGGACGTGCGTCTGGAGAATTCCTGTTTAGGATTTAATTAATATTTTTTGTTTCACAACGTAAATAAAGTATATTTTGATGAGATCAAACACTGTGTTTTAGCGCTAGATGCATAAACAGTGGTTAATTCACGTGAGAACTACCAAATTTCCTCCGCAAAGGGGTTTCATGCGGGAAATTATGAAGATTTGATTTACCACTCAACAAAGGGCCTATTAAGCGGTTTTCTCGTAGAAACTGCAATGAAATCAAATAAAGTATGCAAGAAAAAGGATCTTGCATGGCCTACTGTGGAGGACTGTGTTGTCCCGGCCCACGGGAAAGCGGGGGGAAGTCGGAACCTTGCTTCGCTCGGTTCCTCCTATCCCCCAGCTTTCCCTCTGGTCGGAACAACCCAGTCCTCCACAGCAGGCCATGTAAGATCCTCATAGTAATACCTGGTCATGTTAAAATCGGCCTTCGTGGCTAATTACTGCGTATCATTACTCCAAATTATTGTTTATTAAACGATGATCACCGCTGGAACGGATGTTATTTCATAAATATGTCTAATTTATTTTCATGTCCTTTGAGTGTCTGTCAGTGAATGTTCATGTATGAATGCATTTATTAACAGAATGTTTAAAAGTCTTATGTGAAAATGAGTATATCCAGTGTTAGCTTTGCAAGGTGATTTATTTTAAGTATAATGCTTTTTCTGTTGTTTCCTAACTTTGAAGGCCATACTGAAAATTAGATTATATGTGTTCATATATCTAAATGTATCACCTTCGGTAAATAAAGCTTTTATTATCATTATTATCATTATTATTATTATTTTTATTATTATTATTATTTTATTTTATGTTTTCCAGTGAATTATAGAGTTTTCTCAGTGAAATAAAAGTGATAATCCACAGTTTTGAAACAGTGGAAAATTGTTGGTATCGATGTAATATCACGTTAATTTCACTCGTGACCACCAAAAGCAGTCATTTTCACTCGTGGATGCGCCACTCCTGAAAATATCTCTGAAATTATAAGGTGATATTACACACGTTTTTTATTTTTCAATTTAAACATTTTCTCATATAAATTTCTTTCAACCTGTAAGATATTTAATGTGGGAAATGTTATAATTTGGCTGTTAAGTAATAACAAAAATATTTACATGTATATGTTTGAACATATTTGTATAAACATGCATTACTAAATACATTCATTTCCTTATGTTGAGAGGAGTTAAATTATTATAACTTTATTCTGTAGCAATAGACTACAAGTAAGATGTTTTGTATGATATTTTATGTATAATTATGGACGTTCTTTTGTTGAAAATTTGAAACATATAAATTAGCAAATTGCTCATTCTGCACTTTATATTGTGTACAGTTGTGTAATTGACCACGCTTGTATATTATGTTCTTTCCTTTTATGATTTTCGTTCGTTCTACTTGTTTATCTAATTACATTTTCTATTTATGTCAATCACTGTAAAGTGGAAATAAAGAGTATTTATATAACAAGTATCCTCTATATTTATGTTTTTCGGTGGTTTATCGAAACACACTCAATAAAAGTAGAGTTTTAACCATAAAATAAACAGAAAAATTGTTGGTATCGATGTAATATCACGTTAATTTCACTCGTGAACACCAAAGTAGTCATTTTCACTCGTGGCTGCGCCACTCGAAAAAATATCACTTTTGGTGCCCACTCAGTGAAATTATTTATAGAATAATACATATGTTACTATATATAGTAACACTTTTGTATAGAGAAAAAATGTTTTATCCGTCATTCCGAAGTATTATCAGCTTTTGGCCCTGCACGCGCAGGGCTATTATCGCATAACTGCCCTTGGAAAACGTGCACGTGCAAACGTGACGTCATTTAACGGAAAAAACATGGCTGACGCTGAACGTTCACTTAGATACTTTAGCTAACAGAATGATTGTTTTAGATGATAAAAAGGTTCGGAAAGCGCATCGTGAATCGCCATGTAACCGAAGAAGAAACGCACAACTTCATAGATCTACAACGATGATAACAAAGAGCGCTTTAAAAAAGGATTTTGTTGAATAAGAAGGATGAAGATCCATTGTTTATAGGCCTATTTGAATTCTGTCTTCCAAGGTAGATCTATATGTTTCTGCTTTATGAAGTGCCAAGTCAGGTCGATTTACAATAGTTGAAACAAACAGACATAAAATATATATTGATATATAGCCAAGAACACACATCTTACTGCTAAGACTGAGGCAAGTCAGTTTGATTCTAGTGGAATAAATGACAAATGGAAAACACATGTATTATACAGAAAAAGAAATGGCTGAGCAGGGCCTTTGAGTGATAATCACCCCGGTAATGAAATAATTGCCAGAGGGCTTTATCAAGTCAATTATGTGTGTATCAAAGTCTCAGAAATGGAAACAAAGCTCGTGGATTTAGAACTGAAAGTAAATGAATTTGAGAAATCAATTAGCTTCCTAGACAAAGGGTTTGACAATTTGAAAGAGAAAGAGAAGGAGAATACCAAAAAGATGGATAGTATGAAAGACAACATAAACAAAATGCAGAAAATGTGTCACAATATGCAGAACACTGTAGATGATATGGATATAAGAGATGAACATTATACAGATAAACTGCTAGAATTGGAAGCAAGATCCATGAGAGACAATCTTATTTTCTATGGTTTTAGGGAACCAGAAAAACCAAACGAAGGGGAGACCCCAGAACCTGACAATTGCGAACAATTAATGAAAGATCTTACAAAAGACACACGTGAAATTGATGCTACCAACATGGAATTTAACCGGATACATAGGTTAGATGGAAATCGGGCGAACCGAGACCAATTATTGTCAACTTTCACCGCTACGCAGATCGAGAGGTAATCCGCTTAAAGTCATATAATGAAAAAATCAAGTCGGCTTTAAAAACTCAAAATCAATGTGTTGGAGTACAGATGCCTCAGCAGTACCGAGACGCTAGGAGACCACTCAGCGAATTCACAAAAAACGAAGACAGAGCACGTATAGTCGGTAACAAATTATATATTAATAACAAGCTCACGAAGAAATACTATGACGGGAAAGTATACGACCAGTAGGGATGTCATGAGAAAGACATTAAGATTTTGACATGGAATGTCAATGGGCTTGCTAGAAAGATAACAGACAGCGATTTCATTAATATTCTTAGTAAATATGACTTTTTATTTTTGACGGAAACATGGCTTTCCAGTAACACGCGTCTCAATCTTAATATTAATGGTTATAACAGTGATCATTTATACAGAAATAAGACTCGTAATACTCGTAAGGGTAAATACAGTGGTGGAATTAGCATTTATTATAAAAATTGTTTAAGTAAATATCAAAAGGGCATTATATGGGTCGAAATCGACAAAGATCTTTTTTCAGTTTCACGAGAATGTTTATATTTGTAATACGTATATTACGCCAAGCAATTCAACAGTTATTGATAGCTCTGTAACACCGGATACAGCTCCTTTCGAATACAGCTCCCCGGAGAGCTGTATTCGGCGTGCATTAACGAATACAGCTCCCCTAATCAAATGGGAGCTGTATTCGGGGTTCTTGTACCTTTTTTTCGAATAGAGCTCCCCAGTGACCCGATGCAACATGGGCGTATATTTAAGGCGTATCATTGCGGCACATTATTTATTATAGAATAATAAGGATCCATCCCGCTATTCAGGATGCAGTACTTAGCCATTGGATGTTTGTCCGTGTTGGACGGACGGTTGAACGGAACTTAGAGGTTTAATGACTTTTTTGTTGGTATTAAAGAATTAATTTCTTTCAATAAACCTACATTTTTCACACATGACTGTTGCACATAAGGTAGTAGTTTAAGTGGTTTTGCACTTCATTACATAAATAAATTGTTGACAGAATGAAGCACATTCACACCAGGGCTTAAGGCCCGACAGACGGACTGATAAGACAACATGCAGACATGTGTTCGAACAGATGGACCCAAGCTTTCGAACTACAATTTGGACATTGACTTAAAAGTTTTCGGAACAGCTTCTTCCTAAAGTGGAGTCCATTCATTTGGCTAAAAGACACATCACCACGTACTCAGACTTCTGTTATTTAATGCGTTTTATTATCCGTTTGATCAAACATAGGGAGCTTTATTCGATTGTGCATGTGCTTTGGTTCGAATACAGCTCCGCTACACCAAGGGAGCTGTATTCGTTAATGTGCATCGGGGAGCTGTATTCGAAAGGAGCTGTATCCGGTGTTACATAGCTCTAGCTTTGATTTTTTTGAGGAAATAGAATCAGGTTTAGAAAAATTTAAATCTAAAGGTAAATGCTTTATAACCGGAGATTTAAATAGTAGAACTTCAAACTGGTCTGACATTTTAGATTGATAACGACAATGATCTGTCAAACAATGTATTTCTAAAGATCACGTGACCGATAGCCACGGTAGACGCTTGATTGAACTTTGTCAGTCTACATCTTTTGTTATAGGTAATTCTCGATTGTATAATGAACGAGACATAGGTGAATTTACTTATCATTCCTTAAATGGTTCAAGCGTAGTTGACTACCTGTTATTAAATATCAATGATTTTCAATGTATATCTAACTTTTGTATACCCGATTCGAATGAATTTTGTATACTCGATTCGAATGAATTTCACTCCGGTGTTACACTTAATCTTTTGGTCAAACAACCCCAAAAGACATTAAGCGATGATACACATAATTCAGAAACTTTTTTGAAATGGGATGAATGTAAAATAAATGATTTTCATTTAATTTTGATGAATGAAAAACACAATTTTGACAAAACTTACGGACAGGTTAAACAACAGTGACGATTTCGTTGATATTACGGATTCTTTTATAAATACCTTAAATAATTGTTCCCAAAAAGTCTTTGGATGTTCGCGAAAGTTAGAAAATAACAAACTACATTCGAACAAAAAGCCTTGGTTCAATGCCGAATGTTTTTTTTTTAAGTCCAGAAATACATTTTTAAGACATAAAACTAATGCTACAATGAGAGAGACCTAAATAAATTCGAAATCATATTATAACCGCGTAAAACGGATACATAATACTAAATTTAAAATAAAAGAAAAAAGGAACTATCAGCTGGAAGAAAATAAAAAGACAGTATACTAACACGCCTGCATCTGCGGTAGATCTGAATATAAGTAATTTATATGACCATTTTAAAACTTTACATAGTGGTGATACAATAAATGAATATACGAATACAAATAATATGTTAACACATGACGAAGATTTAGATAAAACAATAACTTTCGCAGAAATCGAAAGTGCTGTTTTCTCTCAAAACAATAACAAAAGTAGTGGAATAGACGGCTTAGTAGCAAAAGTATTCAAGCATTCTTTTCATGTGATTTCTCCATTGATGTATACACTGTTTAATAAGATTTTTGAAACCGGAAGGTATCCGGATAGCTGGAGAGAAGGTATAAATAGTTCCTGTCTTTAAAGGCGGGACGGGAATGCAGAAGCAAAAAACTATAGAGGAATAACTCTAATTAATATAATAGCTAAAATATATTCTCACATACTATTGAATAGACTCACTAAATGGTCCATTAAACACGAGAAAATCATAGACAATCAGTTTGGCTTCCAAAAAGGAAAATCGACTGTTGACTGTGTATTTTTACTACATGCAATTATTGCAAAAACACTATCTTCTCATAAAAATCTGTATTGTTGTTTCATCGATTTTGAAAAATGTTTTGACACCCTAAATTAATCATTTATTTTTAAAAAATTGATAATGGAACAAGTCAGTTCAAAATTCGTAAATGCTATAAGAAATATGTATAAATCCGTCAAAGCCGCAGTCAGGTATAAACAAAACACATCATCCTTTTTGCGAGTCAAACATTGGTGCCAAACAAGGAGACCCGAGCTCAAGTCTTTTATTTTTATTCTTTGTAAACGATCTTTTAAACAATATTAATGATGATATAAACGGTTTGTTCACTACAGATGAGATTAAGATATTCTTAATACTATTTGCGGACGATGCTGTGTTGTTTGCGCATGAACCGGAAGCACTTCAATCAATGCTGAAAGATCTCTATAATTATTGTGTAACATGGGGTTTAATAATTAACACTAATAAAACGAAAATCATGATCTTCGAATTAGGAAGACATACAACATACAATTTTACATTTAACAACATTGTACTAGAAAATGTCAAATTCTTTAAATATCTGGGTACAAATTTGTTTAAAAACGGACATTGGAATCGAACACAAAAGAAACTTGCTCAACATGCGTGACCACTACATGCATTACATAATTTGTTTATCGTATTTAATCAATTAGAAATGTCTATCTCTATAAAATGTAAATTGTTTGATAGCTTAGTAGGATCAATACTCAACTATGGAGCAGAAATCATTGGCTAAAACGAAGGCATAGAATTAATACACTGTAAATTTCTTAGAAAAATTCTTACCGTAAGAAAGTCAACGAATCTTGACGGTCTTTACGGCGAACTGGGAAGACATCCCATGAAAATCCAGCGTAAAATAATAATAATTAGATACTGGTTAAAGATATTAAAACTAGATAATACATTCCTATTAAAACGCATGTATAATGATATATCATATAACGGAAATAATTGGGCTTTTCAAGTTAAAACTATTATAAATGAAATTGGAATGTCAAACTTATGGATTAATCAGGATTATGTGAATAATTTAATTAACTTTAATATAATTAAGACTAAAGTATTAGATATACATGTATATAAACAAGGATGGTATGCCAATGTAAACAATTCCAGTAGACTCGAAACATATAGCCTATATACGCATGAATTCGAATTTGAAGAATATTTAAAACATGTAAATATAAATATAGAATTGCATTGACAAAATTTAGACTATCGTCTCACAATTTGGAAATGGAAAAAGGTAGGCGCACGAATACACCTAGGAAAGAAAGAACATGTAGACACTGTAATATGAATTTAATAGAAAATGAATTTCACGTTTTGCTCGTCTGTCCGAAGTATTTTACATTACGTAGACAGTATTTTAAGCCTTATTTTTGCCATTGGCCAACATTACAAAAGTTACAATTGTTGCTATCTTCAAAAAATACGAAAACACTTAATAACTTAAATATCTATATTTTGCTTTTAAGGAAATAGAAGAAATACAGTAAGCCATTTATGTATTAATTTACGTTGATATTGAGTTCTTGAACATTTCTCTGTAAACACTCTGCTGTATTATATTCATTGTCTATGAAATGAACACTTAGTACATCACGTATGTTTAATATAATGTATTTTGTCGGCTATAAATGTTATGTAATATTTGATGCCGAATAAAGTATTATTGTTGTTGTTTCCGCTGTATGGAAATTGGCTGCTGTCACATTATGCTTTTTAGCTCACCTGAGCTGGCTCAGGGTGAGCTATTAGGATCGATGAATGTTCGTCGTCCGTCCACACTTAGTTCGCTAACACTCACTCTAGAGGTAACATTTTCAGCCCAAATATCCTGGAAATTTGTCAGAAAGGTTGTTTCTATGATTTCTAGCTCAAGTTCGAATATGGGTCATCTTGGGTCAAAAACTAGGTCACAGAGCCCAAATATGGAAAAACCTTGTTAACACTCTAGAGGTAACATTTTCAGCCCAAATATCCTGGAAATTTGTCAGAAAGGTTGTTTCGATGATTTCTAGCAACTTTGTTAAAAGCAGTTGCACTAGGGTGAGCGATAAAGGGCCATCATGGCCCTCTTGTTTGATTAAGGGAGTGGAATTTGATACCGATAAAGGTATGTTTTTAAAATCTGAACGAACAAAATTCTCCATATCAAGGGAAGTAATCGAAAAAGTTCGAAGTCCTAGACAGAGAAGCAGATAGAGCTTTGTTGCTCCCCGATATAAACATCACTTTATATATTCTTATGCCTTATTGATGTAACATAGAAGGCTTTTCATATAGCAAACTTCGGAAAAAATTATTTCGAAAAAAAAATTAATTAATTCATACCCACAAATAACTTCGTAGTCATTCGTTTAAAATCGGCTATTTCCGTAAAATTTAGACTGGTTCGCGATCTCAAATCAAAAGACCGCTTGTTACAAAAGAACACACTGTGAAATCAGTCTACAGTCTAAAAGTAGTTACGTCACCCCATGGAAATTTTACTTACTGCATTCCAATATACACGCCGCCTCCAGGGCGGTGTGTAATAATGAGGAGTTTCGGGCCAAAAAAAAAGTTCGTATTAAGCTCGGTTGTTCTTTGAAAAAGATTTTTGCCGAAATAACTCGTGTTTATGGGTCAGATAAGGTGTCTTATGAGACGGTTCGTAGATGGATAAGGTAATAAGATTTGGTAGTCTGTTGACAATATAGAAGAGTCAGGTAGGCCGAAGACAGCAACGGGCGATACAATCGTGTCATAGATAAGAGAATTTCATCAAAATGAAGTTATATACATGTACAGTTCGTGATATTGCACTGTTTGTGTTTCACTTTGAAGAGTTCATTTCATTTCAAATACTCTCTTAAAAGCTTGGATGATTTCTGCTAGATGAGAGCCCCGCCTTTTGACTGACGACCAAAAATGTGCGTGTTGAAACCGACAAAAATATACTGAAGATGTTTTGATTGATTTTATTTTTCCACCATAAAGATGAGTAGGTTTTTTTAACAAATAAAAAACTTCCTCTCATGTCGTAGATATAGGTCGCGTCATGCTCTTGGTTCTGCCGTTCACCAGTACCTTCGTACTACACCTAAACCAGTCTACCGTTATGCTGTCCAGCAATGGATCTCCACAGACGAAAAGAGGTCAATTAACAGTATGATAGGAACTATACACTGTGATTGATGTGTTAAAAATTGAAAGAATTCGACCAAACAAAAAATCCGAATCTGTACTTATTTAGATGAAACCGAAAACTGAATGTTTTGACAAATTCGTCATGTATAGACAATAGTTTAAATATCGTTCATTTGATTCAAACAAAAATATTTCTGGACTTATGGAAGATTATTTGTACATACTGGCATTAGGCGAAGTGTAATCTCTAACAATAGGTATTCTAAGTTCATGTATTTTTAGATTGTGATGGGAAATCCTTTGGCTATTTCGTTCTATAAGAATTCTGCATATCATGCCTATTTTTAGCAAATCTTTCTGTATACTGTAATATTGTTAGAATTTGAGTAATACTCTGTTTTAACAAGGTGTCACGGTCACGTGACACCTTGTTATAGTAGACAATTTTGAAAACGACTCAGCGGAGGGGCTTATACGTTTGACGCTGGCCGGAGTAAGCCGGGGTACGCCGGTATATCCAAACCTCATTGCTTAAAAGGCGCCGATTTCATTCTGGCTTTTTGAAACGAATAGAACGGCGTACTCCTGATGCGTCAAAGGTATAGCCCCTGACAGTTTGAACAGCCATAGGTTTCTCCTTTCGCCTGCAAAGTAGATCGACTTTAGCTGAAACGCGTGTGGATCGTGTTTGTGATCTCGACTTAAAAATAAACTAAAACCCGTTTCCGTTGCGTAATACACGTGTTAATGCTTTAAATCATTGTAACACTAATGTAGGCAAAATTCAGAGTATTTGAATTACTACACCATCAGGCAGATTCAGGATCAAGTCTTGTTTTGGCATCCCGCATGTATACATGTATTATGGAAATTAAACGTAAACGAAAGGAGTATTTGGATCCGACATTTCATATAATGTGAACATCCTTATTTCCATTCAGTAAAATTACATGCGTGCTTAAAACGGAAATGGATAATAAAAGTGGGTTTTTGTTAAAGGGGGAGGTATTATAAACATAAATGATGAAGTAAATGAATGATACAATGTATTCGGTTTAATTGTCGGATTTCATCAAATGATTTTAAATCCATTCGGACTCGAAAAGCTGCAGACACCCCGCCATTTTGAATGACCACAAAACAGCGACCGATAGTAGCGACCCTTAACTTAGCGACCGATAGACGTTATTGAGATATGCTGAGTTACTCCGCTTGAGTTAACGGTGTAACCGGTGAAGAGGTTAAATAATTTCTGTTACCTCCAGAGAGTTACAACGTGTTTACTGTTCGTTTTATAAACAATAGAAAATGATCCTAGACGAGAAACAATGGCCCTCTTTGGCCAAGGCATGTTTGGTAAAGTGTTGAATTACATAATTGAAATCACTTAAATATTAACTTATCATATTTGCAGTCTCGCGTAATTAAAAGCTTGTTTTTTTTAATATTTGAAGAAATGGATTGCTTTGCATTTACTAGGCAATATCCCCAGACTTTTTCCAACTTTACCGGTGAGTTTGTCTAGATCATCTTGTAACATAGTGCAACCTGTAAATATTTTGAATGCTCGGATTTAATTGAATATAGGTAGGAAGTGTCTCCTTGTCTGGTCCCTGGAATTTTATTGAGTGAACCAGACTTGGAGACTGTGCTTGTCTGGTTCAACTGGACAGAGACAAATGGGGGGATATGTCTCAACGTCCAGCTCTATTTCTGTTAACCGACAACCTATACTGTAAAATTATTTGTAACATATTAAAAAACTTTATTACTTTTGAAATATTTGCTTGACCTGAGTGAGAGGAAAGCAGTGTCTTTATTTACTAATAGTTCATTTTTCTACTATTGCATAACTTTGCACCAGTGTAATGTCATATTTAAATGCAATGCAAGCTAGTATCATTATGAATAATGGTTAAAAACATTTATCCCATCAGCAACACAATTTCATAGATAGTATGAAATATGAACTCAAATATTTGATCTCGTTCATTTGTTATTTGTTCGCTTTTTTAACCAGGTTTTCCGAAGGAAAAATCCTGGTTATTAGATTGAGGTATGTCGGCGGGCGTAAACAATTTCTTCTGTGCGCAACTCCTCCTACATTTCACAGAAATATTGTCATGAAGTGCCCTGGCGCATATTGTCGGGGTTTTGTGATTTAGTCATTTTTGACAGAATTATGGCCCTTTGTTGTTTTTTTTTCACATATGTAATTCTTCTGTGCGCATCTCCTTCTACACTTCTCAAGGGATTTCAACCAAACTTTCACAGAACTATAATTGTGAACTAAAGAATTTTGAATATATAATGTTCTGCCTCTGGTCGTCCGTCCGTCCGTCCGTCCGTTAGCAATTTTTATGTCTCCTTATTTAAGTATATATAAAAGGGAGAATACTCTGTTATTATAAAAGGGAGAATACTCTGTTATTACTGTCTATTTTTAGAATAGATTACCAGTCCTGTATACTTTGGAGTATTCTGTTACAGTAAGATGACAAAATTTCTCATGAGACCAGCGGTTCAAACCCCACACAGAGCAAGTTTTTTTTTCTTTCTTTCTTTTTTTTCTATAATTTTTGCCTGAATTATGGCCCTTTGCTTTTTTTCCACATATGTTATATATAGAAGAATACTGTCACGTGCCCACTTCCTCCTACATTTCTCAAGATATTTAAACCAAACTCTCACACAACTGTTGTCATCAAGTGCCCTCGTGCATATTGTCTGGGTTTTGTGTTTGGATCAATTTTGCCTGAATTATGGCCCTTTGCTTTTTTTACACATGTAATATATAGAAGAAGACCTTTGTTTCTTTTTCACATTATGTATATCTACTGACTTTAAAAACACATTTGCGCTCGGCCAGCAGACTGGAAAGTGAAAACCTGGTTTTGTGACAATTTTCTGTCACTTGTTGTACGCATGTTTTGTTACAATAGTTTATTTCATTTAACTATATTTTATATATTTAAAATATCTTCTTAATATCTTGCACCTAATGATATTCCAATGCCACAAGTTTTTCAAAATCCAATGCCTCAGTCTGTCTCAAGGCTGTAACTCTCCTACATGGATTGATTGGGATTGCATTCCGTCCGTCGTACTCCGTCTGTCCGTCAGTCCACCATTTCCTTCAAATGACATCTCTGAAACCACTGGTCCAATGTTGTAAAACTTTGCAGGGATGTTTCTTGCATGAAACTCTATCAAAATGTTCAATGATTTCCATTCCATGCAAAACTTTGGTTGCTATGGCATAAAATACGAAACATAATTAAAACTAGAAATGTGTCCATAGGACACGGATGCCCCCACACGCCACTGTTCTGTCAATCTCATGACTCTAGGTCAAATATTTTTTGGACTACATGTGCCACAAGTTGAAAACTAAAAATCAACAAAGGGCCATAATTCTGTTAAATTTGGTCGCAGCAAAAATTCCTTCCTTTACTACCATCTACACATTAAGGTTGTTCATCCCTGGAAGTTTAAGCAAAATCTGCCATCCGGTTTAAGAGGAGTTGCATTCACAAAATTTCTACATAGTATATAATGAAAAAATCAACAAAGGGCCATAATTCTGTTAAATTTGGTTGCAGCAAAAATTCCTTCCTTTACTACCATCTACACATTAAGGTTGTTCATCCCTGGAAGTTTAAGCAAAATCTGCCATCCGGTTTAAGAGGAGTTGCATTCACAAAATTTCTACATAGTATATAGTGAAAAAATCAACAAAGGGCCATAATTCTGTAAAATTTGGTCGCAGCGAAATTCTTTCCTTTACTACCATCTACACCTTAACGTTGTTCATCCCTGTAAGTTTAAGCAAAATCTGCCATCCGGTTTAAGAGGAGTTGCGTCCACAAAATTTCTACATAGTATATAGTGAAAAAATCAACAAAGGGCCATAATTCTGTTAAATTTGGTCACAGCAAAAATTCCTTCCTTTACTACCATCTACACATTAAGGTTGTTCATCCCTATAAGTTTAAGCAAAATCTGCCATCCGGTTTAAGAGGAGTTGCGTTCACAAAATTTCTACATAGTATCTAGTGAAAAAATCAACAAAGGGCCATAATTCTCTTAAATTTGGTCGCAGCAAAAATTCCTTCCTTTACTACCATCTACACATTAAGGTTGTTCATCCCTGTAAGTTTAAGCAAAATCTGCCATCCGGTTTAAGAGGAGTTGCGTTCACAAGATTTCGGGACGTACGGACGGACGGACGGACGGACTGACGGATTGACGGACGGACGGACGGACAAGTGCAACGCTATATGCTCCCACATTGTGGGGGCATAAAAATCAACAAAGGGCCATAATTCTGTTAAATTTGGTCGCCGCGAAAATTCCTTCCTTTACTACCATCTACACATTAAGGTTGTTCATCCCTGGAAGTTTAAGCAAAATCTGCCATCCGGTTTAAGAGGAGTTGCGTTCACAAGATTTCGGGACGTACGGACGGACGGACGGACTGACGGACTGACGGACGGACGGACGGACAAGTGCAACGCTATATGCACCCCACTTTGTGGGGGCATAAAAATATTCTCTAAAACCACATGGCCAAGAGCATAGATACTGTTAGCGAAGTATCACTCATTTTGCAGAGGACACCTTGTTGTCAGCACTTTCAGTGCTTTGATTACATTCATTTTGTGAGAGGGGCCTGCGAAAGGTTATTCTCAACATTAGTAAAAGTTGGCAGTATATCTCATTGGAAGTAATTTAATTAAAATGATTTATTTCCCGTGATATTTTCTGAAGAATATTCAAATACTTTTATGAATTATTCGGAACAGTTTTGAATAAATGTTATGAATGAATGAGAAATACATTGAAGCAAAAGAACTTAACTTTCATTGTTTCTTCAAAAATTGGTTCTCAGCAAACTTTGATTATAGCAGCAATACTGGGCAGTGTTTTGCCCAAACTTGATATGTTCATTTTTACTCCTTGCCAAATTCAAATCCAACCTCAAATATAACTCCCAAACAGCCGCTGAAGCAACAAGTGGTGAAGTTTGGCGACAGTAGCCAATGGTAGCCAGGTGAGCGATATAGGGCCATCTTGACCATCTTGTTTAATGTTTACTGTGACTAATATTACACGTACAGTTCACAAACAAAACGTCCTGTCGTTCAGATATCTTGTTGTAAGTTTAATGCATAAAACATGATTTAATATGTAATGATAAAATTTGGTTTAAAGCCTGATGTATTTCTGATGCACAAAGGCCCCAAATAGTACATATTGGTTTAACATTAACAAAATACAACAGAAAAAATACTTTCACAAAATGTTACAATTTTGGGGACGTAGACATTGTTGCAATTTTTTTTTCAGAAGTAACGATGCTCAAACTATTATAGATATAGCAGAAAAAAAGTTAAATCTTGTTGGACCAAAATTTGCGTGGATATTGACGTCATCAAGTATCGGGGACGTTGACGTCACTCTGATGACAACATACCCTGAAGGACTTTTGGGTAAGTAAATAATCGATTGACTGTTTTAACTCACAAAGGAAAGACTGCCAAAATGAGATTTAGAATCCCGCTGTTTCCGTCCACCTACTCCTTAAACACTGGGTCAATTTCAATCAAACTTCACGGGAATGTTTGTTGGATGGTCTTCTACGTCAAGTGTTCGAATTCCATGCATAACTCTGGTCACTGTTGCAACCGAAAGGAAATATTTCATCAATCATCTGGTCACAAACCAGAAGGCTATGATGTTTAGTCCATTGCCTTGTTGTCCTCGGCATACCTTTTTCAAAATCATGCCCCTGTAGTTAAATTGTTTCTACCAGTGACAAGCTTGTTTCTATAAGCTTAACTGAGCACTGTACTGATGTCTGTCGTCAGTCTGTCTGTCGACACTTAGCCATGTGGACATGCTAGAGAATATTTTGTCTGGATGATCTTTATGCCAAGTTAAAAACTGAATTAATTACATGTGCTAAAAGCTAGATCATAGGGTCAACTCAGAGGAAAACGCTTAAGAAAATCTAGACTCCACATTTGGTTACAACATTTGTCCTCGTGATTTGTAGGTCAAATTCTGCGGATTAAAGTTATAACTTGAAAAATTATTAAACGAATCAATTCAATTCAATTCAATATACTTTATTTAACGACGGTTACACAATAAACAATTACAGCATCATTTATCTCACTTGTGGCCGTCAAAAATATGATTAAAGAATACATTTACACAAAATCAAGCATTCTAAACACATTTAAACAAAGGTGTATAACAATGTACATATCAATTTTTTAAAGAAGAATGAACGCTGTGAGCGAGGTGCCTGGATCACTACAAATAACCATTCTTTTTATAATCATGGCTGTTTTCCAAGAAGATAGTTTCTGTAGTGTGTGCGAAACGTGTATAATTTATCACAGGTGCGGATAGTCTAACTTTTCCGACTTTGAAGGCAAAACGAATTTATAGGCTGATATTTTATAGTTGTTCACCTTCTACGTCTCACTTTGAAGTCTCACAGAGTAGGCAGATGCCCCGAAGTCATAGTCGTTGGGCACTTACCACCGCGCTATAATCCAATATTTCTATATAGTTTCATCACAGTGGGGAATCACATGGTCAAAATAATCTCTAAACAAAAGTGAATATATAAAAAATATTATACAATAATGAAAGCTGTTCAGCTGTGATTACAAAACGTAGACTATCTTATGACAACATGAACGTATTCTAGAACTACTCAAGTCTCAATAACAATCATCTTCTGATTGTGCTGAACACTTCAAAACTAAATTAGTTCAGTGTACTGAAGTGTTTATTACAATCGGAAGGAGACTATGATTGAGACCTATGTAGTTCTAGAATACATTAACGTCGCAATAAGATAGGCTACATTTCATATTTAAAGCTAAACAACTTTTATTATTTTTTAACATTTTCATAGATTTACTTTTGTTTAGAGATTATTTTGATCACGTGATTCCCCACCTTGTTCATTATCACATGATAAAATAAAGGTAAATGATGACACTAACGCAGATCCCTGCTCAATTGACCTGTCTACACCACAGGCTCTAGGTCCAGTTCTATATTAATCTTTTATTGGCATATTTTATATTACCTACTATTTATACGTTATTGTGTTAAAAAAATAAAATATTGAAAAAAGTTTTTTTCACTGGTTCATATAATATATAAAGGTATACAACGCGAGCGTAACGCTATGGGAACTTATTCGGCAAACTTGTAGAACATTTGAAAATCGGAGTTTATACGTTTGCAGCCTTTACACAAACGATCGTACATAGTGGACATTTAAAGTCTTCCATAAAAAGTACATTGACCACATAAATACCTTTGAAATACGCAGCACAAGTCTCTGCGAACGATTTGTTTCATTTTACACTGACGATGTCAACATTTGAAGACATTTAGAAACGAGAGGTGATAAAAACCAGGAGCACGTTCGCTTACCGGACTCGGGGTAGGTATCAATTCACTAGATCGCTCCATGTACTGTCGAGTTATGCTGTATGTTGCTATACATATCAAAATAACAGCAAAAAGGTTATGAACACTGTTATTCGGTAATTGTATCATAGGGTAAACATTGAATTATGATCTTCGACCTTTATGTAGTAGTATACATCCAGTAGATATAGATTTCACCATTATTTCTTCATTTAGATTGTTTAAAGTCCCGGCCGACCCTGGATTTTCTACCCAGGTGAACTTGCCAATACTTTGGACTGGCGCAGCTCTGTTATTAAGAGACCCCTTGGTTCTTTTACGAGCACATTGTACACAACTGAAACACGTGACACTACCGTTAACCACTCGACCACCGCGCCGGCCTTCACTAAGTTTCCCATTCATTTGAAACCACCATTTACTGTACTGTTAATATATGTGTACATTCCACGTAGTAATTAAAAACGCGTATTGTATTTAACCTGTTGAATTTTAATCGAATCGAGAGAAAACTGACCGCCATAGAGTGGTAAGCATTTAATTTACTGAAATACGCAGTGGCATGCAGTATCCATTTGACATCTGTTTTCTTATGATGCACTAGTTATTCATTTAAATTTATTTTGTGATAATACCAATATGACAGGAGATATATCACCAATTCAAAAATAGGCAAGGTGATATAACCCATTTCACATAGGAATACACAGAGTTGGTGGAATCATCTATTCGAATGGGTTGTATCACCAATTTCAATAGGTCATACCATGTTTTTCTTTTTTCAAAATTGTGAAATCACTTATTCATAGGGAATAGTTGATATCACCTATTTCAAAACAGTGCAAGTGATTCCAATAAATGATACCACATATTTAAAGGAACTAGTCGACATGATGTTTGCACTTTGAACAGATGATGCCAACTATTCAAAATCGGTGATATGACCTTTTCCCTTTTAAAAGGGGATCGCACCTCTTGCAAAAGATGATATTACCCATTCGAATGGTTGAACAGGTTATGTCACCTATGCCAAGGCAATAGTTGCTAAAACAATTTCGAAAGGTTATATCACATATTTCGTTTATGAATATATATACTGGGTGAGCTCTTTAATTTAGTTGAAGAGGTCTCCACTTATTTAAAGATATCTTGAAATATTTGAGTACCTTAAACCCCCGTTTCAAAAAGAATATGGGATATCACCTATTCGAATTGGCGTTATCATCCGATTTGAAAGGATGATATTTACACAACGAAATAATGAAACATTTAACTAGATGGGTTTTCAGTAGAACACTTGTCAGAATAACCGATAATTCTGTGTCAAAATCCAAGTACAAAAAGGAACATATGACCTTGACCTACACAATTTGGCGGCATCACGACCATTTTGTGATAAACATTGAAATTTCAATGTTTGATACAGAAATCTGAAGAAATGGCGAAGGTATACCAAACGTTAGGTTTTCGTGACAAAATTTAAGTACAAAATAGGGCATAACTCTGTCAAATATGACCTTGACCTACACAATCTGGCGGCATCCCGACCCTTTTGTCACAAGCAATACAATATGAAAGTTTGAAGAAGAAATATTAAGAAATTGCAAAGTTACAGCCAAAATATAAGTACAAAACGGGGTGTAACTCTGTCAAATGTGGCTTTGACCCACACAATTTGGCGGCATCACGACCCTTTTGTAATAAGCAATACAACATTTTTCTTTTTATGAACTAGGGTAATGATATTGATAATTCAATATATATGTTTTATTGTTGTAGAAGGCCACATTGAAATATAAGATATGTGTATTGTTTATATGTATCTAAATGTGCATCCTTCGTTAAATAAAGATATTATTATTGTTATAATATAATTCAAAAGTTTGATTAAGAAATCTTACGAAACGGTAAAGTTAGCCCTAGATAAGTTTTTGTGACGGACCGACGGACTGACGGACGAAGCGATCCCTATGTTTCACATTTTGTCCGAAAAGGCGACACAAAAAGGTTGTATCACCTATTTCAACTAGATGCCCACGTGCAACATGTCAAGCCCGCCAGCTGTCAAAAGGGCTCACTCCTTACCAAGTAGAGATAGGTCAAAATACACCTAAATATTGGATGTAACATAAATGTTGTACCACAGAAAACAGGTCGATTTTTCTCTACGGCCAGTAATAAAAAAGTTACAATATAAGCTATTTATAGTAACAACAAAGGGAAGTAATTCTAAAAATGAGGGCCAAGATGGCCCTATATCGCTCACCTTGGTACAAGTCCACTTGCCTGGTGGAAGATCACTAGATAATGTTATATACCAAATAGGTTTTCCTATATACGTCTTTGTAAAACAAGTGACCCCCCACGGGCAAGGTCAATTTTGACGCCAGGGGCATAATTTGAACAAACCTTGAAAAGGTCTACTAGGCAATGCTACATGCTAAATATCTAAGCTCTAGGCCTTGTGGTTTCAGAGGAGAAGATTTTTAAAGTTTTTCCTATATTAGCCTTTGTAAAACTAAGTGACCCCCCGGGCAAGGTCAATTCTGAACCCAGGGGCATAATTTGAACAATCTTGGTAGAGGTCCACTAGCCAATGCCACATGCTAAATATCTAAGCTCTCGGCCTTGCGGTTTTAGAGAATAATATTTTAAAAGTTTTACCTGTATAAGCTTATGTGAAATCAAGTGACCCCCTGGAGGGGTCAATTTTGATCAAAGGGGCATAATTTGAACAATCTTGGTAGAGGGCCACTAGCCAATGCCACATTGGCTACATGCCCAATATCTAAGCTCTGGGCCTTGTGGTTTCAGAGAAGAAGATTTTTAAAGTTTTTCCTATATAAGCCTATGCAAAACTAAGTGGCCACCCGCGCGGGGTCAATTTTGACCCGGGGATCATAATTTGAATAAGTTTGGTAGAGGTCCACTAGATAATGCTACATGCCAAATATCTAAGCTTTAGACCTTGTGGTTTCAGAGAAGAAGATTTTTAAAGTTTTTTCCTATTTGTTGCCATAGCAACCAGAGTTCTGGTTCACAGAATGGAATTCTTTGAACAACTTTGATAAAGCTTCATGCAAGGAACATTCCTGCAAATTTTCAGCAACATTGGCCTAGTGGATTCAGAGGAGATGTCGTTTGAAGGAAATGGTGGTCGGACGGACAGACAGACAGACAGACGGACGGACGGACGGACGGACGGAATGCGATCCTAATAGCTCACTCTGGCACTTTGTGCCAGGTGAGCTAAAAAAAGGGTAGCTCATGGTGGTGAACATTTGTGCCAAGTTACATCAAGTCCCTCCATGCATGAAGTAGAGATGCTCCGGACAAAGATATTCTTGAATTTGACTTTTAACCTTAAAGTGTGACCTTGACCTTAGACAAAGGGACCTGGTTCTTCTGCATGACACTCCGTCTCATGGTGGTGAACATTTGTGCCAAGTAACATCAAAATCCCTCCATGCATGAAGAAGAAATGCTCCGGACAAAGTCATTCTTGAATTATTCTTGTATCTGACCTTTGGCCTCTAAGTGTGACCTTATCCTTGGAACTAGGGACCTGGTTCTTGCCCATGACACTCTATCTCATGATTGTGAAGATTTGTACCAAGCTACATCAAAATCCCTCCATGCATGAAGAAGATATGCTCCGGACAAAGTCATTCTTGAATTTGACATTTAACCTCTAAGTGTGACCTTGACCTTAGACCTAGGGACCTGGTTCTTGCTCTTGCGCATGACACTCCGTCTGATAATGGTGAACATTTGTGCCAAGTTATTTAAGAATCCCTTGATCCATGGATAATTTACAGCCCGGACAAGCTAAACTCGAACGGACGCACGCACGGACTAACGCACGCACGCACATACACCGAACAGCCATTTGGACAACCAATGCGAGCTTTCGCAAGCGGCTCGACAATAAATGATATCATGCATTCGGATAGGTGATTACAGCTTTTGAAGTTGGTGATTCATTTTTAAAGGGAAAAAGTATTAAATTTAATACCTATTCAAATAGCTTAACAAGACGAATTTTGATGCAAGGCATCAAAGACGCCGCGCATGTTTTTGAAGCATGGCTGGGAGATGGGCACTGGGGCAGGTTTCTATATAAAATGTGCGTGGTTAACATCAGCGAACCCTTTTTTACTACATAAAATGATCATTACCTCTGTCACGGACCTATATACACATTATGTTAATTATGTTATTTGTTTTTAATCATCCTTGTAATGATATATGCAAATAAAAAGATTTTAAATGATTTTCTACTTTCTGTTTTTTATTTTCATTCACTCATGGGAATTTTCGTAACTGGAAATGCAGATAAGTTGTTAAACTGTCAAAGAACTTGAACAAAAAATAACGCTAAAATTTATCGAACTATTTAAATACAAAAAAAGAAATACTTTTTTCTAATAAAGATCTTTCATTTCAACACGGACCTATACACATGTGTATATAGGTCCGTGATTGCAATGATTTTGGGTTTTAATACCGTCTAAGGGAGGTAATCGTTACAACATAAAGTACACACTAAGTTACATCGAACTAATTCGCTTAAAATCTAACGTATCATTCTAAAATTACACATATTCAACAAAATACATTAATTTTTATCATTTAGAATAATAAAAAGTGTATTTTACATAAAAAACTATTGAATTAAGACTTGTTTCCGCTAATCTAATTTGTTTTTGGTTGTTTCCGGTAAAAAGTTGTTTTCGGTAATCAGTCATACCGGTCCGTGCCTCTGTGTATTTAGCTGTATATCCTTTTTGTTTATGAAACTGATTTATAAAAATAAAGTTTTTATTAGTAATTAGCATAATACTAAACCCTTATGTAACTTCCATATTGTTTGTCTATTGTGATAATTAAATACCCCTTTTCTCACAACATTAATTATTTTCGGAACTGGCTATTTTTAGATACCAAGGATTTGAAGGAACCGATACACAAAACTATTTATAACCATGGCTCCTCCCACAATTTCACTGACTACAGGTCGGTTAATAGGAAGCAGAGGCAAAAACCTGTGCAAATATAATTTACACCGGGTCTAAATATTGTGAAAAAGAACTATCTGTAAAGCAGATATGTCTGCCCCCTCCCTCCCTGTAGCTGGTAATGTGGATTTTTCTTTCTTTCTATTCCCGAAGCATTATACACTCCAGCAATATGGCGGAAAGAGACGAATCCACATGATTAATTATGCTGTGACGTATACATTTTACAGAACTTCCATTGGCTGATTATTGTTTTTGTTTACAAATGATGGAATGGAATTCCGTTAGGGCCCTACGTATTGCATAGTTGGGTGAACGGTTTTTCTTTACAGTTTCAATATTAAAGTCTAATATGTCGTAATTAAAATGGGTTTTCATTGATTTTTCACGTTGGCGCCATGTATTCTATTATCTGAGTGTTTTAAGATAGCAAAACATCTTCCGAATCTTTTTTTCTGAGCTTTGATGAATCGGGTCGTAAGGTCCGTAAACAAAGCTATAAAAAACCCGTGGTCTACGAGTTTGTGGAAAAGTTATTAAATACTCATTAAATGTGTCCAAAGTTTTGAAATAAGGGAAGGAGACATGTGTATTTTGTATTGTATTGTTTTTTAATGACTTAATACAATTTAATGATTCGTAAAAGTCGTTTTTCATACATAGAACATAGTTTAGATTTACAATAATAATGTTGGCTGCTCCCTATTCGATTATGCAACCCCATGGTACAAATTTGAAACCTATTCAATACTGACGCTGCCGTTCAACGGCGGCGTCAACAAAAAGGGTCATGATTCACTCGCTAAGGATTCGACCTCCATCGTTAGAAGACCAAGTACAAAAACCACGAGGCAAAGTGGTTAATGCACCAAAGTACTGGAGCAACGAGTGTCTTCTCTGTAAGATCACACACCAATAATGCTTTGACAAAAGTGACTGGGTATTGCAGTTAGACAAACCAAACTGCCTAACGTTTCAAAAACGTAGTAGACATTAGTATGCATGGGTGTCCTCTTGGGGTCTTGACAGGTTCACCCGGTAAGACATCCAAGGGACGGCTGGGATTATAAACAATCTAATAATACATAATAGGTGGTATCATCAATTCATATAAGTGTTATCATATATTCCCTTTAAAAAAGTGATAAAACCATTTTGAATAGGTGATATCACCCATTGGAATAATTAATATCAGCTTTTTAAAGGGAACATTTTATCAACTATATGAATGGGTAAATGTCATAAGTTGATATCGCCTATTTAAAAGGAAAACATGGTATCAGCTATTCCAATGGCTGATGCCACCCAGTCTATATTTTCATACATTTAGGAATGTGTGGTATAACCTTTCCAAAGGGAAAATGTGATATCAATTCGAATAGTTGATATCACCTATAGAAGAGAAAATGAGGTATAATCTATTCGAATGAGTTCTATACTCAATTCGAAAAGGTGATAACACCTAGTCTACATGTATTCATAGACGAAAATGGCGATGTCACCAATCCGGAGGTCCCGTGTTCGAATCTTGGCCGCGCAATGACAATTTCAGTAACGCTTTTCATAGTTTCCTACCCGTCACCATGTGTTTCGGTGCTGTACAGTGTGCACGTAAAAGAACCAAGGAGTCTATTCATAACAGAGCTGTCTCTTCAACCTGCGCCAGTCCAAAGTTTTGGCAAGTTCACCTGGGTAGAAAGTCCAGGGCCGGCCGGGACTTTAAACAATCTAAACTGAAGAAATAATGGTGAAATCTATATCTACTGGATGTATACTACTACATAAAGGTCGAAGATCATAATTCAATGTTTACCCTATGATACAATTACCGAATAACAGTGATCATGACCGTTTGCTGTTATTTTGATATGTATAGAAACCTACAGCATACCTCGACAGTACATGGAGCGATCTAGTGAATTGATACCTACCCCGAGTCCGGTAAGCGAACGTGCTCCTGGTTTTTATCACCTCTCGTGTCAAAATGTCTTCAAATGTTGACATCGTCAGTGTAAAATGAAACAAATCGTTCGCAGAGACTTGTGCTGCGTATTTCAAAGGTATTTATGTGATCAATGTACTTTTTATGGAAGACTGTAAATGTCCACTATGTAAGATCGTTTGTGTAAAGGCTGCAAACGTATTGATCAGGTCGGACATCCGGGCATTTACCGTTGCGCGCACCTGCTCAGGCATAGCAACGCTGTCCGAGGTGAAAACAACCGCCATCTTGTTAATAGCGTATAGAGCAAAGTCCGTGTAATGTTATAAAACTATTTGATTAAAGAATAAAAATGCAGCAGTTATGACGAGTTTTTTATATGCAAATGACACCGACTTCTGTTTCTGTTTGTTTCTATCAAAAGGAAAAGATGTTTTTCATTCTTAAATGTGTTAGAAATGTATCGATCTACGCATGCACATGACTTACAAATTATTCAATTTGTTCCTATGACGATTAAAACTTGCCTCCGAAAATAAGAACACAAATGCTCCATTTAATTACATTTCTAAAATGAGGAAGAAATTCACAAGCATGTTATCGAAGGTTTTTCATGAAACTTTTTCTTGTGGGTATATTTAAGAATTAGCATCTAGTATTAGAGCAGGGTCCGTATATTACAGACCCTGATTAGAGCGATCTACCTTAAGATCGTAAATCAAAATAGTTTTCTCGATTTTATTAGTTGTAAACAAAATGTTGACGTAAATCTATTAAAAACTCATTATAATTCAAATCACGATATCTACCTAAATACATGTACGTGTCTAATTTCACTTATAAAAAACATTTCATCGGAGTACATAAAATTTGTCATCAACAGCCAAAAATAAGTATTTTCCCAATATTTGTAAGGTTGCTTGAAACTTTCATTTGCTGAATTATTTTTTACCAAGTTTTATATATGTAAGATGATTAAATAATATTTAAATGCAGACTTGATCATACATTATAAATGTAACTCGAAGGTAATTATAAGTGTCAAATAACGTATGTGTGTAAACGTTATATAGGTCTATCATTCATTAAATATATGGTTCGTTTTTGTCACATGATAAATAAATTCATATGTTAGATCGATCGTTCACAATAAAAAAAAGTTGCGTAATTTAGATTGGGCACTCTGTAAATTGTTATGTATTGACCAGTGTGCAATATGCAATGATGTGTGACAAGTAAGATTACTGGCAGGGGGTCGCCAATTAACAACAAATCATATCGCATCCTTTGTTGTGACTTATGCCTTGGGCTAGATCCACATAAATTCCATCAATTAACCAGGGCAACGTTGTAAAATGAGATATTGTTTGTGTTGTTTGATTTTATTGAATGGATTTTAAGGATAAGCTATAAGTGTTCCGCAACATGTAAGTGACTTTGAGTATATGTATCTGTTTCACATTGATTCAATATAGGGCCTTTACTTTAATTACGTGATTTTTAAAAATTATTTTGAATATAAATGCCAGCCCTTTATAAAGACTAGATCTAAAAAACAAATCTGTAAATTTAATAATATATCATACGGTCAAGTAATAAAATACATTTTTGTGACAAAATTTTCAACATAACATTCTCGTATATACCTAATGATGTGTTTCGACCTGATTTTAGTTAGATCTAGACATATACGAGAAAAGTTGTGTACTTTGGAAATCTATATCAAATCAGGACAAGTTTGTAACAAATAAATTATTTATCTTAATATAAGAAACTTAAAGAAAATAATTAAAACATATAGATCATTTCACATAGGCCGAATTAAAAATACATTTTCTGTCTTTTTCTTGTCGTGCATGATATTTCACCGAACGTCATTTAACACTCATTTTCAAGAATGTTTAAAAGAAATATCTGACAAACATCGCTAAGACATTGAAATAAGTAAAAATATATATGAAATGGTTTGTTTAACATCTAAATTTTGTCTGGGCTGAAAAATAAGACTATCTTAAAGCTTACTCCCTATTTGAACCATGCGGTTGCCAGGTGCTTGTTTTCACCTCGGCAATATGGCGGATAATTGGTAACTACGGAAGTGACGTCATGCCGACCTGATCAATAAACGTTCTACAAGTTTGCCGAGTAAGCTCCCATAGCGTTACGCTCGCGTTGTATACCTTTATATATTATATGAACCAGTGAAAAAAACTAAACATAATTAACATAAATTACTCTATGCTTTATTAATCTTACATTCCTGTGATCGGTAGGTTATGCACAATCGTATGTGCGCGCTGGCGAAATCAGTTGACTGCACGGTTATACACAGTGTGTGCGTAACCGACAGTGCTGAAAATTTCTGCTGCACCGGTTTATTTGCCTTAAACAAGAAAACGGTGGTAACAGTTTCGCCGTCTCATTCTTTTATGTTGAATACATGTAATCAGGAAAGCAATGTTCCGTCAACATGAATGTTTTTTCTTGTCGTACTCAAAGTTTAAATGTGATATATTTCGGAGATACTTTTAAAAGTTACTACAAACGGGGTCATTTCTTTCGTCGGATTTCTGCCCAGTTATGAGCACTTTAAAATTAGGCATAGAGGTGTGACAGTTATAAAATATCATATCTGTGAAAGGGGTCACACTGAAACGCCAAATCAATTAGGCTAAGGTGTGGATTAATCAATTGATATTTCATAAGTTAATAACGGACAATGAAAAGTAGTGCTGTGCACAAAGAAGCCGTGTCTCTAGATTCATCATTGGATATTGTTCCGTCCGTCTGGAGTCATAACCCGGTCAGAATTTAATGATACTTCAAAGAAGTGATAAGTACCATGCCTAGTTGTGCATGGCACATGTTTGGGGTCACTAGGTCAAAGTTCAAGGTCACAGGGATTCGAGAAAGTAAAATCTTACGGACGCCTTATCTCCAAAATCCTTGGTCAGAATTTAATGATACTTCACAGAAATGATAAGTACCATGCCTAGTTGTGCATGGTCTATGATCCGGGTCACTAGAGCATAGTTGGGCCAAAGGTCAATGTCACAGAGACCCGAGAAAGTAAAATCGTGTTCGCTTTTATTATCTCCAAAACCCCTGGTCACAATTTAATGATAT
Organism: Saxidomus purpurata; assembly: GCA_022818135.1. Taxonomy (NCBI): domain Eukaryota; kingdom Metazoa; phylum Mollusca; class Bivalvia; order Venerida; family Veneridae; genus Saxidomus; species Saxidomus purpurata. The sequence continues at coordinate 39,242,525 of JAFMSR010000007.1, forward strand.
TTTTTTACATAGTTGTGCATGGTCCATGTTTGGGGTCACTTGGTCAAAAGTCAAGCTCACAGGGGCACAAGATAGTAAATTCTTGTGCGCTCTTGATCTCCCAAACCCCTGGTCAGATTTTAATTATACTTAACAGAAGTGGTAAGTGACATGCCTTAAGTTGTGCAAGCCCAACAATTAAAGCATCAAATGTTACATACATTTAAAATACTGTGTCAGTTCGGTGTTCGGGGGGTATTCATCACCTTCAGTGATAGTTCTAGTTTTTAATGAGACCATTAGGACAATGACGCGCTTTTCGAAAATAGTCTTTACAGAAACCTAAGAATTTCTGTTTTGTGAAACTTATAGTGCTTATATAACTTACTTGCAAATACTAAGTTCTGCATGACTGTATGATACAGAAAAAAAGAATCACCCCTCGGAAATGAGGCCCCAATGGGATGGTGAAATTTTAAAATGCCTTTATCTCTGAAAAGGGTTATCAGAATTTGATTATGTTTGGTAGTCAACTCTGAAAAAGTGACAGAGTGAGCAATTATGATCAGTCACCGTCCGTCGTACGTCCACCATTCCTTCAAACGACATCTCCTCTGAAACTACTAGGGCAATGCTAATTATTCCCTATAACATGGTTCAAAGACAATTCATAATTATTGTATACACAAGCGTATTTTTCAGCTGTCAGCCAGAACCGATCGGAAGGAAAAGTTGAAGAGGCAATTGAGGCTGCTATAAAAATATACGGTGAGACGCTGAAAACTTCGCTGAAATCCGGAATGAGTAGTCATCAATTTTATCCTACATTATCTTGCTACGATGATAGTTTTACAAAATGGATCGGTGGAAAGAAAGTATATAGGTAAGCAATAGTTTGTGATTGAATCATGTTAACTCATTGAACACAGGTTGACGTGTCTGTAATTAAAACAAACGCTCAACGGAAAACGGTTCAGATTGAAAAGAGTGGATGCGAAATGAGTTCAACCGACAAAGATGAGGAAAATACAATCCTGTGTGAATTCCTTAGTGGTAAAAAGAGTCTTTTTGAACCCATCTGGTCTAGAAACTTTTCATTGGTATTGTGGTCAGCGGTTGTCCGGCGTCCGTCGTCGTGAGTGCGTGCGGACGTGCCTCCGTCAACAATTTCCTTCAAACGACTTCTCCTCCTAAACCACTTAGCCAATTTTGCCCGGGTTCGATTCATACCATCGCCATGTCGGTAGTGTTCTTAGGCAAGACACTATTTCCACATTGCCTCTCTCTCTTCGAGGTTGATCTGGTATGAGTCTCGGGAGCGATTAATATAAGTTGTAAGAACTTGTTTCGCAATCCAAAATAAATAAATTAGTATAAACAAAAGCCAATTTTGCTTTTTAGCCAGAATAATGCCCCTTTTCTAGTTCGACTTTTCGAAGAAAAGGGGAGCTATCCTACTCGTCCCGGCGTCTGCGTTAGTGCCACACCTTGGTCAAGTTTTTTGTACCACCTCTCTTTATTTCAAAACCATTAAAGGTATTGCTTTGAAACTTACCATATTGGCAAATTGGTTTAAAAACTATGCAAATATCGGGCATTTTTCTCAAAAACTGCTTTTTTGGCTTTTGAAATTGGGATATACTAGTAGTACGATTGTATTAGTTCCGTCACAACTGCTATTCAATACATCTTCTTAATTAGGACGATGTTTAAATAACTAAGTGTGTATGCAACTTTTTTAATTGTGTTTTTTTTTCAGTGCGATGAAAAATATTGAGCTCAGGTTAACGTCTCCATCTAGTTCTCGTTCGCGATTTAATGCACCTAGTAATGATGTTCCGGTCACATTTACAAAGGATGGGGTCATTGAGCACGTGGAACTAAACTTGCTCAACGTGCGACCGGCACCGTCAATACGTTCGACTTCCAGAAGAGTCAAACTGAAGCAATGGGATAAGGTACTGTTATTATTAGTGTAACAATGTAGCACGAGTGGTCATCAAGTTAGGCCAATTATTTAACATATCCATGAATGCTTAAATCATAATACACCACTATAATTATCGTAGTTTAACTGCAATAGACGTTAGAACTAAATTAAAGGATGCCCTACAACAAGACTTACTTGCAAATTTGATGAGAGAAAGTAGTGTAAGGTGAAAAATGAAAAGCACAGTACTACTCTCCTCCGAAAACTGATGACACGTATTGAGTACTGCCAAATTACTCGTCATTGACTCCGCCGATTCGGTTTGATAAAATAATTTCTTTCACAAGTGAACACCTGAAGTCCCTGAATTGTTTTATTGCCCTTATTATATAAAAAATGTGTCTTTACACTGTAGATTTAGTCCAATAACATTGAGACATTAAAATTTACTGTTTAGTAGGGATAATTAGTATATTACTTATTTACTGTTCTTTGTTTTAGCTTATCAGGCACAATGTCCGGCGTTCACTGTACGTCGTAGGTTGCACGTCCTTTCACCATTTAGTTCAAACGACATCTGAGCAAATTTCAACTTAACTTCACATGCATATTCCTTGTGTGGCTCTTTATTAAAAGTGTTCAAAGAATTGTATTCCATGCAGAATTATGGTTGCCATGGTAACTGAATGGAATTTTAAAAAAATTCTCAAACACCGGAAGGCTCAGAGCTTAGAAATTAGGCATGTAGTATTGCCTAGTTGACCTCTACCAAGATTGTTAAATCATGACCTCCGGTTCAACATTGACCTTGGCCGGGTGGTCACTTGATTTCACATAGACTTATGTAAGGAAATCTATAACTTGCATGTAGATATTTGGTATGTGGCATCAAACAGTCACCTGCCTAAACTGTTTTAACTTTGCCTTTAGGTCAAAATTGGCCCCACCCTTTTGACCTACGTTTAAGTTTTTAGAGCTACAATGTACTGTACTTCTGCTTTGTTTTCTGCAACATGGTTATAGCCAATTGTAGCCAGTTGAGCGATAAAGGGTCATCTTTGCCCTCATGTTTTAAGAAATTGGTTTACTTTATTATACCTCAATTTTATTGTCAATGTAAAACTCCTCTACATACAGCAGTATGTATTTTTATTGTTACTTTTAAGATACAATGTAACCGCTACAAATGTGCTGCTAGCCATGGAACAGTTTTTACTGTCTGCACCTTTCTATATTTAGTAACAGTTTCTATAGAAAATATACATCATGCATTTCCAGTTATTGGCAGACATCCAGTGAATGCAGAAAATAACATTATAGATTCGTTTTTCAGTAAAATAAAATGAATATCAAATAACTTTTCGAGGCACAGTGATATTGTCAACCTTCGGAGAAAATTGTCACTCGAAGCGAATCTCGTAGATTGCACTGACAATATTACTGTCCCACTCAAAGCTATGTAATATTGATATAATCCAAAAGTTTTTATATAGAGTGGTGGAACCTTTGCTGGCGGTATCCCTATGCTGGTGGTATCTCCGAAAAACGGCTATTTACAGAAAAACAGATGAAGAAAAAAATGTCAGGGTATATTCAGCATTGACAGTCGATGAAATGCTTTTACAGCAAACATAGTGATAGCCGCGTGTGACGTCACAGCAGCCGATACGATTGTACTCGATCCATTTCGCTAGAAAAATTCTTAAATATAGACATCAAAATCACCCAGTTAAAGTTAGCATTTTTGATAAAACTTATTTCTTTTGTATAAAAATATCTATTCTATGGAAACTGGTAACTCTTGTTAGTTAGTATTTAGGCTCTAAAAACTGTTTCCCACATGTTGGTTGTCAAATATCACATGCCGCCAGTTGGTTCCCTTCGCGGTGAAATTTCAAGTTTTGACATGTGTCGTGTCAATAGACAGGATTGTCTCAGCCCTCTGGTCACATATCTCTAATTTTATTTCAATTGTCTTTAACAAACTTAATCTAGTGATATTTTATATTGTTTTTGGTAGAATAAGGAATACGGGTGGAATCATTGATTTAATTACAGTACCGGAAGGGACAAACGTTGCAAGTCATAAGGCTATCAGAAATCTAGCATGCATTAACAACATCAACGAAGGTTTCACTCAATGAAAAATGAAAAATCCTACACGCGTTTGTATTTCACGTTGCAGCTCCTACGGCCAGTATTTACTGATTTGAAATCAAAGACTGTCTAATAACTTGATCCACACGCTCAGAGCGGAAATGTATCACATGTCTTGCCTAGACACTTTCGTCGCATAATTTTACATCTCTTTGCAAAGGGTAGATACTACGTTAGCTCTTTTCAGAAACTCGGGCTGTCGGCAGCACGCCGACGGATCGTCCCAAAAGCATCGGAATGAACAGCAGAGATAATCTATTCTTGCATATCGGATCGTCATTTCCGGTGATTTTGCCCATGCCAGAAAAACCGGTCTGACATCCCTCCTATGCCAGATGACTCTCGTGAATTACTTTTGACGTAACGTTATAAACATTGTGACGTCAATTTCCCAAACACAGCGTCGGAAAATCGTTTATTTTTCGTGATAATTCATCATTTTGATAAGTTTGCATTTAGAAATCTACTTTAAAGTGCAAGACGGTACGCAAGAAAAAGTTTCCATCATGAGACACTTGGCTCTGATGGAAATATTCGTCACCTCGGGTGACTGTTTTAGAGCCTCGTTCCCGCCAAAACAGTTACCCTCGGTGACTGATATTTCGATCTGAACCTCGTGCTCATGACAGAAACTATTATTCTTGCGAATCAAATTTTGCAGATCGTTTGCATAAAAATAAATGTTTAACAGTCGCATACAAGCAAAAAACAAATATTATATACGGTCGAGGCTATAATTGGTATGGTAGAACGAAAATATAGCTTGTGTGTAATAGCAGCTAAGTCTCTTGAATTGTTTTAGAGTTATGCCCTGGACGAGCATAATAAAATGACACGAGACCCATGTTGACATGACCAATTCCCCCGCTGAGGCAAGATTTTAGTGTGAAAGGTGGCCATATAAAACGGCCTTAATTCAATGAAATATCATTAAACCAATACATGCTGGTAGTATGCGATTGTTCCCCATGGAGATTTTTGTTGAATTCGAATCTGTTGTTGCTGACGAATAGCGCGGATATCAGGTTATATGAAAAAGCAATATCCTCTTTCATTTTGCTAATTTTACATGCTATAGGGAGATCATTCAAAAACAGACAATGTGAAGTTAAGGTTATTTGACACTGTACTTAATGTATATACACTAAATGTTGCTGTATCGAACCCCACTGGGGTCACGACCATACCTCCTCATATGACACCAGTACTGTTTTTTGCAGGAAGCGGACTCGAGAGTGACTCGATAAGCTACAAGCTTTCTTCACAATAGAGCTAAAATAATTAAGTATAAAAAAATATTTTAAAAGTAAATTCTAAATAGCAAGTAAACCATTTTCATGATTTTGGAATTATGTTTCTGACAAGCATAATTTCATAATTTTAAAATGGGGTCAGCTACAGTTATTGGTAGTCCTTTGTCACTGCACGCACTCTGAATGTCCTCTATCGATGTGTGAAGTATCAACTTAATCCTTTTCCTTATTTACAGCAAAAAAAACAACACAACAATATAACTCTGTGAAAAATAACCGAACAAGAACACGCGGACTGTATGCGCATTTCCTTTTGGAACTGAACATGAAGAGAAATAGCCCGGAAACCGCGGCGACAATGTGCCTCTATCCCTTCTTCGGTGAGCATAAAAAACATTCAACTATAACAAACATGCAATTTGCGCATCTCCTTTTTACATAAAAACGTAATCAAAGACAATAACTCCGTGGAAACCCCTTGAACTGGTACATGCAAATAATATGAACTTGTCACGTTGATAGTAAAGCAATGTATTAAGTGTCACTGAAATCAAGTCAAAGGTTCCTGAGAAATAGCCCGGACAATGTGGGACGACGGACGGACGCACGGACTCAATGACGGACATCCACCATTACCATTTCCCAGGCGGTGTACATTGTATAATAAAAGGAAGTTATCACAAATGAGGCAGCGTATATTTAATGTTCTTGGTCACTGCACTTTTTTTCAGTGTCGTCTATATTTTGTATGCAGTTTGAATCAATTTCATTTAGCATTTTTAGAGTAATGTCCCGGACATAAAAATGTAATAAAGGGAGATTATAAAAAAAAACTAGGCAATGTTATGTTACTTCTACACTTCACTTTTCTCTCAGTGTAATCCCTAAAATAGCTCTGGGCTTATGCTCCGGACAAAAAAGTGTGACGGACGGTACTATATCTTCACTCTTCGGGAACAAAATAAAGTTTGTATCCTCCCAAATACCATGCCATTTGATTCCTCTGGCAATGAGGACGAATAGTACAGCAAGAGTACCGTTTGTGCTCTAGTCAAAACTCTTTGCTGCATTTTCTTTCTTGCAAGTCGGTCAAACGCAAGTCAGTCAAACGTCATACAATATTATTTTCGAGTATCAAGGTAACTTTTATGTTGGACAATACTCGGGTATCCTTACTACATCTAGTATTCAAAGGTCAAAGTCACACTTAGTTGTCAAAATCATGATATGGATACCATATGAGCATATAGAGTGCCTTAGCCACCATAGCGTCCTTACTCTAGATTTTAAATAACGTGACACAATAATAATAATAATAATAATAATAACATCTTTATTTAACGAAGGATGCACATTAGATACATATAAACAATACACATATCTAATATTTCAATGTGGCCTTCTGCAACAATAAAAAAATAAAAATAAATAAATAAGTTAGATATATTGAATTATCAATATCATTAACCTAGTTAAAAATAAAATGTACACAGATACATCGTGTGATAATTTTCAATTAGACTCCGACAAACACTTCACATTAATCTTATATACATGCATACACATCACATATAAACTGCTATGTTCAGAAATATAATGTATTAAATGAAATAATTTGAAATGTACGAAGTATTGTTGAATGAATCATAATGATCATTCTATGGACGTCTTGTGTTTTTGCAACAAATATTTTTTTGTAATTTCTCTTAAATAAAATTTAAGGTTATATGTATTATTGCTGGAATAGGTTATTAAATTTAGAATATACTCAGGGGCAAGGTGATGTTATAATGTTATTAATCAAGTGATTTCATATTGGCCTTGTTATTTGTCCGAGGGTGGTCGTATTGGCCCAAGGCCGAAGGCATAGAGCTAAGATAGTTGGTTGCAGTAGCATTTTGTGGTGGTCTTATATTAACTTTGTTTACAGCATACGCCTTTGGCTAAAATTGGTCCTGCTCCATGGATCACATGTTTTAATAGACTTCAAAATGAAAACACTTTAAGCAAGATTGTTGAATATCCCAAGGATGTGTCATGCCCCACACATACACAGAGAGCTACCTTAGAGGTCGAGGTCACACTTAAGGCAGAACCTGTAATATAGGGTTATAAATCTGTTTTTCGTAATCCATCCAGGGTGAGCTTTAAGGATGGATGATTGTCCGTCGTCTGCCGACCGTCGTCCGTCGACATTTTGCTTCAATCGATAATTTCTCTTATGTCACTAGGCCGATGTTGATGAAACTCGTCACTTGTTTTACATATACTCATATAGGAAAACCTTTCAAAATCTTCTTCTTCTAGTTAAATAATATTTTATTTTGCTCTTTGCTAGTATATAAGATTGTTAGAATGGATGTGGTTGTATAGGTGTTTGAACATTATTCTTTCCATTCTTTTTCTGAAATTGTTATTTGTTGTAGGGAGTTATTTGTCTTGTTAGTAAAGGCCGGTAAATTTGTATTATCTTTATCGCTTAAAGAAGAAACTGATACAAAATAGTCGTTTAAGGCATTGGCTTTGTCAGTATCCGACATCAGGATTGTTTCGACATTATTATTTATTATTTTGAGAGGTGGGATAATTTCACATTTGTTGCTTTTTATAAGCAGTTTAATAGTTTTCCAGTAAAATTTCGGTTAAGGTGTTTTCTAAATTGCTAAAAAAACATCATTTTTGCATGTGTTTTGAGGTTGTTTACTTTATTACGCATTTTTTTGTATTGATTCCAGTCGTTTGCTTTATGTGACACTATCGCTTTCTTCAGTGATCTATCCCTTTGTCTCGAATTCTTACGGATTTCATTATCGTACTATGGTTTGTCGTTCGGTCGTACGAGTACATGGTAGGATGGTATACATTCTTGTGCCAATTTCATAAATTCGTTGTTAAAATTAACACATGTTTCGTTAACGTTATTGTGTTTTAAGAACGACCAATCAGTGGCTGCGATTAGGTTATTCAGTTTGACGAAGTCCGCTCTACCGTAGTTCCATACGCGACGTTTGTATGACAATGTTGTATCATTTTGAAACCAAATGTAGACATACGTTCCTAGATGATCGCTAATTTCTTTAGCTGTGTTGAAAGTTTCTGAATTGAGAGCAGATATTGTCTCAGTGATTGCTATTGGGTCGATAAGTGTGGCACTTGTATTAGAAATACGAGTAGGTTCGGAAATGATATTTTTCATAGAGTTTAAATTTACAATTTCTGGTATTAAGTTGGTCTTCGTTGATATCGCCTAATAGAATTATCTTTTTGCGTATATCAAACGCCTTTTCTCAGCATAAATTCAGCTTATCCCAAAACCTGACTTCCGAATTCGGTCTACGGTACACGGTGCAAACTAAAAAATGTTCGTTTTTGTAAAAACTTCTATCCATAGCGACTCGTACAAATACGTTTCTACAATTTTACATCGTTTAGATAATAGGTGAGCAGAAACATATACAAGAATACCGTCGGAGTACTGAGTGACATCTTTCCTATAAGGGTCATTGTAACCATTCAAAGCCAGGTATCATTTACTAATAGCATCATTTAAATGTGTTTCTGAGAAGCAAATTACATCAAAATCTTTACAGGTGTTTTTTTATAAAGTCAAACTTGTTTCCAATGCTTCGAATATTTTGATGAAATATTGAGACAGTTCTCGTCAGGTCCCGGGTTTGATTCTACATCACCTGCTATTATTATTAGTGTTAATAGAATAATGAAGTAATGTAAGTTAACTGTAAGTAGATGTAACATGTCAACATATTGTGTGCACATTACCCCAGAGGTGCTGTCATCTGTAAATATTTCAGCAAAATGAAAATTAACCATTGCAAAAATTGTAAGCGAACACTGAAAGTTGACTATACTAAAAATATAAAGTGTCATTGTTTTGAGAAATATTAAAATATGTTTGCACCAAAAGAGCGCTGAGTAAATTAAGAGAAGTGGGTGCACGTGGAAAACTTCATTTTAAATTAGTCTTTGTACTGTTATACAAAATGACCAATTACTGCTCGCCATGCATTTATACAATTACCTATTGGGGAACAAAATACAATGAAAGAAACATATTGGTCCGCAAATGGTCCGATAAATGTAAACCATTTTCACGCTTCGTAGGCCAAAATAAGACAGATGAACATGGCATGCAAAAGAGGAAATAGAGAGAAAGAAGAGGGTGCATTATATGCAACAAATACATTGCTGTATGGGTTCTTGCTAAATGCAATGAAGAAAGAAAATGTGAAAAATAGTAATACAGTTAAATAACTGTTTGTTTTTGTGTGTTTTTCTTTTGCAAAATTCATTGACTATTTACTGTGGGATATTTGTTTATACAAGCCTGTTTGTTATGAGAAAGATCACTAGCTTGCACTTAAAATGAAAATAAGACCCAGATTACATGAAGCAGTAACGCTTTGACAAAAACAAAAATAAAAACAAGATATAACACAGTTTTTCAATGTAATATGACATACGGTAGATCATGTGATAACTATAAAATGTTACATGGTTTAACAATGTAACGTAAGTTATAAATTGTACATGTAATGCTCTGTCATTGAAATACTCGGATATACAAAATATATATCAATACAGTTGTTTTCTACCTTGTTCAGTATTAGCAAGTTGCTTAAAGTCAATAGAAACGATAGGATTTCATATACAAAATAAGTTTTTTACTGTTTGATTTTGCTGTTTAGTATTGAAAATACCATGATGAGATAACCATTTTATATGTCAACAGTTTAAAAAAAGAATGATTGCTGAATTGTTTTTGCAATGAGTGTCAAAATTTAACCAGTGAAAAAGTGTGCACGAAAATAGCGTGTCTATGATCTTATATCATCGTAGTTGTAAATAAAGAATACATTGACTGGCTAGTCACTACCTTAAACTTCACTTCTACAGTGCTGTTTGGCATGAGGAATACTGTTTCAACACTACCAATGGAAAATAAAACAAACTTGTTAGACGAGTTGCGTTGTGTACTATATAAATGTGATACCGGAATGTCTAGGTTCACGTGTTGTTCTATTTATAGTTTATTTATATACATGATTGGCGTTTATTTATTTAAAAAGAACATAGGATATATATCTTAGTGTAAATATGTTTTGTCAGATAAAGCAGTTACATGTTATACAAGGAATACAAGTGATATTTACATGAATTATCAAGGATTTTAATAGTGATTGGTAAGTTCTCGTTTTCTGATTATTTATATACTCAGCAAAACTAGAAACGTCCCTGTTTTATAGCCGGTGAAGCTTTGTCTGTGTAGTTGCTACATGTTCAATGTACATGTATTTTAAACCCTGGCGGTGTACAGTTTACCCGATACGCACGGTTTACATATCGGCCAGTAACCGGAACGGTCATTTGCACGTTTTGCACGTGCACGCTATACATGTCACCATATGTTGGTTCAGTTCATCTCGTACCATTCATGCGATAGGGGCTATTCTGAAAATTAAATTTTTTCTTTAATTTTTCACTGTTTTCGATATGCTACGGCTTTCCGAAAACGAGCGAAATCAGGCAATTGGGATGCTTGCGGGTGGGATGTCCGCCAGGGTAGTCGCGCGTCGGTTCGGGTGCTGTCGGAAGACGATTGATCGTCTTGCAGCCCGGTACCAGCAGACTGGGGCTGTTCACGACCGGCAGCGACCTGGTAGGCCTCGTGTAACGACGGCTAGAGCCGATAGTTTCATTACGTTGACGCACTTACGTCAACGTCAATTGGCAGCCACAGTCACTTCTAGGCAATACGGTGTCTCAGGGCAGACCATTCGCAACCGGTTGCGTCGTAACGCCGAACCAATCAGGGCACGCCGCCCGTACACCTCACCGTGCTGCCAGGCTGTTATGGGCGCGACGTCATCTGAACTGGAGAAGGGCTGACTGGAACCGAGTTTTGTTCACCGATGAATCTCGGTTCACAGTTAGTCATGCTGACGGAAGATTACGGGTATACAGGCGTAAAAATGAAAGATTCGCCGATTGTTGCATTGTTGAGAAGAACAGGTTTGGGGGAGGGAGCGTAATGGTCTGGGGTGGGATCATGGGAAACCGGAAGACAGATTTGGTTGTTGTACAGGGCAACATTAATGCACAGCGTTATGTTGCAGACGTGCTAAATGCATATGCCTTACCATTTATTCGTCAGCATGGTCCTGGTGTAACATTGATGCAGGACAATGTCCGCCCTCATGTAGCCAGGGTCACCACTCAATTCTTGCAGCAAAACAATGTCAACGTCATGCCATGGCCCGCGGTTTCCCCGGATCTCAACCCCATTGAGCATATATGGGATCAGCTGGGCCGCAAAGCACGAGCTAACCATCAGATTGACAATGTTCGCGATCTTACACGGGCGTTACAACAGGAATGGAGGAATTTGCCCAACGCACTGGTATTGCGTTACGTTACGTCGATGCGGCGTAGGATCTTTGCATGCATTCATGCAAATGGTGGCCACACTCGGTACTAACGAGATTTACTGCATGTGCCACATTTCTTATTGAAATTCCATCTCTAAACATTCAATAACACCTTTCTGAGTTTTTGTGATTTTTGATTTTAACCCCTACCTCTCTTGACCGGTTATCTCTCAAAAAGTTAACAAGATAGCCAGATGCAATTAATTGGTTTTGATACAAAAATGAATGAACTTGTTTTTCTATTTTGATTCATAAAAGTAACCCTTTTGGTTTTCGATAAATCTTTCCTGAAATATGGAGGGACGTTTCTATTTTTGCTGAGTATAGATGTTCCACCACCTATATCTGGTTATACACAAATTGGTGAAAACAGAAAATGACAAGAAAAACTGTGATACAAAGTATCACAGCGGGCCAACAAACAAAAATCCCATGTAAATATTTTGAAAATTGGTGATAATTGATATTGAGGCATGGCCCCAAAAGAACTCGAGGGAACCAATTCTGGTTGAACAAGCAAAACCTGACACGACATTACATCTACTGACTGACCTGTAGTATCGAAACTTTACTGTTATCAAATAATATTTATACAGTATGTCCAGGAATGCTCTATAGACCGTTCCTGGTATGTCTCAATTTTTCATTACCATTATCCTTATTAATTTGACATGAATGAAGATTTTTATGATTATTTGCCGTAAAATATTCTTAAAAAATTAAAAATGATTATTAAAACAGCAGAAAAAAGTGAAAAAAAAATTAAAAATGATTATTAAAACAGCAGAAAAAAGTGAAAAAAAATTGGGTGTTGCTGGGATTCGAACTCGTGGTTTCTAAAAGTACACGTACACAGAAGTGTTTCTAGTATCGGCTTTATCCATTACACCACGGAGGCAGACTAATTTTGAATGGGAAAAAATTAGCTAAAACAATATCATATATGTCTAAAAAAAACCATAAAAGAATATTCAGTCGACTCGTTTCGTTTCTATAATGTCAAAGGTTGTGTTAGTGAAAACAGCAATCATATATCCATTTTTCTAGGTGTAGATTGCGACTGAAACGTGAAAAGCGCTTTTTTCTTTTTTTACCAGCGTATATTAGATTGCGCCCTCTATGAAACGAACGACAGCTCAATTACAAACGACAACTCTTGCTTTTCCAAAAAAATTGACTGTGTCTACAGTTTTCATCTCAGAAGTACCTCAATTTTATAATGAAGAGAGACGCATATGTTCGATATAGTGCTTAAGTCTCCATGCATCTTGTACTCACCACGTATTAAATATAGCGGGCCGCTCCTGCGGCCCGCAATTAAGACGATTCTCAGGTAAGGAAGAAAAGTGCGCTTTGTGCATTACACATATAAATGTAATCATGATACTGGTTGTGATTCAACAACCACATTTGTGAAGTGGTTTTGCGTTTTTGCCTTTTATGTAAAAGTCACATTATGAACAAGGTCATGTTTTATAAAAACGTTATTTCACCTCTGTTGAATCCCCCTTTGATTTTGCCAGTATAAATGAATGAAATACTTAAGAAAACAATACAATTCAAACTTTACACATTTGATCAATATCTCGATTTGTGTATTGCCAGATACACTATACAATTATAGACTAATTTTGAGGTCAATATATAGTTTTGCAGACCTGTTAAAAGTGATATTGACCGAGGACTCGGTAATAATCATTTCTTCGTCCTCGGTCAATATCACGGACCTATATGTGTATATAGGTCCGTGTCAATATCATTCTTTTACAGGTCCGCAAAACTATATTGACCGAAACATTAGTCCAAAATTATTATATCGTATTCCTCATAAAAAGTAGTGAAAATTACACGAAAATATTACAGAAGTGATGTCTTTAAATCCGTGCAGGTCTACACATCATTTTCCAGGTCTACACATACTTTTGCAGACCAGGCACGTGAGCGCTATCGGCCTATCAGGATTAAGTATTTGTGACAGATATACGATATTGTCACACTCATATCTGTATATGATACAAAATCAAGCGATATAATAGACCAGCTGCATAGGTTATATTGTTTATACAATCGTGTAATGAATGTTCAGAAACATTAAACTAATTTATGACTCCGGCTCATCTTCTATGTCCATTATGAAGCCAGACAGAAAGTCTTGTACTTCCTCGAGGGATCTCACTACTCTTCTGGAGCCCTTTTCGGTTTCCTTGTAGAATATGCGGGCCATCTGACGTCCAATATGAGTTGATTGTGTCATCTTTTCTAAGTTTATCTAGTTTTTGTATGATAACTTGCCTACGACGGGTCAAGTCTTCTGTCATGAATACATTATACTCATCAGTTTTGCATTTCTTGAGATTTTTTTTGTTCATGAAGACTAATTGTTTGGTTTGTCAGGATTTAAATTTACATATGATCTGGCATTTTCCATCGTTGCTTTTACCAATTAAATGTAACCTTTCAATTTCACTAACTTTCTTCACTAACTTACTTCACTAATCTCCTTCTTCGAAACCACAAGGTCTAGAGCTTAAATAGTTAGTATGTAATAGTGTCCAGTGGACCTCTTCAAAGGTTGTTCAAATCATGCCCCTGGGGTCAATATTGGCCCCACCCATGGGGGTCAATTGTTTTACATAGACGTATATTATAGGAAACCCTTTAAAAATCTCCGAAATCACAAGGTTTAGAGCCTAGATATCTAGTGTGTAACAGTTTCTAGTGAACCTCTTCAAAGTGTGTTCAAATCATGCCCCCAGGGGCAAAATTTACCCTGCCCAGCGGGTCGTTTGGTATAGAAAAAAAAATAAAAGTCTTCCTTTCTAAAACTACAAGACATACAGCTTAGACATTTTGTATGTAACATTGTCTAGTGGTATTCCACCTACTTTGTTCGAATCATGCGTCTTGGGTTAAAATTGACCACTTCCACAAGGCAAGTGCACTTGTACTCAGGTGAGCGATATATGGCCATCATGGCCCTCTGATATTAAAACTCTTTGTTTATTTGCTAAGATGTTTTGATGGGATAAAGTGTATTATCTAAAACGATTATTATTTTTTTTTTTAATTAGTAATTCCTTCATAACTTCTGTATTAATCATATGAAATTATAAGTGTGACTACTCGTTTTGATCGCTGGATCATTTCCGATCCATTTGGTAATTAATGGTTTGGTAAGCCCATGGGACTTCTGCACACAAACGGAGAGCAAGATGTCCTTACAAGGTCAGCTAAAGCCAATTCTGTATTGAATTCATATATGTTGTAGTGCAGACTGGATCAGCTCCAGTAATGTACTGACCCACCACTAGCAGGTAGCATGTTTGAACCCAATCTAAGTTGAGTGATCGCTCTGTCAATCCTATAACTTTCAGACTATTCTAATGGTGGGCTAGCCCCACTGAGGTATGGCGATATGTATTTTTAAAGGTTTTATACTCAAAGTAGTCTCGCCATCTGTCAAGGATAGTGGTTCGAATAACTGTTGTTGGATTCATTGATGCAAGAGATGATAGTGAATTTGAAAAAAAAATGCTACTTTTTAGCTCACCTGGCACAAAGTGCAGGAGGGGGTCACTTTACATACCGGTAGTCTTATAGAGGATAGTGCACCCAGTTATACTTTATTTTTGCCTTAATTTGTACACGACCCCAAATAACATATTTTGGATTGAAAAAAATACTATTTGAGGCACCTTTTATTCGAAAATACAGCATGAAAAGGGTCAATAAAGTATTCTCACGTTTTGATGAATGGATTTATAAGTTAAGTATGTAAGTAGCTCATATGTATCAACATAATATGTTGTAACCTCCCAACTAATGTTAATTATGAGTGTAAAGTAATTAGACTTTCTCGATCAGTAAATAACGGTCAATATTTCTGGTAACATATGTGATAAGAAAAACAAGGATTAATTTTGTTTTCCTCGGGAATTTCCAAATAGTTAATACTTTTGTCATCAGCTATCAACAATCCTCATTAGTGTAGTGGTAAGTATACCGGCCTGTCAAGCGGGAGACTGGGGTTCAATTCCCCGATGGAGAGTATCATTTTTTGTGGCTAAAATTGACCACGATTTGGAGAGCATACCTTAATTAAGTCAGAGAATAACAGCAACCTTGACCCCTGCGTGTGGGACTAAGTAGGAATTGTTGAATTTTCTCTATACTTTACCCTTTGAACTTGCCGGAAAGTATCAGTATATATGGAGTCAGGTTGTGTGTATAATGATTTGGGGTCACTATATGTCAAAGGTCAAGATCACAGGGGCCTGTTAATAGAAAGTCTTAACATTGCTTTATCTTCTAAACCTCAATATGATAAAGTTTGACAGGAATTATTACTATGAAGTCTAGCTACCTAACTGTTTCATATACTCAAAATTGCCCATCTTTTTCAGCTCACCTAACACAAAGCACGACCTGCGGGTCTATTAGGCGTACGTCGTACGTCCGTCAACATTTTCCTTCTAACAACATCTCCTCTATAACTACTAGGCCAATGATGATGAAACATTGGCAGAGATTATCCTTGCGTACCCTTTCATAGTTGTTCAAATAATTCCATTCCATGCAGAACTATGGTTGCCATGTCAACTTCTCAAGAACAGGAAAGCCTATAGCTTAGATATTTGGCATGTGGCATAACCTAGTAGACCTCTACCAAGATTGTTGAAATTATGCCCGCCCCCCCCCCCCCCTCCCGGAGTCAAAATTGACCCGGCACGAGGGGGGGGGGTCACTTGTTTACACATGGGCTTATATAGGAAAAACTTTAAAAATCTACTTCTCTATAGGAAAACCTACAAAAATCTTCTCTAAAACCACAAGCCCCCCCTCCCGGAATCAAAATTGACCCGGCACGGGGGGAGGGTCACTTGTTCTTCTTCTCTAAAACCACAAGGATTAGGACTTAGATATTTAGCATGTGGCATAACCTAGTTGACCTCTAACGAGATTATTCAAATTATGACCCCCGGGTTAAAATTGACCCCGCCTTGGGGTCACTTGTTTTTACATGGGCTTATGTAGGAAAATCTTTTTAAAAATCGTCTTCTCTGAAACCACAAGGCCTAGAGCTTAGATATTTAATATGTAGCAGTGCCTAGTAGACCTCTACTAAGATTGTTCAAATTATTACCTCCGGCTCAAAATTGACCCCGCCCAGTGGTCTCTTGATTTTACTTTAAAAATCTTTATTTCTGAAACCACAAGACCTAGAGCTTAGATATTTGACATGTATCATTGCCTAGTTGACATCTTCCAAGAATGTTCAAATCATGTCCCCCAGGTCAAAATTGACCCTTTCTGCTATTGATGACCTTGTATTATAGCCAATGGTAGCCAGGTGAGCGATATAGGGCCATCTTAGCCCTCTTGTTTCAATTTTCACACGAAATCCTTGTCCACGGAACGGGAATTAGCTATGTCAGTATTGCTGTTGTAATTGTTCAAGCTCCAATAAAGGCCGTTTGTATTGCTGTTGTAATTGTTCAAGCTCCAATAAAGGCCGTTTGTATTGCTGTTGTAATTGTTCAAGCTCCAATAAAGGCCGTTTCATACGACCGCCTTCCACACAAAAAAACCTTGCCTCAGCTGGGGGAATGGTCCTTCAACATTAATCCAGGATGATTCTTAATTCACACAGATCTTTCTTTAATATACCTGCTCGGAAAGGGATTATTCTAAAGATTTACACATATATGCATAAAATGTTTGATACCATGAAATACCATGACGTACCACAGAAAATGAAATACCTACCACATATAGTTAAATATCTATTGTATATAATGAAATATCTACCGCATAGAAGCAAACGAGTCATAATTAGACGGATATTATGTGATCGTTTGTCCATTATAGACGTCATTGGAAAGGTTTTGCATAAATAGAATGAGGGAGGCAGGTCGTCTTGCCATGCCAACATCATGGAGACTCGGTTTGTGATGGAAATTCAAGTTACATATGATGAAACATCCGGATTCGTTTCAATCCGGCAATGATCGGTATTGTTTGGAAATATCCGAACCATCTCATCATATCGAAGAAACTACTGCATATAAAGAAAATACTACCGCATGTTATGCTGGAAGCACAGCATAATAAGAAAATTGCATGTACATCATATAATGTGAGATCTACAGTGTATGGAAACGAAAGAACGATATATAATCTGATTTGAAGAAGAAGAGTTGTACTACATATAACAAAGAAAGTACAGCCTATAAAGTAACTAGTACGACAAATAATGGAATATCTACTGCATATAATTAAATATCTACTGCATATAATAAAAGATCTACCGCATAAAAGCAAACAAGTCATAATAAGACGGTCATGGCGTTCCACACGTATGTATTGCATATCTTGAACGTTACGGCAATGGTTCAGTCAACGTATGGGGGACATCAGCATGCAAGGCTATTTCGAGCTGTTATGAACGCACATGGACATTATTTACAATATAAAAGCAACTTTATGTCGCAAACTTTATCTGTTCCCCTGGTTTGAGACTGAAACGTGTAAAATAAAAGTAAATGCCCCGCAGGTCTCACTTGTTAAACCCATTCCTGATTATTGCTATCGGTACAGAATGTTTAGTAGATGCTGCTTTCAAAGTACAAACTTATACAGTCACTGTATTCGATAGACACATTTTCTACATCAGTACTTAGGAAGTATATACTGCTGAATTTGCCCAAGTCACAATTAGAAATCTCTATACTGTTCCGTGCCTGAGTATGAAAAAGAAACCGTCCCAGACTACTGATTTACAGCATCATAGTATGTAAATTTCATTCACGCAACTTCCCGTAGAGGGATTCTATTCCAGATAAATGCATTCCAGTTTAAAGCTGCAATGTGAAGTCCGCTGCATTTTCTTGTATTTTAAGGATTCATTCTTGTGTGTTGTTAGACTATGATTTTATAATGTAGGTTGGACGTATCTATCCTAAAGTTGAAGATGCAGAAATTAAACTCAGTCTCGACATAGATGAAATTGTATGGCCAGGACAGCTGCCGACACCTCCAAAAGGAAGACCAGAAAAACGTTTTTTTCACATTGCAACTAAACAAGAAGAGCCGTTCATGATTTTTGTACCGCCAGAGCTTGATGGTGAATGTGGACATCATCAGATACCGTGCTTAGTTAACACTAAAACATCTAGAAGGTAAGCCGCATTGGCATATATTATACATGTATGACATAAATTGTCTAAATACAAAAATGTATATTCATTATTACACACCGCTAATTTTATAAACGAGCTAAACACGACGGTTTGGTCAATTAAATTGTAATATTGTTGCCGAGCGTATCTTTTAATTTGCACAGCAATGTTTCGGAACTGATTATCATGTGTATCGTCGTCTAAAATGAATAATGATTTTCAAAGTAAGGTCTCCAATTTTTGAAGTATTTCTCAGGGCCTTTTTCTACAGGACAATTGAGAGCCTTATTAGTTACGGATTTAGTTTTATGCGAATTTAAGATATTCAAGAAAGCTTTAAGTTCCTCCTTTCCAAAATCAGAACCTTCTTTCTATGATGTTTATCTAGACTGGCGTTCGTTCGTTTACATCCCAAGTGCACCTCAGACAACCTTTGTGATTTCACCAGGTAACGGTGCGTACGAGTTTTATCAACGTAGCTTTCCAATAATTGTGTTACAATTTAAAGTTACCTTAATGATTGGTTTTTTAATAGCAACGCGACATTCGCCAATGGAACAGTAAGTTATTGCTGCACAGGGATGTGTGTGGAAATCCTACTGATGCTTGCTGAACGGCTCAATTTCGAATTCATTTTATACGAGGTTCCTGACGGACAATGGGGAATCATAGATCCCGTGAGTAATCTTTTTAAATGCCTATTTTGATGGAGTTTTCAACAACAGTAACTTTATTGTTTACTTAATTTAACAGCATTCAGTTTCTAGTACTACATTAACTAAAGTTTCTTCGACTATTCTCGTTTCAGTTAAGAAATAATCTATGGCTTGGAGTGCTTTATCGAATGGCGGAATAATTCACGAGTTATTCCGCAGACACATTACCGACGGGAAATGCTTCAATTTTGATAAAGCACTCCAAGCCATAGATTATTTCGATTCTTATAAGCCAAATTTATGACAACTATCGTAACTACTACGGATCTATTTTTTAGTTCGGCGGTAATGTGTAAAATAGTATAAATAGTGGCTGTTGGAATTCACTCCCCTATTCGGGCAACCAGTCAAGATATCATACATAACTATATTATACAAACTTATTTTAGTTTAATCATCTAATACATGAAATATAAAAAAATACCCGACTGTTACATTAAGCAGAAAACGTCAGATTTAGAACCTAACAAAGCAGACAATCGATTTAAAAGCGAACCGTTAATCTGAAGTGAACTGTACAACGTTTTAGCGTGGAGTAATGACGTCAGTGTGATGACGTCAACGTTTTCATTCATTGTTTTGTCTCCTGGAATCAAAACATTGTATGACGTAAATCCTGAATTTTCTTGGCCTTTTTAAAAGAAAACAATTTGAAGGTATTCTAAGGCTTACTTGACGCAATCAAAAATAGTATTTAGGTTCTTAAACACAACTATTTCATGCGACCGATGTATTTATACAGATGTTATTTCTATTTCTATATTTTGTTTTCTGCGCGGGAGTTATTAAGAAAAGTCGGAAGAAGCTTCTTCCATGTCTGAAACTCCGCCTTCTTTTCCGAGTGCTTTAATATGCCCTCGAATTGACTATAAAAATATACCATAGGCATATTAGAATTACTTGTAGTTAACACGCATGTTCTCGTGTATTAACAAATGTTTTCTTGTATTTACCACGCCTATTATCATCATGCATGTATTTAATTTTTTACCAAGCCTAGATATCTTGTATCGAAATTAATTATATACCTATTAACGTTTATCTGAATTTTCTTTTAGTATTTGTGCAGTAAAATACAACTTCCTGTATCAAATTTTCCGTATTAGATCAAATAAGCCGTATCTTAGCTGTCCATCGTGTAGATTGAACACATATTCATATAATATTACTGCGCTAAAAGTTAAAAACTATATCCACATTGTTGCTTTGTTTTATTGTCGTGACATATTTAAAGACAAATGAATAAAATGCTTTTTTAGCATAAAATAAATCAGATAGATGATTAATATTTTGAAATAAAGCTTCAATATGACCTGAACAATATTATTCAATGGTGTAATGTAAATAATATGGCGATACATCCTCTTAAAACAATCTGTATGCTTATAGGAACACTCTATAAAACAAAACATTCACATGACCTAAATCTACGTATAAATAATGTGCACATCAATAATGTATGCAGTCAAAAACTTCTCGGCATATATATCGATAAAAATCTCAAGTTGGACTAGCAAGTGGAAACAGTTTGCAAAAGGCTTAATTCCAAAAATATAGTATATAAGATGTTGTCTTAATGTGTTACCTTCGGAAAATAAATAATAAATAAAGATATTATCAACCAGTTTTGAGCAACGGGGCCAAATTCGGGCCAATGGATAAACTACGTTGAGTGCCACGAGACCAATTTCGGGCCAGTATTCAATAGGTTATTTAAAGATAGAATAGGGGAGCGGTGGTGTAGAGGTTTAGGTGTCTGCCGCTCATCCCGGAGGTTGCGGGTTCGAGCCCCACCAAGGTCCCGACCGTACCTCCACATATGACACCAGTACTGGTTTTTTCAGGAAGCGGACTCGATAGTGACTCGATAAGCTCAAAGATTTCTTCATTAGTATAAACTAACCTAAAGATAGAATATAAGGTTAAGGACAGGAATTCTATAATATGAGTAACATTGATCATATTAAACGGTATATGGATAAATTCGGGAAGCGTCATGTATAAACGTAGATGACGTCATTTATTTTGGCACGAAATCTCGACCGAATAGTCAGAATTTTTATATTGATGAATTTCATGTCAGGTTCGAAACTGGCTTACATGAACTGAAAAACTAGGTAACCAGGTCTAATAATATAAAAACCTTGTGAACAGCACTTCGCACCCCGTCATTCCGAAATAAGGTCAAAGTGAAAAACTAGGTCATCCGGTCAAGTCATAGAAAAAACATGTCAACATTATACATCCAAAATTTTGAATCCTATCATCTTCAAAGTCACTCAGAAGGTTTGTTTTGATAGTGTGGTAAAAAACTAGGGAGGCATACTACAGTTTTCTTGGCTTTTCACACAACACTCGACTCCGCAACTTTCAAAACCACAACCCAAACACTGTAATCACATACCTGAAACAAATGTAGTACATTTTTAGCATGATCATGTGTGACTCAATAAAAAATGCCAGTAATTTCAGTCCGAAACCAAAACCGTCATCCACCAGCTCAGCATTCTGTGTTTTCAAATATCGCGAAATCTGACGACAAAATAACACATTTTGCTCCAGATTGGTAGTCCAGACCGTTAACCACTCAACCATCTCACCTAGACTACATAACCTCTGCGTTTTAAACCAGTTCATCTGTAGATAAAAGAGAAAATGGCAGATCAGTGGTTCAGTGGTTACGCACTGGACGAATGTAATCCAGGGATCACGGGCTCAATTTCAAGCTCCTCCACTAAAATAACTGCATGTAATGGTTTTACGGATAAGACCTGAGGTCCCATGTATCTGTGCTGTACACCGGGCATGTTAAAGAACCAGGGGTGTCTCTAGAATGGGACTTGTTCTGTATCTTGCACTATTCCCTGAAATCTAAATTAACTAAAACTCGGTAAAAACTCATACATACAAACAAATATGGGTTAGAAAACTCTGAAAAGTGTTTCTGCAATTTCAGGTTCCCCGGTCGGAATTCGAACCAGAAACCTCCGGATTGGTAGTCCACAGCGTAAATCACTGGACCACAGAGTTGAATTTTTACTTGTCTAATATGATTGAAAATGGGCATCAAGAATTAGGAGAAATAGCTTTATAGCCAAAATATTAAATAGAATGTGATGAATTCAGTTGAAATACTTAAATAATTAAATGAAAAGTGTCAAACTGATGAAACTATTAATATCATTCATGTCATAATTTTTTTCCTGGAAAAACTTAAAATTCTTATTAAAGATATAATTGATATTTTCTCATTCTCCTATTTTGAAATGCAAGCATCATATTCAGTTATGGAGACTGAACCATCTAAGATTTTATGAGATGAAATGACTAGGGGCTGAAATGCCTGTAATTCAGTATGACCCAATAAAGAGAAGAGTCAATTAAGTTGGGTTTTTAAAAAAGAAATAACCTGATCAAAAGTCGCAGGATACAAACAACAAATATAAACATAAGCTTATGCAAACATTTTGAATTGACTGCACAGGTGTTGGCATATATAATGACCTACCTTACTGCTGGAAGAACCCGGAGTAAACCCACGGCCCTACTGCCCTCTCATATATACTGCCCAGGACAGGCCTTCTTAAATGTGTTATGCCAATACTAATTCAGATTTGTTTACATTACTATCTTTATTTATTTGTTAAGTATTTACTCCTGAATGGAAATAAAATTTATTCTATTCTGATCTGTACTAGAACCCTGTCCTACATAAAGAACCATGATCGGTAGCAGGACTTGAACCAATGGCCCTCTGTCAATGAGAGATTGTAGTGATTTCAAGGCAGCTTGACCACTGAGGGGGTAGCAATAGGTTTCCCAGATATGCAACAAAATCATGCAGTTCTTAATTTGTTAGGCAATTATGGTTCAGTAAAACTTGTTTTAGTTATTAAAGCACTTTAAGGCTTATATAGAGAGCTATAAATAGTATTATCCGTTCAAATTCAAAAAGAAACATTCTTGACAACTGTATTCATGTACACATAGACGGGTTCTTATATTTTTTTAGTTTTAGTTTTGTGAAAGTCTTTTCAAATTAGTAACTGATTCCTACAAATGTACTGCATACAATTCAAGACACTGACTATTAGCATTATGTTACCTTGAGTATGAATTTTCCATTTCTCATGAAGCTAATTGGCAGTGCTAGTTTACATGTTCAGTTGTTCTTTGAATTTATTGATGTTTAAAAACACCTTAATATTTGAATATATGTCAGAAGTAAAGTCTGAACTTGGTATTTCCTCTTACAATTAACTTGTGGCAAATTGAAAATCATGAAATTTCGCATAACGTGTACTAGCTGTATTATTTAAGGGACATACTTTATAATTGGTGTCCAACTAAATAACCTGTAAAAGATAATAGAATCTTTGGAACTGTTATAACTTATTCTAACACGACCAGCGAATAACCTACATACATGTAGAACAACATTTATATTCTGCAATAAACTTGAACTTGAACTTTGGCTGTTCAATTTACCCGACGTATAGAGGATCTTACATGGCATATTGTTGATGACTTGGATCCAACGGATGACACACGTCCAGTTAACTTGATTTATGTTACGATACAATTTACACTGACTTTATTTACTGTTTTGTTATTGTTTTTGTTTACACAGTGACGTCATTAATCTAGAGAAACTGTGACGTCATTTATCTATACCCGTTACTAATATTTTTCGTAACTTGAACCGTTATTGCGTACCCTGAAAAACCATTTCTATGAATGAAATTCCTGTTCCATTTATTTGAAAATTATTATTATTATTATCTTTCTTATGAGACTGTAGTTATCTGAAACACCACGTAGACATCTTTCATGAATGGAAATCACATTGAAATAGCGTCTTTACAATGTTCGCGGGAGGAAACTTCAACGGCCAAATCTAGGTGCGTAGCACGCAAGTGTAAATTGTAATCGATGAAAATCGTTTGTCGTTCTTATGCGTACTAATATATCACTCAGGCCTTCGGGATCGTGATATATTCTTGTGCATAAAAACTCCAAACTAGGGTTATTCTACAATAAACCAAACATGGATACATATTGTTTCTTAAACCTAAAAGTTTCACCTATGCATTCCCAGTCATTATCGATAAAATAAGCGGTTTAAAATACACTGCAGGACCGTAAGCCATTCAATGATCTTTGTAGAGTTGTTGTTGTACAATTAATGGGTGGGTGCGATTTATAACAGAAAGCCTCTGTATTGATTGATTGTGGTAAAATGAGGCATTTTCGCCATAGGTTCTTCTTTGAAATTGTATTTATTTATCATTCTACGATCATTGAGCACATAATCTATGTTTCGAGACTATAATCTGCTAGATATAGGGAGTGCCCCTTTTAGGCTGAAAACATGTGTTTCATACTTTGGTTTCCTGTTAAATGCAGGTGCCAGATACGCACAGGTTTTAGTTTATGTCTGTATGAATCACAGGAACATGCAAATTCATTGCAATGGAGCGTTAGTTAACCGCTGCAGTAAGTTTATTATCCCCCCACAAACAAAGTTTGGGAGAATAGAAGAGTCAGCTGGCCAGTCAGCCGATCGGTCAGTCAGTTTGTATATTGATCTGTCAGTCTAACGGCTGATTTTATGTCAGCTCCATTATGTCCTCAACCTTTTGAAGTTTGAAATCTTTAAATTTGGGTCAAATGTTCATCTTATCAAGATGACGTAAAGAACATACATTCCAAGCCGATTGGCTTAAGGTCACACCTTTAATAGGGGTCATTGGTTTTTAGTGTCCACTCAATTTGAAGGATTTCCATGAACAAATGTGTAACTCATCAAGATGACATGCATACCACATATTTCAACCCCATTAGCTCAAGGTCATACTTAAGGTGATTCATTTTCAGTGTCTGCTCCATATCTTTTAACCCCTTAAAGGATTTTAATAAAACTTGATATGAATTATCATCTTACCAAGACCATACACCTCAAGGTCAATGTCATACTTAAGGGTCAAAGGTCATGAGACTATATTTCTCAAACGTCTTGTATGATTTTCTTGAAGGAGAGTTCGAAATGTTGCCTCGATCAAGGTCAAGGTCACATTTTGGGGTCAAAGCTTTTTAGACTTAACCTCCTTGACCCTTTGTAAGATTAACATTAAACTTAGGTCAAATATTCAGAGTTTTAATGTGACACGTAACACATATGTTTGAACTGTGTCAGCTTAAGATCGAGGACACAATTAAGGGTCAAAGGTCATGAGACTATATTTTAGTGATAGCTTGTTATAAGAATTTTAAGCCTGTTCCAACATATTTTGGTCATTTTAACGGTTCACCGAACCATTGTTTCTGGGAAGAACCAGTACTAGACTCCTATTCTCCGTAAGAAAATGCCAAGTTTCTCTCATAAAGAGACATGGCTTGAAGCAGAGCTTAAACCCGTAACCATCAATCTATGCATGAGAGGTTACAGTGATTTCAAGTCTAACCACTTGACCACGGAGGTGGACTTCAGTGATAGCTCCACATGGATTTTGTTCCTGTTATATGAACCCATAACTGCTTACATTTGTCCTACCTACATACAGTATCTGTTTTGAGATGAATAGAGAATTAGGATCTGGCTTGATTCTCATTGATGAAAAATCTAGAGACATTGTGCTATACTTTTACAAAAGATCAAGCTTCTGTTCTAGAGAACTAGAGACTGATGTATGTGCTTTAACTACCTCTCCTGTTGTCATCGCTCTACCAGTACTTTCAGTGCTTTGATTGATATTGGGGACTTCTTTTTTTAAGCCAAAATATTTTTATTGATATAAGGTCAACATATTTATAAAGTTAGCCTAAAAAAGTTTTGTTTATTTTAAGGCCATTTTTTTTTTCATGCCACTTGTATTTTTTAATGCTTTTTTAGGCCAACAACGATTTGTTTATTTTGTAAAGGCCAAATTTTGTTGTTGTTTTTTGTAAGGCCATATGAATTTTTTATTTGAGGCGCGTTTGAATCTTTGTTTAAGGTCATATGAAAAAAATACGTGTACATACAATTTTTTTTTCAAACTTGATTTGTCATTACCATTGGATGACTCCTATTCATTTTCATATTATTAGGTCTTATGCGAATTTCACAGTGACCTTTGCATTGTTACACTTTTGCATCAAGGGGAAGGGTGGGGCGGGGGGGGGGGCGGGGGCACGGGGGCATACGTTTTACCAATAGGCTTTGTTATTATAATTAGTAGTAGTAATAAAACCGGTGTATTGCAATTCGTTTGAGACGCGATACCTATGGTATGGTTTCACCGTACCGTACCGCGGTTTTATAAGTAAATAAAAAACTGCATTTTTTCCGCATTTATTACCAAAAACTTGAATTTAATCTAATACTTTGTTGTTGGTTCCCCAGTAACCAATTTTTAGCGCAAAGGTATATTGTAAATTAATATTTCGGAATTTACGTGTGATGAATAGCCATTGAATTCAATATATCAGATCCTGATGATAGTGACCGATTCAAAATTTTATTATATGCTGATTATGTAATAAGTTTATTGAAAAAAAAATTTAGTATAAATTATACAAATGTAAACCATTTAAAAAAAAATCACAGTTTAAACTTGCTGTAGGTTTGTTCCGTGACGACTTTGACGGACGGTAGGCAGTGTATTGTTCTTTCTCACTTACCGGACAGAAAAACCTCTATTTTTAGCAGTGATGGTTATCCCACACTCCGCGTGCACAACAAACTCCTCGGGACCTATCAAATTTGTTCTTTATATCCGGAGTTCCTTATATCCGTATATCGAACAAGTTCCTTATATACGATGTATACATATCGAACTAAAATATATATCGAACAAGTATTTTTATAGTCAAATGTAATAAATTCGAACCATCAACTTTTGATTTTCCTACCTCCCTTTGAAGAGTTATAAAAATCTATAACTGTTATCATTTTCTCTACCCGTCAATCTATGTAAAATAATTGTATAGATTAATAAAACATAAAAAAGACAGTTCATGTTTTCATTGGCAATTCTAAAACAAATACAATTGAAGAAAGCTGATTTTCGCTAACTTGCAATAACATGAAATATTTAACAAGGTATTTTTCCCAAAATATATACTAGAAACGCTCAGAATTATTTACGGAAATATTATCACTAGAATATCGTACTTAGCAATTATGTTTGTACTCTCATTTAACTAGTTTACCAAAACGTTACACAACCTTTATGAATAATAGCTACAAGTGCGCTATAAAAAATTAAATGCAGACTGCAAAAGAAAAATGCAAAATCAACTTTTTTTTTTACTCTTCGGAACATAATATATTTGCAGTTCGATATATACGATGACTTTACTATACATTTTGCATTGTTAGGCCAGAAAATATTGTTCTTTATATCCGAAGTTTCCTTATAACCGGAGTACGATATAACCGTATATTTTTACATTAAACAAAGAAGGGAAAAAATCGGGCCCAAAAATCTGTTCGTTATATCCGAAGTTACGTTATATCCGGAGTCGATATATACGGAGTACAAATGTACATTGTATATCAGTTTTGAAGTAAAATTCGAGAAAAAGTTGATTTTCATTTTTTCGTCCCCATCCTGTATTTACACTTATTTCTTCTTACTTGTGTGAAAATGCGATTCAAACGGTGAGAAAATAAATCTACCATGCATACATACGTCCCAAAAACGAGGCTCTGCCGAGTTTTTTTGGACGTTTCTCAACCCGAGGATGGGATTTCCTTATCCACAACCCATGAACATGTCAGATTCTCTATATCTCAGAATGGTAAGTAAATAAACAAGAATGACTTTGTTCAAGGAATGATTTGATTACTTTGTTACCATATTATACCCACGTTTGAAATCATCAAAGCGTATTTTTGTAAGAGTTATCCACTCTCAATATACTGCAATAGGGATGACAATACAGTGCCGCATATTGCAATATATCGCTATTCGAATTCTTGCAATACCCATCCCTATTTATGACCACTCCTAGACCGAACATAATTATTTTTAGGTCAAAAGTCAATATCTTGCGATCAACAAAACAAAGCATAGGCGTAGGAAGTACAGTCTTGGTAGGGATGCTGACCATGACAATTGAATGACAATTATGTATGTTTGGGTTAGAGGTCATGATGACCGTGAAAAGACAAAAAACTAGGAAATATTTGAGTATACCGTTGGGCTTTCGCGCAAACTTTGTATAGAGGTTACTAATTTTCAGAAGTTGACCTTTATTGTTTTTTTCTTAGTAGGTCTAGGTTATGGTCATCATGATGGTTCTAACTAAAATCAATATCTAACGCTTATTTCTTGGTTGCTAAGATGATAAGATGTCTTTTTTGATTTCACTGTCAAAATAAAAGGTCATTATTTGTTGGGTATTGAGGGTAGTCAGTATCACATTATATACAGATAGCGAAGTGGGGGTAACGTTAATCTAAGTTGTTAATCACAAAAGTTGTAACATAATAATTTGCTTTTCAAATTTCTTTTGGGAAAAGTAATTAATCTGAATTATATTAATAATCATGTTAACAGTGACATTTGCTTTATAAAACAGTCACAAATTTAGTCTGCAACATTCCATACTTGTTTTAATTTCTGCTTTAAGTAGATCTAGGTGACAGCTCAGCAAACCCACTTTGATTTGAGACACACATAAAGTCAGTGTCCTCAGCGCTTTGATTCTGTTATGCTATGAAATCTGGTATATTGTACTATATTCAATGTGTACGATTGCTTGGAAATAAATAGAGGATAATTGTTGGTTTCGGTGTAATATCACGCTATAGTTTCACCGAGCGGGCACCAAAGTGATATTTTCACGAGTGTCGCAGCCACGAGTGAAAATGACTACTATTGGTGTTCACGAGTGAAATTAACGTGATATTACATCGATACCAACATTTTTTTCTGTTTATTTTATGGTTAAAACTCTACATTTATTGAGTTTGTTTCTATAAGATATCGCAAGAAACGTCATCAGAAAACATGGCACAAATGACGTCATTTTAACACGTCATCGTCGCATGGTTTCCAGCATTAATTACGCTCGGTATACTTTTTGACGTTAATCCGGGTTAAAGATTGCAAAAACAGTGAAAATAAAAATGGTAATCCACTGTTTCAAAACTGTGGATTATCACTTTTATTTCACTGAGAAAACTCTATAATTCACTGGAAAACATAAAATAAAATATGTTAAAACTATTAATGGTAATGTTAGATTGGCATAGGACATAGACAGTTAACTGTTACATGCACCTGCTATGGTTTTGCAGCTGTCAGGATTTTGTACCTCTTGAATCGTTTTCACAAGAAAGAATATCTTTTCTCAATTATTTTTGAAAAAAATGGTAATTGTAACAACATACAGGTATATTTCTCATTCTTTCATAATAGAGATCTATCTATTATAATCTATCTGGCTGATATTACACTCGTTGCAGTAAGTTTTATCTGAAGGTCTTGCCTTGATTTACAGCAAACCTTACCCATGGACTTTAGACTATGTTTCTTAAATGTAATCTTAAATAATATGCCATAATTCATGCTAAGATATTCTTCTCTTATTTACCTTATTTTACAGTAATCACTTTTGTCTTGGTTCATTGCTTATAGTAATTGTATGCCAGCTAATATTTTTAAAGTGTTGAGTACAATTTCTTTTATATCTGCTTTATAAGCTCACGGGTGAGCTATTGGGACCACTCATCGTGAGGTATCCGTCGTCCGGTGTCCGTTCAAATTTTCTTGTGAGAATCTGCTTGACCATGTGACCTTAAGCAAAGATTGTTCAAATACAATAGTTCAAATAATAACTCTGGCAGCTATGCCAACAAATAGGACAAACTTTAAAAATCTTCTATTCAAAAAACAGAAGGCCAAGGGCTTAGATGTAGCATTGTCTAGTGAACCGCTAACAAGAGGTTAATCATGACCTCGGGTCAAAATTAGTCCCACCCAGGGGGTCACTTGATTTTACATATGTCTCTGTTGGTTTTTTTAATCTTCTCTAAAGCCACAAGATGTAGAGCTTAGATATTGGATGTGTAACATTGTCTAGTGGACTTCTACCAAGTTTGTTCGAATCATGCCCTTGGGTCACTGGTTTTCATACAGACTTACATAGAAAAAACTTTAAGAACATTCTCCTCCGAAACCACCAGTCCTAGAGCTTAGATATTTAGTACTGTTTTACAATGACGCAACAGAAGAGTCTACTTTTATCGGGTAAAACGTTATCTTATTACAAGGGAGAGCACTAGGCGTAATTAATTTCTGATTGTACTTAGAACAAATTAAACAATCAAATAAAGATCAATGTTTGCCTTTACCTGACAATTCATCAAACAGCAACAGTTAAAAGGAACAAGGTACCTTTATTACTTGCTGAAGAGTTGTCTTGGAAAAATCATCGTAATGTTGATAGTACATTGTACTAGTTCAATGTACATATACCATTACACGGGATGAGCACGAAATACTCGTGCTTGAAATGGTTATAGAGTCTTTCAAAGTTTTAGTCATTTACTGTCTATTGTTTGTCTAAAAAGCTTGTCAAACATGTATCTACACAATTAAAATTTTACCTGAGGTAATACTGAAATAATTAGATGGACAAAAATAAAGCTTCGGTGAGGATCAAACCAGTCCTTAAAGTCTTTATTTGTAGACATCCAGCGCCTTACCCACTGCGCCAACGCACCGTTCTATCATATCTTCATGTATTTTAAAGCCTATAACCCTTTCGTATATACATGCTCTACCTATTTACACAATGCTTGTAAACTTTTGTGTACACAAATCTTTTACGTCACTGTGACATTATCCAAACTAGGTTATATGTGTCATGTTGTTATGTCTGTTTCACCTAATATCTTCTTATTATGTTGTTATAAATGCTAATTTGTCTAAATACATAGTTAACTCTTAATTACATGATATGTTATCTTGTCAAACAGACATGTTATCTTGTCTAAAACAGTGTTAACTTGTTCACAATAATTGTTAGAACTTGTGCTATTATGTCCAATTAACGTATTACCAAATTGAATTCACGTGATATCTTCTCAAAGCATCGTGTGGTTCTAATAATAATAGCTGTTATTATGTCAAACATAATAAAACATGCTATCTTCTTAAAGTTCGTCTTTAGTCTGTACCTAAACGATTGATATTTCATGAAGACGGTATAGTCTAAACTCAGGCAACAAGTCAGTTACGAATTGTCAACTACGGAAGCGTGTAATGGTCGCTAGTTTCTGTTTATGTCATCTAGACATGTGTGTGACAATATCTTGACTTTGCTTGATATTATTTAGAAGTTGTGCGTTATTCCATGAAACAAAAAAACAACTGCTTAAAAGCAAAGTGCTTTGTTTCCGTAACATACGGAAGCGTATAATGGTCGATAGTTACTGTTTATGTCAACTAGACATGTGTGTGGCAATATGTTGACTTTGCTTGATAATATTTTGCAACTGTGCGTTATGCCATGAAAAAATAAGATAATTGTTTAAAAACAGAGCGGTTTGTTTTTGTAACACGTTAAACGTCAAAAGGCAATCACAATATCATATCTTGCTTAAACTTTTACTAAAAGAAACTTTTTCCCGAATCCGACACATATTGTTTGGCAAAATAAAGTTCTAATCTGGCGTATATTTCTCGCGAAAAGCTGAAACCGAACACCATCATTTACTATGCATCCCTCCGCTATAATGAATTAAAAGAGGGCCAAGATGGTCATATATCGCTATGCTGCCCCAAAGACAAAAAATAGGTCTAAAGTCGTGATCAAAGCAACCCGCTGACAAACCTAACTTTTGACCAATATGTTACGCAGTTTTGGTCTTGACTAAAGTTCATCAAGACAAACTTTGTTTCAAAACGACTGATGCCGGTGTGTCAAATGTGGCTTCTAGAGTTGGTAGGATTTTTTTTAATGATTTGAGCCGAAGTCCTATGTTTTACACCACGCAACCCACTTCAAACTAAACCTAAAGTTCATCAAAAGAAACATTCTGATTAATTTTCAAGATGATTTGGTTCAAAATGTGAATTCTAGAATGTTGATGTTCTACGAGTTCACCTTGTTTTTTATGATGTGACCAAATTTCAAACTTGACCTAGCATTTATCAAGACATTTCCAGGATGATTGGGTGCAGATTTTGCTTCTGGAGTGATCACAAGGTTTTTCTATTATTTGACCTGGTGCCCTAGGTTTTGATCACACGTAATACAGTTTCTATCTTGTCCTATATGTCATCAAGACAAACATTCTAACCAATTTTACGGATGATTGGATACAAAATGTGGTTTCTACAATGTTTGGAATATTTTTGTATTATTTTACATTGTCTAGGATTTGACCCCGCGTGACCTTGTTTCAATTTTTGATCGAAAGATCATCAAGAAAAATATTCTGACCAATTTTCATGACGATTGCACTTATAGAATGTTCAGACGGTAAGTGTAGACAGGCAGGCAGGCTAGGGTGAGCTCAAAAGAGAACATTTTCATAAGTAATCTATTCTAGTTTCACCGATGTTGGAGCTAAATATTAACTCATCTTTAGTAATAAATTATTTTACACAAGCAAGATAAATCTGTCATGCAAAATCTACACCGTTCAAAATTATTTTACTCACATATTCTTAAGAAACGAATGCTACAATTATCATGTAATTATTTCTTTTATCATCTTGCATTTTCCCCGTAAGATTTCAAACATGATGCGATATTTTCGAATCCAATCTACATAAATATCTAGCAACTGGCGACCATTATACGCTTCCGTAGTAACACGTACGTCGTCAAAAAGCAAGCACAATATTATATCTCTAAAACAAATACTAAAGAGATGTTTTCAGGAATCCGACACACATTGTCCGGCAAATCAAGTTTTTATCTGACGTACAATTTCTTTTCTCGCGCCAAGCTTACCGCGAATATCATCATTTACTGACAATAGGGCTAAGATGGCCTTATATCGCTCAACTGAGCACTATCGCTCCAAATGGCAAGGAGTAGGTAAAAAGGTCATGCTCAAGGTCAGCAAAGGACAATTTTTAAATCTGCTTGCAAAAAGTAGCTTCAAAAACAATGTATCCGGTGATCTTACTTTTGACCACATGTTACGCAGTTTCGATCTTGACTAAAGTTCATCAAGACAAGCACTCTGACTTATTTTCAAAATGACTAATGCATGAGTGTCAAATATGGCTTCTAGAGAGTAGGTTTTTTTATGAATCGACCTGAGATCCAAGTTTTTGACCCCACGAGACCCAATTTCATAGGTTTTGATCCCACGTAATCATTTTGAACTACATTTCATCAAGACAACACTCTGACTAAGTTGAAGTACGATTGGGTACAAAATGTGGCTTCACAAAATTCACAATTATTTTTCTATTATTTGCCATAGGGATCTTGGTTTTAATCCTGCGTCACCCGGTTTCAATCACTTACTAATTTTCACGATGATTAGACTTCATAAGGTAAGGGTGGACAGACAGTGGGACGGACGGACAGACAGACAGACAAATAGACAGACATCGGGTGATCACAATAGCTCACCTTAGAGCATTTCGTGCTCTGGTGAGCTAAAAAGGGAACATTTTCATCACTCATCTACTCTAGTCCCACTGATGTTGGAGCTAGATAATAACTCATCTTTAGCCATAAATTATCTTACACAAGCAAGATAAATCTTTCATTAAAGAACTACACCGTTCAAAATTATTTTTCTCGCTGATTCTTTGCAACGAATGCTACAATTAGCATGCAATTATTTCCATTATTATCTTGCACTTTCTTCGTAAAATTTCAAACATGAAGCGATATTATCGCTTCAAATCTACATAGATATCTAGCAACTGGCGACCATTATACGCTTCCGTAGTCAACATTCAACAGCGACAATGATTTTATTATAGTATAACTCTTGAATTATTGTGTCACGTAGGTAACAAAGCAGTGGAATGGTTTGATAAAAGAGTTATTAGACGAGAAAGCAGATATGGTAGTTGCTAGTTTTATCATTGATGAAATGAGACTTGGTGTGATAGATTTTTCAACTCCGTATCTGGAATCAGGTGTCACTATTATGGTTTCCATAAGAAAGGGGGCAATATCGCCATACGCTTTTCTTGGTAAGGCTCTGAATATGGTACATTTAAGTATTTGAAAAGTCTTTCAATACATATGCTAAGCATATCTAACGCTCGGTAAATTTATTGTTAGTTACAAGTTTAGAATAGGTTAAGACAAAATTAATGCAGACTTTGGCAACATACGGTATGTATATTAATATTTTGTACGTTATAGTATTAATAGGTATTGAAGCAAGCCATAAACTATGCATCTCATTATATCTTAAGGAATTGGTCCGAAATTTATTTTGAAATTGTCTTTCGTAGTGCAGTCAGACATTGTTAATAAGAAAACAAAATTGTATTGTTTATTTTATGTTTATTTGACAAAGGCTTGTAGTACATGACATTTTACCGTTACTGATTTCTCAGCTCAGTGGTACAGAGTTGTAATTGTATCATTTATCTATGAACATATTCATAACTTTCAATGCAGTATTTTTTAATTTATCTAACGTACATCATTACACCCCCGAAAACAAAATGTGGGCTCGAGATAGTAGACGCTTAATCTCCAAAATCCCTGGTCACAATTTAATGATACTTCACAGAAATGAGAAGTACCATGTCTAGTTGTGCATGTTCTATGTTTTTGGTCAAATGTCAAGATCACAGGGGCTCGAGATAGTAAAATCTTAATCTTCAAATTTCCTGGTCAGAATTTAATGATATTTCACAGAAATGATCAGTACCATGATCAAAGGTCAATGTCACGTGCTCGTTCTTAATCTCCAAAACCCCTGGTCAGAATTTGATTTTACTTCACAGAAATGATAAGTACCATGACAAGTTGTGCATTATCCATGCCTCGGATCACTAGATCAAAGGTCAAGGTCACAGGATCCCGAGATGGTAAACTCTTGTGCGCTCTTAATCTACAAAACCCCTGGTCAGAATTTTAAGATACTTCATAGAAATGATAAGTACCATGTCTAGTTGTACATTCTTCATGTTTTTGGTCACTAGATAAGAGGTCAATGTCACAGGGTTTCGAGACGGATAACATTTTTGCGCTTTTAATCTCCAAAACCCCTTGTCAGAATTTGATTTTACATTTGAAGTACAATGTCTAGTTGTGCATGATCCATGTTTCGGATCACTTGGTTAAAGGTCGGGTCACAGAGCCTCGAGATGGTAAACTCTTCTGCGCTTTTAATCCCCAAAACCCCTTGTCACAATTTAATGATACTTCACACAAATGATAAGTACTATACCTAGTTGTACAGAAGAAATGTTTCGGGTCACTAGGTTCAAGATCAGAGGGGCTCGAAATAATAAAAATCTTGTGCGCTCAGAATTTAATGATACTTCACAGAAGTTATAAGTGCTGGTCCAATAATTTAAGCATCAATTTTTACATAAATTTTATATACTGTGTCAGTGCGATGTTTGGGGGTATTCGTCACCTTCAGTGATAGTTCTAGTTGATATTTAGCACTATAAAGTTAAATTATGTGTATATGAATGTTATATTGTGTACCTTCCAGTGCGTATGATGTTTGATATTTGTTGTCATTTTATACCTATTTTCAGAACCATACGACTTTTATTCATGGATCTTAATTCTGATATTCAGTGTCCATGCAACTGGGGCCTCAATATTCATTTTTGAATGGTTAAGTCCGAGTGGTTTGGATCAGGGAAAAACATCTACAGTAGGTATGTTTCTTGTTACTTCGTTTCAATAATATATTTACCACATGTACGAGTCATTTCATGAACCTCTTTTATTTTTCAGAAGAAGCAATATGTCGTTTTAGTACAATTTAGTAAAATACTCCGGCTTGAAACAGAGTATGGTTAAGCATTTTGAGAGCAGATATGTCATTATTAGTATACAAGTAAAAGTATAGGTTGAAGAGCGCAAACTTTGACTAACGGTTACAATAAGTGTATGAACAAGAAACAAAATTTAGACTTTATGCCCATATTGTATCCTTTCTCACAACATAAAAAGAGTAATTACTCATCGTTGGTCAACTGCACGTGTTATCAAACATAAGATGTTAAAAATTGCATGCATCACGGTTTTAGCTTTGTTTGTCTCACATAATTTTAAGTATTTTCTCGAAATTCAGCGAGAAAGTACAATCAGCTCGCGGGGTCTTTGAACCCAAGAACCAATGTCATCACCGGCCCAGCTGGAGCCCGCCATATCACAGTGGTAGCAGGTTCACCTCATGATCAGAGGGGATCCGATTCGATCTCCAATCATCTCGTGGTGGTACAATAATTCCATATTACCTCTTTCTCTTCGAGGTTAATTCCATCTCAAATGAGTCTCGAAAGTGATTAATTTAAGTTGTAAGAACTTGTTTTGCTATCGAGAATAAGTAAATCAATAGAAATAAGTCAACTGAATTTTGCATTTCCATAAAAATCTAGTTTTGGTTATGTAAAACTACTCATTTTCACAAGATTTAAATTGAAATGCTTAAACGTGACAATTTGTAAAACAGATCTTTTCTTCTCACTACATGTATTTCCTTTGTTAAGGTTTTGTACGATACGTTCTCCAAAATTAACGGTACTCAAAATATACTGAATCCAAAAGTTACAATTAACCTGGCGCCAGGGGTCAATCAAGTGACCTCAATACCAATCATAAATCGTCTTTACCTTATACAAATAAATCCACGTGGAAAATGTTTGAATGGAATCTTTTGTTACAAATACTTAGACATCAACAAAGGGGCGAGGTTATCGCATCATTGGCGTCAGGTCAAACATTGGTTTCCGTTCAATAACTTGAGTTAGGAGTGACCAATTGCAATGAAACTTGGTGTGTAGGTAGTTTGCATGGAGACACAGCTTAGAATTGCATTTGGGGTCACTAGGGTCAATGTCACTGTAACTAAAAAACAGAAAAAACGATTTCCGCTCAATAACTCAAGTTAGGTGTGACCAATTACAATGAAACTTGGTCTATAGGTAACTTGCGTGGAGATAAAGCTTTGGATATCATTTGGGGTCACTAGGGTCAAGGTCATTGTTACTAAAAATAGAAAAATGGTTTCCCCTCAATAACTCAAGTTAGGAGTGATTAAATGCAATGAAACTCGGTGTGTATGTAGCTTACGTAGAGAGGAAGCTTGGGATTGCATTTGGGGTCACTAGGGTCAAGGGCACTGTTACTAAAAATAGAAAATGGTTTCCGCTCAATAGCTTGAGTTAGGAGTGACCATCTGTAATGAAACTGTGTGAAGGGAGCTTGCGTGGAGAGGAAGCTTTGGGTCACTGGGTCAAGGTCAATAGGGTCAAGAAATAGATTTTTTTAGATATTTTAAGCAAAAAACAATTGGGGGGTCAAGTTCACTAGGGTCAAGGTCACGGTCACTGTTACTAAAAATAAATTTAAGAATTTTTTTTTTAATTTCTTTGCAGAGGCGGGAGTCAAGGTGACTGTTTTTTTTTAATTCTATAATTTCTACAGGCGCCGTTTAAACCTGCTTTGGCGGCATTGCCGCGTCTTCTTGTTTAACATTCGAGCAATTGAAGATCAACAGCGGTCACGTTTAACAGACAGTGTATCAATTTATCTACCTTTTTACAAAGTAACCATTTCTATAAAATTCTTCAAGAATATTGAGCTGCTTCGCTCTTTCCGTTTGCCTGGTGCCGACTTCCGGTTCGCCTTTCAATTTCTATAACACGTATTTTGGTATAAGTATGCTAAATAGGTGAGAACTGGAAACAGACTTTTGAACATGCGGACCTACTATATGCATTTAATTGCTGATTGGCTGAAAATAAGTGGATGCATACGGGAATAGTTCTTTTGATTTAATCGCTGAATGAATGATCACGAATGAAATTGGTAGAGAAAAATCTTGATATAAACTACAACTGAAATATTTGGTATTTGAAAATACTGACATTTTTGCAAAAAAAAAGCATTTCAGCAGTCGGCGAGAGTTTAGGTAGTCGCACTGACCGAAAACCTTATAATGTAGGTATTTTGAAATTATTTTGCATACTTCCACTAAATTTTCATTGAAAATATTCTGCGAGATATTTCACGCACTGTGTCAAATTGATGTAGTTCGTATGTAAACAATGGTCGGCAAAGACGGTAGAATATCGGGAAAACGAAGAGAACGAAACAGCTCAATATTCTTGAGGAATTTTATAGAAACGGTAACTTTTTAAAAAGTGTAATTTCAATTATTTGCTTGAATGTTAAAAAAGGACGATTACCGGACTCCCTGCCAGAAACGTTCAAAACCATGTGAATAATATAGAACGGTGCTTACGTTTGTGTGTCAATTTTTTTCTCAGAAAACGACTTTTTGACAATGTTTTGTGTATTTTTTTATTTTATTGCACTGTTTTATTTCGTTGCAACGGTCTTGCCGTTGCATTAAAGAGGCACCCCCTGAACTAGTGTCAAATTGAATAACTTCAAAACCATGAATGATAAAATATTTGCAAGTATTGTCACTGTACCACACTGTGTTTTTTTTTATTCTCAAACAAACCAAATTCAACATAGATTTAATGAATTTATGCTAAAAAATATCAACAAGCAAAAAATGTTCTAGGGTCGGGGCAAAGAAAGGGTAGGTCGGGAACCCTGAAACAAACATTTTTTTTTTTTGCGCCTTATGGTCCGCCATCCTTGTTCAAGGTATATATGGTACGACCTGTTATTATTATATGTTCATTGAACACGCTATTTATGTTTGAAGAATATAATCTGCTAGATGTAGGGAGCGCCCCTTTAAGTCAAAGAAAGCATATAAACAATTGCCATAAATGTTGTGCCCCTGAAAAATAATGAGAAAGAACAAAATATATTCTGTTTTCATTAAAAAAAAACATTTTTCGCCCAAAAAATTGTGATTGCTCAGTCAACAGAAATTGTCTTAAGGCGTAATTCTAACGGTTATGAGGGTCCTTTATTCAAACTGCATACAAATAGAGGGAACATTTGTTTGAAGTGTAATGAACCGATAGTGGACTAATGTATTGATTGCCAGAAACATCTTATTTTTTGCAATATCATTACAAAAAAAATGCGCTTCGTTTCTAATATGTATTTATCTATTTAAAAAGCAAAGTTAGAAATGTTTTTGGTACAAATAAAGGTCATTTCTGTCAGTAAGACATCTTTCTTGATAAAATGAGAGCTTCTTGTAAATGTAATCCTGGGACTTTAAGTAAAATAAAGTGTTGTATAAAACATGTTGTTATATGTTACATTTAAAAGTTTTTGAAAACGGAAATTCAAATAACGTGACTAGAACAACTTGTAGCAAGTCGACTGCTTATGCTAAAATTTCAGGAAATTTAAGGGCTCTTCTGAATCGTTAAAAGAATCTTTTATAAGTTGTACACATAGCTTCGTATATTCTCGTATAAAAATCAATATAAAAATATCATTACAACCTTAACAGATGAATGTAGTCTTTACTTTACATTTTCCTGAGATTACCGTCTTTGGGGTTTTTTTTTTTGTTACCCTTTCTTTACTTTTTAGGTGTCCTTTAGGACAACTAATACTGGAGTTTTGAGGTTAACTTTCTTATATATGATACTAATAACACTCTTCTGAAATCTTCCGACAAAAAATAGTTCAAGA
Organism: Saxidomus purpurata; assembly: GCA_022818135.1. NCBI lineage: Eukaryota > Metazoa > Mollusca > Bivalvia > Venerida > Veneridae > Saxidomus > Saxidomus purpurata. The sequence continues at coordinate 39,282,929 of JAFMSR010000007.1, forward strand.
GTCAGAATAAAACATTTAAAAGAATGTACGTATAAAACTGAAAGCACTTCATGCTATTTGAATAATTCATGCTAAAGTCTATATAATCATCTATCATAAAGAATTATTTCCATCATGTTTTAATTTATTTTTCTGCACACAGTATGCTCGACAACAGATTATTATATTTATGCTCTGCCCTTCGAAGATTATCCGCCATTGCAGAAAATAGTACGGGCAAAAGACTTCATAGTAAAGCAGTGGAAAGAAATAGTTCGTTGAGCAACTAATAAATTTGTTGGCAATTTGTCTGTTTCACAATCTTGTATAAGCTATAATTAACAGAAAATTGAAAATAAAAGAATGTGTTTGTTTAACCGCACTTCGGAGCTTGAGGATATTGAAGAATGGCGGAGCACGAAAGTTATTAATTTCGGCGACAGCTGATCACATCTTCAAAGAAAGTATAATGGTTTATTACGCCGCTCCAATCAGAGCGATGAAATTTCATCGAGGTATGCTGTCAATCAACTTTTTACTGATAGCGTGATAAAAAGTGCGGAAACCGCTATTTTGGACAGTTTCAACATGTCTTGTTACAGGGAATTGTTAAAATTGACTCCATGGCCATTTAAGTTCTGTATGATTACCGTTGTTCTTCGGCAACGATTTTACCTCACCTGCTAACCAGTATTTAGCCGCCGATGTATTTTTCTGTCAGCAGCGGACGTTGCTTTAGGTGTCAAAAAACCGTTTCAGTCATTTCTGTTATCCATGAGTAATCAAGCAATGTAAACAAACACTAAAAAGTAACCAAAAAATTATTTTATTCCAAAATGTTATACATGTAGCATAATTTAATTCATAAATTCAGTGTGCCTTGTGTGCCTTTCATCACAGGTTTTTAAAACGTACACATATTCCACAGCTGATGATCCGGTCAGACGCGCGGCTAAGATCAAAGGTGTCAAAACTGAGAGATGCTGTGGGTAGGATAGTGCAAATTTCCACAATGACTTAAAGTGAATGATTCAGATATTGACACAGGTGTAGAAAGACAGTAAAGACATTTGCTTGTTTGCATTTTAGGGTGATGGAAAAAAACGTTCTGTACAGATTAGGTACTAGTTCATGTGTTTTGGTTTTTTTTTTACTTTTCCGAAAACATTTTGTTAACAAAGATTCAACAAGAGACATAGAAGGGCCAGTATCGCTCTTAGTTTCCTCACCATAAACAATCTAAAGTCATCACTAAAGACGCTTTATACATTAAGTATTAACTAGTACAGTATCGATCGGTCGTTGTCAAAAGGCGGAGTTTAAAACGCGATATTGGGCGGTACTTCATAGCTACTTTGACAGGCACGTCGACAATGTTCAGAGATTTGTGTAACGCTTTTGATCTTTCACACAGAGCTCCTATCTCACTGGTAGTATGTATACAGTGTCCGGAGCTGTTTAAATGTATCTGCGTTGTTGCTATGAAGTTAAAGATACTGAATAGTAAAATACACATTAATGGGAAAAAATGATATGTTGTCGCATTTTTATCTCCAGTTATGTTAAATGTACTTAGGTTAATATCATTACTTTATTACTTCCTAAATAATGTTCTAATAGATCATATTGTTAATCAGGTATAAATATGTGTTAATATATTTGAAAAAAAAAATCAAATCATTATACTAAGATAATTTCATTATTACCCCAGATACAAAGTGTATTGGAATCATCATGCTTGTCTGTCCGTCCACCGGTCCGTCTGTTTATCTGTTGAGTTATTGCCATTTGATTTTTAGCTCTACTGGACGAAGTCCAGCGGGGCTTATGCCATGGTGGTTTGTCCGTCGTCCGTCTGTCCGTTCGTCCGTAAACTTTTCTTTGATAACGCTCTACAGGTCGCAATATTCATTTGACTTTGATGAAACTTGCTGATGAGGATCCCTGCAACTTGTATGTTCCCTATTGTGTTTGGGGTAAGTGAGTCAAAGGTCAAGGTCACAGTGACCTCCGATAGCAATTCCTTGATAACGCTCTACAGTTCACAGTTTTCAACTTCATCAAACTTACTCAAGAGGTTCCCTGTAACATGTAGATGATCTCTATTGTTTCTGAGGTAAAAGGTCAAGGTCACAGTGACTTCTGGTAATTTTTTTTGATAACGCTCTACGGGTCATAGTTTTCTTTCAACTTTCATCAAACTTGCTCAGAAGATTCCCTGTAACATGTAGATGATCCCTACTGATTTTTGGGTTAGTGGATCAAAGGTCAAGGTCACAGTGACCCGAACTTTGAAAATATTATCCGCTGAGATCTACTTGATCCACATTCTTTAAACTTCATAGGATGATTGGTCTTACTGAGCAGATGCTCCCTATAGGTTTTGGAGTCAATGGGTCAAAGGTCGAGGTCACAGTGACCCGAAGTTGGAAAATCTTTTCCACTCAATATCTTGAGATCTACATCATCCACAGTCTTCAAACGTCATAGGATGATTGGTCTTACTGGGTAGATGATCCTTGTTTTTTGGGGTTAGTAGGTCAAAAGATTTTCATAAAAATAACTCAGAACAGTCAAGTCGGACAGATCTGTAGAGCGATACTGGCCCTTTTGGGCCTCTTGTTTTTATACATATAATTATTGTCAGTTACCACTGGCCACAATTCAATAAAAAAACACAATGTTGTCTAAAGCTTTATTGTCAGCATGAAACACTGTGTGATAAATGTCTTTGAATTAATACCCTTGGGCCAATATCTGCATTAGGTGCGCCAATATCCTCTTTGGGCGCACAGCGGCCGTTTCATAACTTCTAAATATCCAATACCTAACAAGTCCATAATTGAATAATTTTAACACTTTTATGTGTGAAATATTTACACAAATTTAACAAGAAATAAAAATTATTATTATTATTATTATTATCAGCACAACCTTTACCGGCCAAGCACAACCTCAACTAACACTTTTTGGCAGCATTTTGTTTAAAATCAGATATATTTTCAAAGAATCACAATCGGGACCAGCCTAGCAACTGGATTCATATATGTGCTTATTCCAGTGCTTCCAAAACAGTCGTTGCTAGAAGATAGATATATAAAATAAAAAAGGGTGCTCGTTTTCGCCATTCGGAAGTTTCCTTCTCACTTCGTCAATCTTAGGTTTTTAGCGTCGGCATTTCGCATGGGGGTGCCGAAATACCATAAGGGTCGAATAGCGACCTTAGATTTTTAAAAGATCTTTTAAAATACGATATATAATTAAAAAAGCAATCACTTACCTGCCTAAACACCGTTTATCTCTGTTTTTTTCACCTACATCAGACGTTAGCGCAACATTTCCCCCGCTTCACCAGCAGTGATGGTGGTGTGCGTTTACGTGCCGTGGTAGAGCTATCATTAAAGGTGATGAATACCACTAGATTCCGCGTTGACACAGTTAGTCTACCCCTTTCAGGGCTTTTTTTCCTTCTGTAATAGGGGCCGTTTTACAAGAGTCTTCCCCTCAGAAAATTTCTTTCAAATCATGCAGTCATGAAGTGTATAGCTCAACTTGCAATTTTGACTAAAAACATTGATATCGTTAGTAAATAACTTTGAAGACAATATAAACGAAGAAGGAGTTTGCAGACAATATACACAAAAAGGGTATTGGATTTTGCAGACAATATAGATTGTATAGTAAAGGGTGTTAGATTTGCATATGAATGGGAAACTTAATAGGCTGCTTAAAGAAACAGCATAGGTCCCAATGAGCCAAGTATATGTATATAGATTTATGACAGGACTCAAACAGTAAGACTTAAGTAAATGTAAACTCGGGTCCAGGGTCCAGGGTGTTAATGCATGTTCAGAAATGTTATGTAGAGCGCTTTCGTTTATTCTCGGATATGGCATAAACTTAGGATAGATTTAAACCAATCGCTGTTACCGCTTGTACCTGCAGAATGCGTGGGCTGAGAATATAAATTTCCTTTTCTGGTTAAGAAGTTTTGCAAGAGGCAGGATTTGAAAATAATGAAAGAACAAATCGGAAATTAAAGGCATATTAATTTTTCAACTTAGATTAATTTTAAACGGATCTCTTAGCATGTACATGTTAAGAATTTTTAGTAATCAAAAATCCTGTTGAAGTTATTTCTGTCTGAGTTTCCTTGCAAACAATTGTTTGGTCAAACTATAGCCTCCAGCAAACGTTGTAAGGAGACGATAGAGGAGATTGTCAATGTACATGTACTTGTAAGCGTTTGCTTTCGTTTGTATTATTGTAAGAACACATTCTGTCATCGTATCTGTACTGGTATGTCAGTGCGTCTGTTTTGGTATTGTATATGTATATGATGATGTAATATATGTAATGTATATATAGTGTTTTGTATGTTTATACCCCCGAAACGAAATTTGGGGGGTATATAGGAGTCACCCGGTGGTCGGTCGGGCGGGCGGTCGGTCGGTCAGGCTGGCTGTCTGTTGCATTTTCCTTGTCCGGAGCATAACTTGAAAACTACTAGTTGGAATTCAATACAACTTCATACAATGGTCAAACACATTGAGAGGAAGTGCAGTGCACAAGAACCATAACTCCATCTTGACTCGTTACAGAGTTATTGCCCTTTGTTACTTTTCCTTGTCCGGAGCATAACTTGAAAACTACAGGTTGGAATTCAACACAACTTCATACAATGATCAAGCACAATAAGGAGTGCAGTGCACAAGAACCATAACTATATCTATAGTAATTACAGAGTTATTGCCCTTTGTTATATTTCCTTGTCCGGAGCATAACTTGAAAACTACCGGTTGGAATTCAAAACAACTTCATACAATGGTCAAGTACATTGAGAGGAAGTGCAGTGCACAAAAACCATAACTCCATCTTGACTCATTACATAGTTATTGCCCTTTGTTACTTTTCCTTGTCCGGGGCATTACTAGAAAACTACTAATTGGAATTCAATACAACTTCATACAATGGTCTAGCACAACGAGAGGAAGTGCAGTGTACAAGAACCAGAACTCTATCTTGAGTATTTACAGAGTTATTGCCCATTTTTACTTTTCCGTGTCGCAGAGCATAACTTGAAAACTACTGGTTGGAATACAATACATCTTCATACAATGGTCCAGCACAATGAGAGGAAGTGCAGTGTACAAGAACCATAATTCTATCTTGACTAATTACAGAGTTATTGCCAAGAACAATATCTCTATTTTAGTTTTTTTGCGAGGCATTCTGTTATTACGAACTTCCTCAGTTTACAAAGCAGTCTTTCGGGGGTATTAATCACATTTAGTGATAGCTCTAGTTAATGTTTTGTTCTGTATATGTGTTTATTGTGCTCTCCTTGATGTGGAGGAAATAAAGAAATCTATCTATCTATCTATTTGGACCTTATAATTATATGGATCAGATGAAAAAAGTATCTATTTATAGAAAATAATATAGTTTTGTATTCGTTAGTTTTTGTGTCGCCCTTTCGGTTTCACATTTGTCAAAAGGTTTTAGCGTAAAATAAGTTCACATTTTGTTACCATTTTTAGCTCGACTTATCGATGAAAAGGGGAGCTATCCTACTCGCCCCGGCGTCGGCGTTGGTGTTACACCTTGGTTAAGTTTTTCGTACCACCCCACTTTATTTCAAAAGTATTAGAGGTATGGCTTTGAAACTTTCCATACTTGTTTACCATCAGAACCTCCATGTACAGACAAGACTACATAACTCTGTCAATGTTTTTGACAGAATTATGGCCCTTTTTGGACTTAGAAAGTGTATTGAGCTTGGTTAAGTTTTTCGTACCACCTCACTTTATTTCAAAACCATTAGAGGTATAGCTTTGAAACTAACCATACTTGTTTACCATCATGACCTTCATCACCAGACAAGAGTACATAACTCTGTCAAGATTTTTGACAGAATTATGCCCCTTTTTGACTTAGAAAATACATTGAATATGGGTAAAATCCACTTATTGCCTTAACCCTTTGAGATATTGCTTTGAAACTTTTTTTTACATCATTACCCCCATCTGTAGGCAAGAGAAGGTAACTCTGTCAGGGATTTGTTTTAAAAATTAAGGCCCTTTATCGACTTAGAATCTTGGTTAAGTTTTTCGTACCAGTCCACTTTTTGACTAAACTGTTTGAGATATTAATTTGAAAGTTGGAATACTTGTTTACTATCATGATCCCCAAAACATGGGCAGGAGAAGGTAATTTTGTCAAGGATTTTATTTGAATTATGGCCCTTTTTGACTTAGAAACTCAGTTAAAATTTTCATTCTTGTCCACTTGTTGACTTAACCATTTGAGATATTACTTTGAAAGTTGGAGTACTTATGTACCATCATGAGACCTATCTGTAAGCAAAAGAAGATAACTCTGTGAAAATGTTTCTTGATTAGTACTTAGAAATTCCTAGTTAAAGTCTTGTGTGCCCTTAACTGTCAAAGTTTTGTTTTATTGGCAAGCACTAAAAAAGTCGAGCGCGCTGTCCTACTGACAGCTCTTGTTATTTCCCGCCAAAGGCGGAGAGATATTGTTTTGGCGTTGTCTGTCCGTCTGGAGTCATAACTTAAGAACCAATGGATAGAATTTCAAGAAACTTAAAATAAGTGTACAATAGCATAATGCTGCGGCGCACACACAACTTTCGTCACAACGGGATTAGCACCTCCAGATTAATTGCCCTTTAATTGTTATTTTCGTCTTAGTTTTTAATAACTAACACCAAATCGAATTTTCTTTTAGATCTGGAATCGTAACGGGCGTCTTTTCAGAAGTAAAAATATGACATACTGCATTGAAGGTGACCACGTTGCGTTGAAAATTTGAGTTTAACAAAAGAATTAATAAATCATAATTTACCTTTTCTAAAACGAAAGTAGGTTTTCCCGTTTTCAAATATCTTTGTTATTTTCCAGAAATCTCCCAGAGAGAGGCTGTAGATTGGTTGTACATAAATAAGCATGCCTATTTTGAATTATAATTGAAGAACTTTACTTCCAATGATGTGCAAAGTATATGTCTGACTGTTTACAACATTCAATGAAGCGAAGGTAGGACAAAAAATCCACCCAGGTCAATCTAAGGAAATACACAAACATTCACTCGTTTTTCTGCAGCAGTATTTCAAATAGGGAAATACTCCACGGCTATTGTTAAGTTTTAGAAGCCAGTTTCAGACTGTATTTCCCTGTTACTATTCCAAATTTAAAAGAAAATTCGATTTGATGTTAGTAATGGACCTTTAAATTTCTATTTCTCTGAAACCAGTTATCAAAATTAAATTGTAATTGGCTCACATAATTGAATGATCACTCTTTCTGATATCCACCCCCTACACTTCCTGGTTATTTTTTTTAAGTGAGGCCCCTCAAGGGTGTAGCGCTTTTCTTACATATTCTATTTAGAAACTTTTTGTTTTACTTACGACAACTGAGTTCTACATCAATGTAAGATGCAGAAAAAAGAATTACCCTTCAGAAATGAGGCCCCCATGGGGAGGTGAAATTTTAAAAATGCTTCTTTCTTGTGAAAAGGTTTGTAAGAATTTGACATTGTTTGGCACAAATAATCAATTCTGTATTCTTTTACAACAGAAAATTTAGGAAACTGGATTTTTACAGAAATGAGGCACTTAAGGGAATGAAGTGCTTTTCTTACATAAGAATTCTTGTTGTCTGAAAGAAGTAGTACTGCTTTGATTTAACTTAAAATAATTAAGTTCTTTATGACTTAAACTTGAAGAAAAAAAATCACCTCAGTGATGAGGCCCCAGTGAGATGATTGTTTGCCCTGCCTGATTCAGTTACCTCTTGTTTTATGAATTAGTTTGAGCCTATGTCTAGCGAGTAAATTTATTCCTTATTTGTATTTGCAAAAACCTTACTTTATTTTCTAGTAAACAACAATGTACAGCAGTTTGTGAGTTCAAGGTACTATTTAGCTGCACTGGCACCTGTTACAGAGTTTATGACATTTCATCTAAGTACATGTATATCTAAGTATACTATGGTGTACTTGAAAGTGCTGATAACTGTCACGCTTTGACATAAAGGTCTAGAATTTGTAACAAGTTAAATCAAGAAGCAATTGCATTATTTTTTCTAGCTGTAATTACAAAGTGTTTAATATCACTATATACATAGTAGTTGCTTAGCTATAACAATAGAACATGTTCTGTTGGTCATTTACAATCCACAAATCGTACCATGATACTTAAATTTCAAAGGCAATATAGAAATTGATAATGAAGATTGTCATAAAGGCACATTTTTCTGTATAATATTTGCTAACTCATATCTCTGAAAGAAACATTATTCATTTCATTTCAGAATATAATGGTAAATAAAAAGGTCTCCTAACTTAACGCCCAAGCATTTACAGAATGATTATTGAAATACCGTGAAAAACATCATTATTTAGAAACTTAAAATGGCATTAAACTTGACCATCGATGGGCCAGTGTGGTATGTTAAATTAATACATATGATAAAATAGCTATTAATGAAGTAAACATTCAGTTATAACTTTGAAACTAAAACATTAAATACCATGAAAAGAACAAAAGTAGCTGATCTCATTAAAATATGAATATTAAAGACCCGCCCTTTGATTAAAAATAGTAACATATAATGATGTATAAATTAGTAAATTCATTTCTTAGATTGATACCAAATTCAAACTGCTTTCTAAAACAAGGGCATATTGAAAAAAAAATCTTGGGATTTTGTTTGGGTATTTGACCTTGAACTGACTCCCGAGAAATTTGTATTGACTTCCGGTATAGTGAATACTATAAAATGAATAGTATGCCGCAAATATCGTAGCTACATCGTTATGTATAACATCGTTAGTACTGTCCCATTTGAACAACAAGTCTTTATACTGCAACAAATCTTGGAACTTTAAGCATGTATAGAGGTAACTTGCTTCCATAAAGTATTATAAATCAAATAACAATTTAGACTGAAAAAGAATACATTTGGCAATTCTACTGTCACTTTCACACCAAGTTGAAGACAAAATGTCTTTATGTAACTAAAAGATTTAACAGGTAAGAGAAATACTTGAAGAAATGCCAATTTTGGTCCTTTCTTTTGTATTTTGACCTTGAAATGACCGCGACACTTGGGGAAATCAATATTAAATTCATAATATCGAGCAAATTTTATTTACTAATAGATTGTCCCATTTGAACATAAAACCTTTATATTGCAACAGAAAAAAAATAAAACTGCCACATCCGGACATAAAGTTTTCCCATGTTGGACACCATCTTGGATTGTCAGGTCCGTACAACGCGTTAGCAATTTATACCGGGAGTTCCATATACAACTGACTGACGAACATTTTGGTATATAACATGCTTTGTTATATTTCTATGACCACCTCATTTTAGCCTTCACTGTCACCCTACTATATAACTTTGTGTGATCGATGGTTACACTTCAGGGGCAGATGTCACCATTAGTGACCCAGTCTTTATGAAGTAAAGATCCACACATGCCATAACTTGTTGTTCAGTTGTTTTGTTGCTTTTACATTTACTGTATGATTTACCACAAACGACTTTAGATGTAACTTTCCTTTTTCAGAGCACAAGTTTTCCTTATTCAGATCATTTTGGTTAATATGGGCAATGTTGTTTGGTGCGGCAGTGTCTATAGATGTTCCCAGAGGAGTATCAAGCAGATTTCTTGCTAATGTATGGGCTTTATTTGCCCTGGTATTTTTGGCTAGCTATACCGCTAACCTCGCCGCCTTCATGATTACTATAGATGAATATTACGATCTATCGGGAATAGAGGATTGGAGGGTAATGTTTTTTTTTTCTTAAAGAAAAATTACAGACAAATGTAGGTTGTGGTTCAGTAATACCATTGTGATAGTTAAGCGGGACGCATTTGTTCTTTTGCGTTCTCAGTTACTCATTTTGATAATTGTTTTAGAATTACATATATTTGTTCATCACTACACGTTATTAAGCAGCATTGGAGAAAAACATTTTGTGAGTTCAAGAGTTATTGTCGACACTTTCTGACAATAAACTAAACTAAAAGTGATTCATTAAAAGATTAATTAATTTCGTTTAACTGTTTACATGTGACTTATATAGCAACATTCTCTAATTTTAGCTTTTGCATCCGACAAAGCTGACGCCTCATTTCAAATTTGCAACTATAAATAGTACAAGCGCCGAGACCAACTTGAAGACAACATATCCAAAAATGCACAAATACATGTTAAAGTATAGCCAAGAAGATGTGACATCAGCGAAAGAAAACTTAAAGAACCAGTAAATACTTTGTTTATATATTTTATGCTCCCGGAAGGGCGAGCATATAGTTGCCGCTTTGTTCGTCTTTCCGTCGTCCATCCTTCCGTGTGTCTGTCACGCGAGCTTTTTTGGGGTGTGAAAGGTTTTATTTGTTGAAGCCTCGCCTCGCACCATACAAGAAAGTGTAGTGTACACAATCCATAACTTTACTTTGCTTGGTATTTGAATAATCTCTCCTTTTTAAAAATGCTTGTAGGAGAATAACTTCAAAAATATTTAAACTGCACTGAAAGAGGACAGTAAAACAAGTGCAGTGACCTATACACACAACTCTACCGTACCCCTTTCTCAAATTATCTCCCTCATTATTATTACCAGAAATTCTGTTTGTCCGAAACATATCTAAAACATTATTCAATGCATTGACTATATTTTACAAGAGGTAGAAAACATTGAGAACAAGTGTAGTGACTAAAACCCATTATTCTTCGTAATCTTAAATCATGCGAGACAATAATCCATAAATATTCAATGGATTGACTTGATACTTGTACAAATACTTTCTTGGTCAGATAAGTATATAGAAGTATACTTTGTTGTAGAGGACAACGAAAGGAAGGGCAATGATAAAAAAACCATGACTCTCCCTTGTCCAAAATGTTAGATGTCTCCCTTTGTTATAAAGAAAAGCATTCACTGAACTAACTTTACATTTCACATAGTGGTAGAGGACATTGAGAGTAGCTCCATTTGACAAGCTCGGAGACCTTAGAGATGAAAGCGTTAGTTCGGGGAGCATTTATCGTCTCCAACGATATTTCCCTTGTCCCTTATGTGAGATTATGTCAGCTTGTTTTTTTCTTTAACGTTCTGTTTAAAAGAGCACTCCCAACACCAAGCAAATTATATTCCCTTGTCCCTTATGTGAGATTATGTCAGCTTGTTTTTTTCTTCGTGTATAATATATTAACGTTCTGTTTAAAAGAGCACTCCCAACACCAAGCAAATTATATTCTCCAAACAGAAATAATGTGTGCATTGGATGTAAAATGATAAATGAATACTATTTAAGATAGTATTCATTTATCATTTTACATCCAATGCACACATTATTTCTGTTTGGAGAACAACTTGATTTTTCCACAAATAATCAACATGGGGGCTTTCTGTAATAAATATCCACCATAAAATTAATTGTATAACAACAACTTTACATAGAGTATTGAATAGTTTACAATACTACAGCATATTTTGAAACGCTGATTTTACCGATAATGACTGGAATTTATAGATTAAACTTTTAGGTTAAGTAATAATACTTGCAAATATTCTCCTATTGTACTTGAGTGTCTTTTTAATAATGATTTTCCATCTACTCTACAATGACCAAGTAAGTAAGTTGTACTTTAAGGCGGGAACGTACCAGAAGATATGAATACATTTGTATATCTTAGACATCTTGCAAATTGAATTTTGACAACGTTTTATATTCGCGATTAACCCCATCACCTTAACATGTCTACTTGGCCAGATAGATGTCTAGGTCAAAAACAATAACTTGCGATTGTCAATGTTTGCCTCTGAGAGCACTAGGAAAAATAACAGTAGATTTATTTAATGGCTAGTGTTTAGAGAATGGTGATACATAATATGTGTGATGTCTGTAACTTAACCATAGCCCATAGCCGAAGAACAAGGTGCAGTCCGGTATTCAGAATTGAAAAGGGGTATTTTTCATTTTAGTAATCGCCTTGTCAATTGTTGGGGGTCATGCTAAAAAGATGGAATTCCAAGATGTTAAACAATAGCAAGAGGGCTATGATGGCCCTATATCGCTCACCTAATTATCATTGCACAACAAGAAAGTATGTCAATAGACCAAGTGTCCTCGGGTTTGACCCTGTGACCTGAAAATCAGTTGAGGTAATCTACTGGTCAAGTTCAATATCAGTGGTGTTACTTTGCATAGAAAAAGGCAGTTCTATTGTTTTAATTTCATGTTTGTTTTGTTTCATTTGGTTCCTTTTATTATGTCATACTATTAGACATGTATTGGCGGATACCTGATGTGAGATTGGACATCGGAAGATGGAAAAAACGCAGGGGTGTTCTCAAAATAATCCACTTATATCAATTAGGGCTAAATAAACAAAATTATATCTTTCTGTATTTTATCTCGTCACTTATAACACAAGAGATTCATGTGCGACATAAAGTAATAAATTGTTCCAACTTCAGTTTCTGTAGTATAGTTTGTCTAATTGTCACAGTAAATGGTGTATGACACCAGCTAGAACATTCCAACAATACATCTTTTTCAGGGGATAGCATTCATTGTATTCCCTATGAGCAATTGATTTCACCTATTCGAATGGGTGATATCACATTAAGTATTCGAATGGATGATATCGCCTAAACAGATTTATTGTTTAAAAGTACTAGCTGATCATTTGTGAAAGGCTTTTTTCTAATCGCGATATCACTTATTGCAATAGGTGATATCACCAATATCCTTTCAAAAGTTGATACGACCTATTTAAAGGGTGATGTCACATATTCAAATATGTGATCTCAAATATGCGATCTTATCTATTTAGATAGGTGATATAGCAAATAAGTACATTTGTGTAATATCACCATTTCGAACAAGTTATATGACAAATTCAGATAGATGGAATCCCGCATTCTCTTTGAATAAATGATATCATTTATTTGAATAGGTGATACAAATAGGTACCTATTCCAATAGCTGATATCACAAAAGTACATTTAACAGTAAAACAGTGCCCTATAGCTACCAACTATTGGAATAGGTGATCTTATATATAAGCTTATACAATTTCTTATTCGAAAATCATGCTTTAGTTTTATATGACAAGTTGTAAATGATTACCTCACATGTAGGCGTCTGCGTTGGATAAAGTGTTTTATGAATATTTTATGTTTTATACCAATAAACATGTTTACTTCCTACTTGACTTACTTGTTTCTAATGGCAATATAGAAACTAACAGGAAGTCACATAATTATGTCAACCATAGTTGCATAGTTGCTTCTTGTGCCTAGATTTTGGTACAAAAATTTAACCTGAGCTATCACTTTACCATTTCTCAATATGAATATGAATATCAAAAATATTTGAAATTATATTAAATATGACAACAGGATTGTGATGCAGCTAAAATATTTGGGTCAAGGCCACATTTAACAAAGTTTTGCCCCTTTTGGTACTAAGATTTCGTCCAGATAACCTAAATTTGGCTATAATATTGCCATTTCTTTTATCATACTTTCACATTATATGGCTTTAACAGCATGGTCATGATGTATCCCCTCTATATCATCCACCCCTACCTCTAACCCCCTTTCCATCCACTCCGAAAAAAGTCCCGATTTTTTACACAATTACACAACAAAATTTCCCCTCGACCGAACTTTTGTTTACACGTTTCGCCTTAATTCTTGCACATTTATACTTCCCCCACCCCTCCCATCACGAAAATCATTTCTCATTATGTTATATAAGAATCACCTTAATTCTTAAACAGTAACAACATAATTAATTTTACCTATTCTAAGACAGAAACCTATTTTACTGACAAGCCCTTAAACTTTTTCTCAGTAATAGCATTTTGTGCAAAACCGATTAATTTTAAATTGAAATTTACAATAATGAGTTCAGTAGATAGCATATCGCATTGAATTTTTAAACAGATAAGCCAAAAGTTTAAAAACATAAGTGTAATGGATTACAGAAACATATATAATTTTGTTTATTGGCCATAAATAATGTAAATGGATAATTTTGAGAACACCGCTTCGTTTTGTGCGTTTTCCGAAGTCCACCCTCACATCAGGTATCCGCCAACACATGTCTATTAGCACAATGATATGGGGGAGACAAAGCAACCTTCTAGGCATGCATTTGTAATTATGTGTTCTTTTTGCAGTACCATTCATGCGTTTATTTATGATGCAAACGTGTTAGAATACACAGCAGGAAGGGATGAGGATTGCTCCCTCCTTACAGTAGGTCGGTGGTATGCAATGTCAGGATATGGTGTTGGCTTTCGTCGTGGTTCACCACTTAAAGAAGAGGTTGACGAGGTCATCCTCAGCATGCAGGATTCAGGTATTATATTTTTCAAATTATACATGCAAATATTTTATAGTTTCGGCTGGTCTTTGCTTGCAAAAGTTTCCAATATATGCATTTAATAAAATTCAAATGTCTATCATTCTTCTTATTAGTTGCATTGTAGTGTGATAATTTCGTCAGGTTTAACAAAGAATGAAGTAGGCTTCTAAAACAATAAGAATATGTGTGTTAGTGTGTGTATGCACGTGCTTTCGCTTTTGTTTGTCTGCTTGGTATTTGATTATTGATTGGACTTGTGTTTTGTATAGACATTTTTTGGAAGGCCTCATTGTAAATAAGGTTTTATCTCCAAGATGTTTATGCTCTTGTTGCATTTCATTAATGAGTTACCTTATTATTTTTATTATTATTATTATTATCATCATTATTATAAGGAAAGGATAGTACCCAAGAACCATAACTCTACCTTTCCTAATGTTTAAATTATCCCCCATTTTAGCTCATCTGATATATGATGGGTGAGGAGGTCATATACTTCACAAAGAAATATATGGAAAGACCTATAAAACCCTTATGTTAGGTATTGCATGGCCTAGATCTTGGATATTTGGTGAGTAGCATTGTGAAGTAGTCCTCTATCAAGTTTCTTCGCGCACCACTGGGCTCATGTAGCTTATTCGGGCTGTCACATATTAACCATATTTTTCGACGAAAAGTACAGGTTATTGGAATGACGATGTCGTTGCCGGTCGATCGGGCGTCGTTTCCGGGTTTCCGAGTGATAACTTAAGAATCTATTGAGATGAAACTTGGTATACAGATACCTGGCATAGAGACCTCCATTGTGTTAAGGTCAAGGTCACTGTTGCTAATAGAAAAACGGTTTTCAGCCAATAACTTAATAACGAAAATTGGTCTGTAGGTTGCTCTCATGGACCTACCTTAGGGAAAGTATTTTGGGTCAATGTACTCCAGATCATTATTACTGTGGCTAAAATGAGAAAAACGCTGTCCGGCCAATAACTGTTATGGTAATGCAAATTGTTCTGTTTGGATAGTGCTATGGTTATGAAAATTGGCCTGTGAGTTGGGTCTCACGGGTGGACCCCTTTTGGCCAATTGGCTAGAAATAGAGAATATTGCAGTGTATGGTATTTTCTTCCATTGTTACTTACAAATATTAATACACTGAAAAACTTATTTCAACTTGGTTATCATTTTCATTCCCTTGACTGCAACATTATTTTATAGAAAAATCTAGTTTCCGTTGAAATTCCACGTTTCTCGTTTTTCTAAAAATCTTCTTTTCTAAAACCAAGATGTCTAGAGCTCAGGTTTTTGGTATGTAGAGTCATTGAGAGGTCCTCCACAAAGATTGATTAAATTTGGTCGCTGCCACAAGACTTTAATGAAAATATTCTTGTCCAAAACTGTAAGCCGAGCCGCTTAGATATTTAATATGTAGTATCACGTAGTTGTCTTCCACCAATATTGTTCAGCTAATATCTTTGGGGGAAAATTTGGTACTAGTCTATTCCCGCGACTTTTCCATTTATATTTAAAATTGGGTCGCACGTAAAAATCACTAGGTATCCACGTCAAATTAAAGAAAAACCTTGTCAACATTCTAGAGGCTACATTAGGCACCCTTTAATCTTGAAATTGGTCAGAAAGTGTGTCTTGATGAACTCAAGATTGAAATTTGGTAAAATGGGATCAAAAATATTAAGTGTTAATAAAATATTGAATTTGAGCTGTGGACCTACTGTTTTCGAAGCTGGAGTATTAAACTTTTAACTGTGAGCATAGTTTTACAAGCTGATTTCAACATTGTCCTAGGCTTATTTTGACCTACTTCCTTGTCTTTTGGAGCAATGATACTCCGGTGAGCGATTTAGGGCCATGACGGTCCTCTTGTTTTTCGAAAGACGTACTTTGTTATATCCGTATATTTTGCACCTCACTAATTTTGCTTTTTCATACATGTTTTATACACAAATGGTTTAAATTTGCAATCACATCGTTCCTTTTTTTAATTTCAGGGTATATAGAGCGCCTCGAAGCATTCTGGCTTTCCGGTGCCTGTCACGCCAAGAAGGATAAAAAAGACAAACGCAGCAATAAAATAGGAATATTAAATTTTATTAGTGCTTTTATACTATTAGCTGTAGGAGTGCTTTTCAGTGTAATATTAATAGTGTTAGAGCATTTGTACTTCAAATCAGGGAGAAAATGTTTGAAAAAGTACGATAAATGTGGATGCTGTGCTCTTGTGAGTTTGGTAAGTTTTTCATAAATAATGACACGGTTGAAAAAACGTTACCTAGTTCTTCTTGAATATTTTCGGGTCAAATATTTCTTTAGTTCCTTCTCATGGTATAAGCAGACTATTCACGAAAGCTTGTTTGCTTGCAAGAAAGTAATTGAAGCCCATTTATAAAGATTATACGGCTGGTCACTGGCCATCAATTGTCTTTTGTTAAGGTGAGGTTACGGGTACAGTGCCACCTCAATAATACACTTACCCCATTCGTAGCAAAGCGTCATTTTCTGAAAAAACTACTTTTTACTTCCCTTGGGTATAAAGAAATACTGTCCTGTCCAATAAGCATACTCAATTTTAAACTTGTTGATATTATCATGTATCTATTCTTCTTGTTACAGAGCATGGGCAAATCATTAACTTTTGAGCAATCCGTGTTCGAAGCTATTGATATACAACGGAAACATAAATGTAAGGATCCTATATGTGAAATGAATATTTGGAAAGCGAGGCATCAGCTTGATATGGCCTTACTAAAGATAAAGAATATGCAAAAGGAGATTGAGTAAGAACTTTAACATTCAGTTTTTAATTTGATTCAGTTGTAGCAAACTGTCTCTCCATGAGTTTGAAGTATAAATATCATACTATCTCACATTTTTATCTGTCCAGTTGGTTGTAAAAATGTTAAACACGGTTATGGTCCCTTTTCACCTAAACTTCATGATCAATTGATATGTTTTTGTTTTTATGTACGGCTGTGGTCACCCTGACACAAGCAGCCACCTGTTTTGAATTATTAGGGTGACGACCGTACTTCCTCATATGACACCAGTACTGGTTTTCATGGAAGCAAGCTTTTTTTTACAACCGCGCTAAAATAAATTAGTAATTATGATTATTTTGAGCCATTTTCAAATTAAACACCGCTGCTTTATTGTACATTTATAAAATATATCCTAGTCTAGAGGTTAAATATCAACAGGGCTATACATTTTATCTTCTGTTTTGGTCTCTGTATGAAATTGAAAATGTATTATTTGGAACAATTTTATTATATTTTTATAGGCCTCGACTCAGATTCGAACGCATATTGCAAAATACACAGCAAATGCAAATTTCAGCAGACTATGTTATGACGTAGATTTGAAGTTGCGTGTGTATGTTACCCTATGTGAATTTTGAAGAACAGGAACATATCTGGCAACTTTTGTTTCATAAAATAGATGTCTTACTATAAACAAAGTACATCATCGTCAAAAAATCAAAATAAAAAAGCATTTAATAAAAAATGACCTTGTGTTTTGAAGTCCATTTTTGGCTCAGGTTTCTACATTGTCTTAACAAAAAGAAATCACCATCACTTTATAATGTAAACATCTGTGTAGATTCAACAAGCCTTAATTTCTTTTTAATAATGCATAAAAATTTACAAAAAGCCCCTGTAAATGAGGTACCCATCATCAAAATACACGAAATTCCAAGGTTATAACATACATAAAACTCGAAAGTATTGTGTACCACTATGTGCGCCATACATACCACCACGACACCGATTCAAGCCTATTGATTAAAACTCTCATTTGTCAAATTACTCATTGAACAATTGTATCTTACATTATGTTTAAATGACTTGGGTGATGTGTATCACTACCTTTTTGTGAGCAAACAAATTAGCGCACAAAGAAAGTTACATGTTCTCAAACTTATTAAAAAAAAAACATATTTAAAAATACTTTATATACAGTATATGTAACAGAAAAATACATATTGCTATATATATACGATTTAACACCCAAAATACTGACTGACTGAACTGCTGCGCTAGTTTGCAAGCAATACATTTACAGTTTTTACCTGTCCAAGAGGACATTAATTATCTAATTAATTAAGCTGGATGCAGATCTAAAATATTGTGGAAGGGAGTACAGGGAGCAGCATATCTGAAAGAATGTTTACCTATGTTTAAATATTAGAATAACGAAATTAATGGATGAATTTTTTCTCCTAACAGTCAAAATCTGTGGTGCTAAACAAACCTGGAAAACTGGCAGTTTCTAAAATGATTTTTGCCTACTGCTATACACTGAATATTGTCTGGATTGGTTTGCATTTTGTTACATTTAAAGCAGTCAAGAAGTACATTGCTTTCTTTTTGCAAAATTTGTATTAATTCATCAAAGTTGCATCTACACGAATGTTAACACTATAGTGATTTCCTTTTAATCAGGCTGTGTAGTTTTGAAGAAACCTGAGCCAAAAAAGGTATTTCTTTTAGGGATACTTTCTTTTCGTCAAAATACTTATTTGATTACTTTCAGTGACGCTAAGATGTCATCAACATCAGGTTCGGATGTAAAAGCAGACGCAGTTGTAAACTGAACCATTTGTGTACATAGTTTTAGTGCATTTGTTTCGCCCAGTTTGTTTGACAGTTACGTGCCAGATCTGAGTGTTTATTAATCCCTAACCTATCAAAGATATTTTTGCTCTATTCCGTCCGTCAGTCTGTCAAGTTCGCCCGTCCGTTCTCACTTCGTGTCCGGGCTGTAGCTTTTGTATGCACAGTTATTGCCTGTTGCACAATGCAGTGCCATACTGACTCATGGGAGCTACCTTGAAGGTGAGTGCCACCATTTGGGATTAATACCTATATTGTAGAATTATAAAACAATATTTCGTGCCCAGACTGTAACTAATAACTTAGACTGATTTGAAAATAACTTCATACAGTTGTCGCCCATATCTCCATGCACCACACCCATGGAAATACTTTGAAGGCCAAAGTCACATTTAGGGCTCAAAACGTGAAACTGGGTTATATACCGGTATTTAGTATCTGGGCTTCAACAGGCGTAATAAGCTGCATTTAAAATCAAGGTCACACTGAGGGCCTTACACTTATGGTATCAGCGCCTAAGGTATGGTCCAAATCCAGCGCAGTATGGTCCAAATCTCGCGCAGTATGGACCGAATCCCGACAGTCAGCAATTTCACCAGCGTCCCCAGAACCCCAGTGGTAGAACTCTTACATTTGAAACCCCCAACAGATACGGTGCATTAGCAATGGAAGTAGACAGAGCTCAACAGAAACGAAAAGAGCGATCGCCGCTTGAAATGGAAACGGGCACGAAACGGCAAAATATAGACGATTCTCCGTCAAATATTCAATGGGTCGAAAACAATGGTGTTTTAACTGACTCTGCGACTCAACTAGATGTATTAGATAACTGCTGGGCGGGTTGCCAGCCCGCTCCTATTAGTTCTCGAGTTAGTGACCCCCAGGGGGAACCTCCAAGTCTGAAAAATGCAGACGACACAGTCACATAGGTATGGACATTGGTGTATTTATCCGTATGATTACCTGCCAGGTGTGTATTCACCTGTGACTCTCTCGTACAATACAATTGTGTGCCCATCGTTAAATGTGTATATTTGGTATTACAATTTTTGGTCGTTGACCCCAGATTTATATCTGAATGAAATATATAATTGGTGTAACGGTACTAATAGTCTCTCGCCTGCGAATTTGTTGTATTTGAGTTATTACTACCAAAATATCTCACCTGAATGGTTTCATATGTATTGGAACAGTTTATTTCTTGCTTGTTTTCCTTTGTTTTTAAATGCTGACATTTCTATGCAAAGTTGTTTTTAATAGCCAATGTGGGAACTTTGTCCCGGGCGAACAGGTTATTCATTCTAATAACTATCCTGCGCGGTATAGTGCTGAAGAAAATGTAGATCTTTCGAAAAATGCTTTACAGAATAAGGGAGATAACTTGAATAAAATTGTTTCTCTATCAGAACCAAAGGTGTCGGAAGTACTTAAAATTCTTTCGTTAGATATATGTGGTTTGAAATCGAAATTAAATTGCCCAGAGTTTATTGATTTTTTAAAGGAGTATTATATAATAGGGTTACAAGAAACGAAATGTGATGACTTAGACTTTGTAAGTATACCGGGTTTTGATATTTTTATGAAAAATAGAATTTCTACTAGCAGACGTAAATCTGGCGGCATTGCTTTACTTGTTAGACAGGATATTTCTAAATATGTTTCTGTAAAAGAGACGGATAATAAACTGGTTTTATGGTTTACTATTTCAAAAACTTTGTTAAAAACAGAAAAAGATGTAGTCTGTGGCATTGTTTATGTACCACCAGAGTACTCGGATTTTTCTTTAGAAGACCCATTCTTAGAAATCCAAGGGGATGTTAACAAGTTAGTACGGAAATATGACACATGTTGTTTATTTGGAGATTTTAATTCTAGAACTAAATGTCTTCAGGATTACATTATAGTTGACACTGAATTTTTTGAAAGCCAAAATTTGGAAGAAATATGCTCCGAATATTATCTCGAAATGAGTATGTTTGACAGGTCCTCAAATGTAATGAAAGCACGTGTAAATGATGATAAATCCTCCAATAATTATGGGAATCAATTTCTTGAGTTTTTGAAATTGAATGTTTTTTATATTTTAAATGGGAGAACAAATATGGATATTCCAGGGAAAACTACATGTAAAGGTACAAGTGTTGTTGACTACTTTGTCTGTAACTCTAGTCTTTTTAAATATGTTTCATCGCTGCAAGTATTAGACTTTTGTCCATTGTTGTCAGATGTCCATAACCCAGTCGAACTAAATTTAACATTTAACTTAAGTAAAAGTAATCACGAACATGATGAGGAACAACCGTCTGTTAAATTATGGGATAGAACCAAAGCAAACGAATTCGTAGATAAAATTGATGTACACAAACTGCAAAATATTCACGAAACACTTGATAATCATATACTTGATACGAACTTTACCCTAGAGAATGTAGACGAAATAGTCAATGATATATCATCACTGTTTTTAAATACATCTAGCGAAACTTTTGGATATACTAAGGTAATTAATAAAACATACACCGGTAATTCAAATAACAATTCTTGGTTTGGACCAAAGTGCAAGCAGGCTAGGAAAAACTTTCACACTGCAAAATATAAACTAAGAAATATAAATATAAACTAAGAAAGAATAACGAAACAAAAGAGACTCTCAAACGAAATGCTAAAATTTACAAAAATACATTGAATCAATTTTATAATAAAGACAAACGTTCAAGAATTAAGAGACTCCGTACTGTCAAAAGTGAAGACCCGCGTAAATATTGGAAACTCTTAAATAGAAAACCAACACAGAAAAGTGAAGCTGATTTAACAGATCTTTATAATTTCTTCAAAAATGTAAACATTAGTGACGAAGAATATAATGGTAGAGATAATGATGATGATGATAATAATAATAATAACATTATTAATAATAACAACAATAATAACGTAGAAAATGAAATAAACAAAGAAATAAATGTTCCTATCACTGAAAATGAAATAATGATAGCAATAAAAACTTTAAAAAATAACAAAGCCAGTGGTTACGATAACATAGTAAACGAACAAATAAAAGCTTCTGTGCCATTGATGAAAACTATATATGTTAAACTCTTTAATCTCATTTATGATACAGGTGTTATCCCAGAATTATGGACATTAGGTATCATCAACCCAATATATAAAAATAAAGGCGACATAACAAAACCTGAAAATTATAGGCCTATAACATTGTTAAGTTGTCTAGGGAAAGTATTCACCAGTATTTTAAATAAAAGAATTACTGACTATGTTGAATCTAATGACATTTTAAATAACATACAAGCGGGGTTTAGAAAGGGTTTCTCAACAGCAGACAATTTATTCGTTTTACACCATATTATTCAATATTTAAATAATAACAAAAGAAAGTTATTCTGCTCATTTATCGACTTGAAACAAGCGTTCGACACGATATGGAGAAATGGTTTATGGGAAAAATTAATAAATTCTAATATTAACGGAAAATGTCTCCAAGTAATCAGAAACATGTATAATGATATAAAATCCTGTGTAAGAGTAAATTCAAATTTTTCTAACTTTTTCTCCTGTAATATTGGGGTCCGTCAAGGGGAAAATTTATCACCCTTGCTTTTTTCACTATTTTTAAACGATCTAAAAGATTTTTTCCAAAATAATAGCAATGTACAAGGAATAATACTGCAAAATGAACAAAATACAAATGAACTCTTTGATCTTCTAAAAATATTCATTTTACTTTATGCAGATGACACAGTAATAATGGCAGAAACAGCGAATGATTTACAGGAAGCTTTAAATACTTACGAACAATATTGTGATACTTGGAAGCTTAAGGTAAACACTTCAAAAACGAAAATTGTTATCTTCGCTAAAGGCAGACAACCATAACTTTCCTTTTAAAAACGAAGCCCTAGAGGTCGTGAACGAATATAAATATCTTGGTCTGTATTTTAATAGAAGTGGCTCTTTCCTTAGTTGTAAAAAACATATTTCAAACCAAGCAACTAGGGCAATCAAAAATTCTAATCGTCTTAACCTTCCGATAGATTTACCAATAGATCTCTTTAATAAAACTGTCAAGCCTATTTTACTTTATGGAGCTGAAATATGGGGTTTTGGGAAACTAGATTTAATAGAACGTGTACAACTAAAATTTTTGAAATACATATTGAAATTAAAAAGGTCTACTCCTAATTATTTTGTGTACGGTGAAACAGGATGTATGCCATTGTCAATAGATATAGAAGAAAAAATAATTTCTTTTTGGTCAAGACTCTGTGTAACTGAAGGTGGAGACACACCAAACAAATTATCATTTGCAGTTTATAAAAATATCTTACGATCAACAGAAACCATACCCGATGAAATTCTTCAAGTAAAGTACCCATGGTTGCACAATGTTCGATATATCTTAATTAAATGTGGTCTTATAAATATATGGACAATACAAAATTTTCCGAATACAAAATGGTTAAAGATGTCGGTTAAACAGAAATTACAGGATTTATTCTTGAATAATTGGTATCATTTAGTTGAAAATTCAAGCAATAGCACATTCTACAGAGTATTTAAGAAATCTTTTGGTATTGAATCCTATTTATCTGAACTACAACCCTCTTTATTATATGATCTCATCAAATTTAGAACAAGGAATCATCGCTTACCTATTGAAACAGGAAACTGGTCAAGAATACCAATAAATGAAAGGAATTGTAACTCTTGCAGAAATAAAATTGGAGATGAATTTCATTATTTATTTGAATGCGAACAATTCTCCAATGACAGAAGACAGTTTATCAAACCATATTTCTACCGACGTTCAAACATGTTTAAGTTAGAAAAATTAATGTGTACTGGCAACAAATCAGAATTTCTGAAACTGTGTAAGTTTATAAAGGTTATACTACGAACTGTTAGAATGTAATATCTATATTTGCCGATTATTGTCATTAATATAATATTTGACTATCATGTATTAATTGAAACATGAGAACAATATTGATGGTTTATATGGTATATACTGCACCTACAATGTGTTAATATATAGTAGCCTCTTAATATATCTTATTGTCTATTGTAAATGCCTCATATTTGCATGTGTGTGCATGTATTGAGAAAATAAAAGAGATGTTCTGTTCTGTTCTGTTATCTGAGCTTTAACTTCTACGTGCTATGACTGATTTAAAGCAAATCTAAAAATTGATGCCCATACTGTACTTGCTAAAGGTCAGTGTCGCAAGGTTAGTGTCACAGTCAGTGTCACAAGATCAGTGTCACAGTGTTCACACGTTCAACGGTAATACGACCATATCTCCCAAATCTCTTGTAGAGTTTTCATGAAACTTTGGTCATGATTGATAACTCGTCGGGTCATATCCGGTTGAGATTAACTTGTTATTTACATTTGACAGAATTACATGTTCTCCTCGGAGAGACTTATATGTGTCATGTTCAGTACTTCAGACGCCGACCTGTATGGCATAGTGTTTTGCCAAAATGATTCATATAGTCTGCGTTCTACATCTCGCAAAGATCTTGTACTACAAACGAAACCTAGGACTAATTTATACAAAGACTCATTTTCCTATTATAGTTTTAAAGTATGGGAATAGAATTGAGATTATTAAAAATACAATCTTTTAAACGAAATTACAAAAATTATCTTTATAACAAAATGTAGAAATTACTTACATATAAAACTTTGCACTGGTTATTTTAGTATCTAAGTAATGACATTAGATAAATTATATAATTCATACTATTATTTGCATTTGAGTGTCTGTCGTAGAGAGAATGATGTTTATTATACACCGAACCGCAAACTAAACGCAACACATTTCTTTTTTGAATATGTCCGCCGTAATTATATTTTACTGACGCAAACGTATTTGAATATTATTTATACATGTAAAATATTACTATGCCACTAAAATTTATTGAAATCATCGTACCGTGACACCTGACTGGCACACTAATACAAAAAGCACGTTTTGCACGTGCGCGTTGAAATTAAGTTAATTATTTTTATAAAATCGATAATTTCTTGACCAGTTACGATTTTACAATTAAAAAACACCCCAAAATATATTTAGCTGACATAAATTGTATTTTGCAATGCCACGACTTCCGGATAATTTGCGAAATCAGGCTGTCGGGATACACGAGATATTGACAATGTGTGAAAATTGAACTTGTGGGTAATGAACTTTGACATTATGAAATCCGGGTTATCTGTTGTTATATTTTAATGAAATTTACACAGTATGTAGGTAAGGTACCAATGAATTCCATGTGTTTCCCCAACTGTTTTACAATGTCAGTCGCAAATTTATTATTTCATATAAAATTCAATTTCATCTATTACATACCTATGTTTGCATATAATCAGCGCATGTGGGAATATAGGTATTTATTGGTGGATTGATAATCGATAAAGTTTTAAACTGAGCACGCTAGTTTTGTAACCCTTAAATTCTAATTGCTCTTTTGCCGTGAGATCTTGTGTAATGACTGCTTCCGGAAATCCAGCCGATGATCGCAACCAATGAAAACTTGTGACCTCGCCGATAGTTGTGGAATAGAAACCCTATGATCTAAGTCGTACGTGATAGAGCTAAAACCGACAGTCGCGAAGTGCAGAAAATTATCTTAATTTCTAATAATATTTGTGCATACGGCTACTGAGAACCTAGGTTTCAGTGATTCCAACGGAGAACGTAAGTTTTCAGTTGATATATATGTCAACATATGTTTTGGGAATAATTATGCATATCGCATGCCGCAGACCTTTTAACTTCAGAAAATAGTCATGTTCAAGTTCAGCCAATAACAACTTCGTTTGTTGGTGATCTTATTGAGGCGGTTTTTCTTGATTTTAAAAAGGCTTTCGATGTGGTAGACCATGATATTTTACTGCATAAATTAAAATTGTACCATTTTACATCGGATACCATAAAATTGTTTCGTTCATATTTATCTCACAGAACCCAGATAGTAAAAATTGGCGTTTTTGTCAGCCCGAAGAACAAATCATTAGTAAACGCACCAACCATCAAAAAAACAAACATGAATACATAAGTTATCGTTCTTATAAAAACTTTGATAAAACCCATTTCAGAAATACATTAGCCAATGCGACATTTTCAATCATTGAAACCATAAATAACCCGAATGATCAACTTGATTTATTAGCTCACCTGGCACAAAGTGCCAGAGTGAGCTATTAGGATCCCATTCCATCCGGCGTCCATCGTACGTCGTACGTCCGTCCGTCCACCATTTCCTTCAAACGACATCTCCTCTGAAACCACTGGGCCAATGTTGATGAGACTTTGCAGGGATGTTCCTTGCATGAAGCTCTATCAAAGTTTTTCAAATAATTCCATTCCATGGAGAACTCTGGTTGCTATGGCAACAAATAGGAAAAACTTCTTCTTCCTTAGATATTTGGCATGTAGCATTGTCTAATGGACCTCTACCAAGATTGTTCAAATTATGACCCCCGGGTCAAAATTGACCCCGCGCGGGTGGGCACTTAGTTTTTGCATAGGCATATATTGGAAAAACTTTAAAAATCTTCTTCTCTGAAACCAAAAGGCCTAGAGCTTAGATATTTGGCATGTAGCATTGGCTATTGAACCTCATCGAAGAGTGTTCAAATTATGACCCTCGGATCAAAATTGACCCCGCACCGGGGGTCACTTAGTTTTACATAGGCTTATATCTTAAAAACTTTAAAAATCTTCTTCTTTGAAACCACAAGGCCTAGAGCTTAGATATTTGGCATGTAGCATTGGCTAGTGGACCTCTACCAAGATTGTTCAAATTATGACCCTCGGATCAAAATTGACCCCGCACCGGGGGTCACTTAGTTTTACATAGGCTTATATCTTAAAAACTTTAAAAATCTTCTTCTTTGAAACCACAAGGCCTAGAGCTTAGATATTTGGCATGTAGCATTGGCTAGTGGACCTCTACCAAGATTGTTCAAATTATGACCCCTGGGTCAAAATTGACCCCGCACCGGGGGTCACTTAGTTTTACGTAGGCTTATATAGGGAAAACTTTAAAAATCTTTTTCTCTGAAACCACAAGGCCTAGAGCTTAGATATTTGGCATGTAGCATTGCCTAGTAGACCTCTTCAAAGTTTGTTCAAATTCTGCCCCGGGGGGATCATTTGTTTTACAAAGGCGTATATAGGAAAACTTATTTGGTATATAACATTATCTAGTGATCTTCCACCAGGCAAGTGGACTTGTACCAAGGTGAGCGATATAGGGCCATCTTGGCCCTCTTGTTTTATAACATTATTAATGAAATATTATCCAAACAAGCACCTGTCAAATTAAAAAGAGTAAAACGCAATACACAACCAGGATGGTTCAACGAAGAAATAAAAATTGCAATTTTTGAAAGGAATAAACTTCAGAAGCAGAAGAATTTCCCCAAATATAAAAAATGGGGAACAAGGTAACATCGTTGATAAAGAAAATTAGAAAGAAAAAATATAAAGAAACATGTAATATCAGATGGACAAGTACACACGTAACAATGCAAGATGGGATGTCAGAAGGCTCAATGTAATTTTTGCATCAAAACTGTTCCATAGGCTTCATTTACAATTTCATGAATGTGCATAAATGATTACAGAAATTAATAAAACTGCATTTTCAGCATTTCTACAAAATATTAGTAATGTATTTCTTACTAAGTTAAGTAAATTCGTACTTGTATAAAAAATAAAGCAAAATACGTGGACAGAAACACTTCTACAGCGGATTTTGTGTATCAACTATTGATATATACGGTTAACTGTAAATTACTTTAATTATCTAAACAAAAGAATAAAGAAGTTATGAAGTAAATTTCAATAAAACGTTTTCAAAAATATCAAAGCGAACTTGAAAACGGAAACAAATAATGATAAATATATGTAGTAATGGCAAGTACAGCGTGAGAGTTTTCTTCTGTAACTCGTTAACTTCGTCGGACACGGACCTATACTTACTTACAACAGCTTAATAACACATCAATCATGACTTTAAAATAATCTACTAACGATTATTTTACGAAGTCAGCAACATATTCTAAAGAAAGCAAATTAATATGAATAGTTAGAAAAAACTATTGTTACCATCGTACCATTTTATGAAAGAAAATAACCGTCGGGTAGATGTGTCTGTCGTTTACTTTTTTCATTGATCATTCTAAATAATGACTTTAAATATATTTGAATGATTAAAAGAATAATATATTATTAAACATCAATTAATGACTTTTAACAATCTCGTTAAAGTGTTTTATAAACAAATATAAATGATAGAGTATATACTAAATTTAATAACCTTTTCCAGCAATAATACATATAATCTACGCTCCATTTCTGACAAAAAATTAGTTTTACCAAAAATACGCACTAATTATCTAAAAGCTAGCTTTTCTTATTCCAGTGTACATATATGGAATAACATACCTACGAATATTCGATCTGTTCCATCTCTAATTTTATTTAAGAGAAATTACAAAAATATTTGTTGCAAAAACACAATTAAGTCGTCCATAGATATGATCATTATGATGTGTTTTCAGTAAAACATCCTACAATACTTTGTACATTTTCAAATATTTCTGAACAAAGAAGTTTATATGTGATGTGTATGAATGTATATAAGTTAATGTGAAGTGTTTGTCAAAGTCTAATTGAAAATTATCCACTATTATTTTTCTGTTAGGTTAATGATATTGATAATTCAATATATATATAATTTTTATTGTTGTAGAAGGCCACTTGAAATATTAGGTATGTGTATTGTTTATATGTATCTAAATGTGCATCCTTCGTTAAATAAAGATGTTATTATTATTATTATTATTATTATTATTATCAATATATCAGTATGTATCGCTTATGCAGTGGCATGTAACTGCCCCCTCAGTTGCTAATACGGTCGATATTCATTGATGTCCCGCATGCGCAGAGGTCTGTGAAAAAACCGTATTTTATCAACACTATCAAAAATATTTGAACACCATATTTCTAAACAATTACATACGTTCTTCAGTAAGACAAATATTTTACATACAACACAATCTGGTTTCAGACAACAGCACTCTTGTCATACTGCCCTTACACGACTAGTAGACACTTGGCTGAAAGACATTGACTGTGGAAAGTATGTGGGGACAGTGTTTCTTGACTTGAGAAAGGCTTTTGATCTTGTTGATCACCAAATATTATTGCATAAATTAAATCTGTACCATTTCTCTGAAAGAACAATTAAACTTTCCGAGTCATATCTAAGTAACAGGAAACAAAAAGTTAAGGTAAACAATTCTTATTCAGAAACGTTACCTATCCACTCCGGTGTTCCAGTGATTCGACTATGTATAAATCAGACTGCAGCATACATAATATCGAAGCTAATCTCCAAGAAAATTTAAATGAAATTACTAGGTGGTGCAAACTAAACAATATGTCTTTACACCCAGGTAAATCAAAGTGTATGCTTATCTCAACAAAATACAAAATAATGAATGCCCAAGAATTGCATTTGTCGATAGAAAATATTTCTCTTGAAAATGTTAAACTGCACAAAGTTCTTGGTGTTTTAATTGACAATACTTTGTCATGGAAAAATCAAATATCCAAGGTATGCAGTAAACTAAATTCTAAAATAGCACTGTTAAAACGAATACTTTTTTACTTGTCTGATGATATGAAGAAGATGTATTATAATGCATACATATTGCCATGTTTTGACTAATGTTGTACAGTTTGGGGCAAGGGATAAGTTCAAAATCAGATGTTAACAAAATTCTAAAGATTCAAGAAAGGGCTGCGAGGATTATCTTTAAATCAGCCGGTTTTAACGTGTTCCTTGGATATGTTTCGTGAATTAAACTGGCTTACGTTTGAACACAGATGTGCATATCATATGGGTTTGCTTATTTTTAAATGTAAAAAGCAGCTCTTACCGATTTATATGTCAGAATTAATAACATTTTCAAGAAATAGTACTTACAGACTCCGTTCTTCAGAACGAAATGAACTCATTCAATTGAAACCACGTACAAATTATTTAAAAGATACATTTAGCTACAGCAGCAATGAAGTGTGGAAAAAGATACCCACTGAAATAAGAAACTGTACAACAGTCATATCTTTTAAACGGATAGATAGATATCTTTATTTCCTCCACATCTGGGAGAGCACAATAAACACATACACAGAACAAAACATCAAACATACAAAGCACTATATATACACTACATATATTACATCATCACATACATATACAATACCAAAACAGACGCATTGATATACCAGTACAGATACGATGACAGAATGCGTTCTTACAATAGCACAAACGAAATCAAACGCTTACAAGTACAAGTACATGCACATTGACAAAAAAATAATAGATAAAGTAATAAATCAGAATAGAATAGAATATTATTCTCTCCTCTATCGTCTCCTTACTATGTTTGCTGGAGGCTATAGTTTGGCCAAACAATTGTTTGCAAGGAAACTCAGTCAGAAAGAACTTTAACAGGATAATTAGAGCATTCATACAGTTCCAGTCTACGGATGCTTATCGAAACGAAATACAAGCACTGTGTAAGGAAAGTTGAAAGAAAGCTATGCTTAATAACAAGAATAAGCGTCCTGTAGAAAATAACGACCAATTTATGCGGGTTGGCCTTATTTATATCACTGGTTAATAATCATTTTAAAACATGATAAGAATATTTACTGACAATTTTAAACAGTTAAGGATATTTTCTTCGTCAAGAAAATTTGACATACCAGAAAGTAAATGTATCAGTTGGTCTCTAACTGACTATGAATGAGTACAATATAGTTATTTGTTCCTAACAGCTGAAACAGACGATTCCACAGTTGATCTCTATCTACCGACGTTTTCGTACAAAACTGTATCAAATGAATTACAATATTATCTGTTATATTCTGACACTTTCTACATATTGTGCTAAAGACTTTGAGAAAAGAGCACCTATGATTTTAACAAGAACTTGCATATATCTCAACCAGTTACGGTTTTTATAGCACAGCGACCAGTGCCGACAACATGAAAATGCATCAGAGGGTTGAATTATATCAAATCCTCTCAATGACTCTGTTTCTTCAATTCGTCGGCTCAGTTCGTACTGGTGTACAATTTGAACATTATTATTTATAATATTCTTCCAGGATGATTTTGTCGGAAAGCTGCCGGTTTCAATATAAATCAAAAGCACAGACAATACATTATATCTTTTACATACTCTGAAAATATCTGGCACAAACCCAGAGGTCTTACTTGGGCTATTAAGATATGTCATCAAGCGATTTACAAATACTTGTTTTATCAAACACTGTGTATCAAGCGAACAAAGTTGTCCAAGAAATGTTAGTTTTCTTTTATCTATTTCTGCCTCTAATGGTAAAAATCCTAACATTGAAAAAGCGACATAAGTTCTAGTATACTTTGACAAACCTTGCATGCGTTTTACACAAAATCTATGCGCAGTCTCGAGGCTATTTATGTTTTCTTTTGAGAGGTTTGACCAGAGCTCACTGCCATATAATGCTTTTGGCAGCACAACACTTTTGTATATACGTTTCGCAGAAAATGGGTGAATCCCATCTTCATAAAAACCAGAGTTTATTGTACTTAAAAATGTACTTTTCAACTTATTACAACTTTCCTTGACATTATTATTTATGTTTAAGCAGTTACTGAACAAAACACCCAAATGGACATAATGTGACCTTTCAGAAACAGTTTCATTACCAAGTAGCCAGGTACTTTTAAATATGTGTTGCTGATTTGTAACAATTACAGCAGATTTAGACGCATTATAAGTATACCAGCTTTGAAAGTCCATTTGCGGAGAAGGACAGTAAAACCATATCGTCCGCAGACGCCGGACATGTGCAGTTAATACCATATAAGTTCATACCATGAGACTGACTCTGCAGTTCGTTCATTAAATCATTAATTAGGACAAGATAAAGGAAAGGACTGAGGACCCCTCCCTGTCTGGTACCCTGGCAAATTGGGAACCAGGAAGATGTATGACCATTGCTACGGACACAACTTGTCATGTTCTGATACTGCTATATATTGCCTTGAAAATGATATTATAATACCAAATTTGTATAGCTTAACAAACAATATTTCATGACATACTCGGTCAAGAGCAATGGACTACTATTATCGTGAGAATAGCCCATTCCCAACAAGTTACATCCCAATCCTTTTCTAAAGCCACCCTGTAAGTCATTTATGAGGTCATACTTTTTATCTTTTTCTATTCGAACCAGAAGAATGGATTCGTACATTTTAAGTAAAACAGATGACAGTGTTATCGCCCTATAATTGTTTGGATTATTCTTGGGCTTATTACCCCCTTTGTGTAATACAATAATTACCCCTCGTTTCATATCTTGAGGTGTATACGAGCATTTTAGCATGCAATTGAACAGTTTCGTCGTGATTTGAATGAGTTTTTCTCCACCATATTTGAAACTTTCATAGTAGCACATGTCTCTACCACAGGCTTTGTTAAGCTTACTCTTCTTGCATACTTCTGTAACTTCAGATATTGTAATGGCTGAAACTAAGGCCGGGTCATTTTCCTGTACAAGTAAAGAATTTTTCCACTGTATAAATGCATCCATCATTAATTAAAAGAAGAGTGTTTGTCGGGTTCATTTATGTCATTTATACATGTCGCCTATAGAAAAAATGACATATAGATGAAATACAGATTTTCTTTAATATTTTTATTCCGACTATTATCTGTAAAACTGGTTTATTGTTTTCTCTCTTTTTCTTTTAATGAAGTAAAGTTTGTTTCTTTGACTAAAATGAATAATTTGTTTATGGAAGAGAAATATTTACAATTTTCTCAAACTGTAGAAAACATAACTTACTTGAGCAATTATTTTACATAACAAACTTTACATATCTCAAACACTTTACTCACTTTGAATGGGAAAATGCATACCTTTATGGTGTTACATTGACAATTATGTGTAGATGCTATTGAACAGCACAAGTAAAATGAACCTTTATCTTTTTATTAAAGTAAGAAGTTCTTAACTCTTTTAACCATGTACACCATCATTTATCAACTTTTACCTACTGAAATAGTAGCTATACAGTAGCAGAAAAACAGAAGCTAGTCTATCATTGTACTGTGAACACACAGGTCTGTCCGAACCCCTGTGGCCACATATCTCACATTCCTGTTCAATTTAAAGACATGTATAATAAAAGCTGTGCACAAAAAGCACTTTGGCCGTACATAAAAAGCACATTAGCTTTACATCGCAGGTGGTACCCTTAGCTGTCAGAACTGATCAACTTTGCTGATGGGTCAGAAAAAATTACTTTTCATGACTATAGCTAATTATTTAAAGGCCGGGGTTTGTCCGGCAAGCAATTAAGCATATAAGAAGTGTAGGGAGGAGCTGTACTACCTAGCAGAGGGTTAACAATTCTTTGTAATGTGATCATGTAAACACAGAAATCGATTGTTTGATGTCGGAAAGTACAATTTCAGAATAAATAACATAAATTACTGGCCACTTGTGTAAGCTTTAGATGAAAGTCACTTCAATAAATTTAAAGTTAACTTTCAGTTATTGCAAATGTTTTATTTGAGGGATTAAACATTGAGTTAATGTATATGAATGTTCTAAATAGATTTTCTTCTTTCGAAAGTGAGACAATGGCCAGTTAACTACATCAGGGAGATATCATTTACCAGAAAGGATAGTTCTGATAAATGCCATTCATTTTGATAAACATTCAAGATAATTATTGTATAAAGAGCAAGTTTGACCAATGAATTTTGTGAAAAACAATAGGGACCATCAATTTATACTAGATCTTAAATACAACATGTCTCCTCCATGCGTCCGGCCCTCAAGAAGGCATTAAAAGTGGAACAAAGTGTGTCGTAGTTATAATATTCCAAACTACATTCAGACCACGTTTAATGAAAATACAACAGGAGTTTTGGATTGAAGAACGGACAAACTTTTCAAGTTTCGTTCCCCCTGTAACTTTGACCTTTGACCCCAAATTGTAATATTGCACCATTACACTTTATAATGGTGTTTCGCACCAAAATTGACGAAAATCCGAAAACCTAACTAGGGGTTTGGAGATAAAGAGCAGACAAGATTTTCAAGTTTCAGACCCCTGATGACATTGACTTTTGACAACATGACCCCAAGTTACAATATATTTAACTACACTTCATACTAATGTTTCCCAGTAAGTTCGATAAAAATCCAACGAGACGTTTTGAAAATAAAGGTCGGACAAATGTTTCAATTTTCAGGCCCCTTTGACCTTGACTTTTTGACCCCAAATTACAATATGCACAACTAGGTGATTAGAGATGAAATGTGCATTAATTTACTGACGGACGGGCCAACATACAGACGGTTAAAACAATGTCTCCTGTCTGATGGGGCGAGACATAACGCATACAATAAACGCCTATAATTAAGATCGGTGTTGTGTTTTCTAAGCCAATAGTATTTACTTTCAATATGCCGACATTAGACATCTTCACACATACATGTGTATATTCAGGAAAACATAGACTGTACACATACAAATTTAGACATTCACCATTTGTGTAAACTTTACTTTTGAGATAGGAACCCATGTGCTTACATTATGTCATTCAGTGACTATGTTCAACTACCCTATGAAGTATTAAGCTGTGAATCGTAACTGAGAAATGGATTTTGACAAAACTGAACTGAAAATTTATGGTTTGAACAACTTTTAATGTCATTCAAAAGTTATGGGATATGCCCATAAGGTTGATTGTATTGTGCCAATTAATTCGGATTAAACGTCGCACCCAACAGCTTTCTAAAATCACTCAGAAAGACGTTTTTGTTTCCCCTTTTAAGGTTCGTCGACCATCTCTTGCTGTGCGTTTACGATACCATGATGACGGTATCATATGAAATCAACACACACAAAAACCCAATGGTTCAAAATGCGGGTCGATCCTAAATCAGACGACAACGACGACGGAATAGGGTCAAAATTTGACATATCCCATACGTAATTTATAAACAATTTATTTTGCATTTCGAAGCGTTTTAGAAGTTTTGAAATGTTGTTTTTGTAGTAATTTGATCATACACATTTTAATTGCGTCATAGAAGACGCTCTTTGCTATTTCTGTTGCGTCATTGACAAAATGAGTGCGTCAAAACCGCAGAAAACGCACTCTCGCGGAAATACTGAATTTAGTGTATCCGGTGTAGCGATGCGTATTTCACGCGTTTTACATTTCTTTTGTCACACCGGTCTGACTAGAAAACTGTTGGGATAAAAACCGCGTACATATATTCCGTTGTTACTGTCCTCTGTTTTAAAAATTATATAGTAACAGATCTAAATAATATCAAAACATTTCAGAAAAGCATAATATAATTGTTGTTTTTCTTTAAAACTAAAAATCAACGAGGTTGCTTTCTACAGAGGTTGCTTTCTATACATAGAACTTTTATAGTAAATTTTCCTACGCAGTTTTGACCACAACAGTTTTCTCCGGAGACAGTGTTTCCGAGAACGCGTTTTCTGCGTTTTTTACGTACTTTCAGTCCTTTGATTTATTACACGATTAACTTCCTGTTTATTTTGTATGAATGCTTGAGTAATCTATGGTAACTGCTGATCGTGGCATTTTTGAATACTGTGTCTATAGAGGGGTCTGTACCTTTAATCCTTTTTATGAAGAACCTTTGATTTTGCTGTATGTAATTAACTACAGAATTGACAGCTTCGCGGCAGGCTGCTTTCCAAAATTCTAATTTCTGATGGTTTTATTGACACCGCGAGGAATCGCGGCGTCAGTATTGAATAGGTTTCAATTTTGGACCATGGGGTTGCATAATCGAATAGGGAGCAGCCAACATTATTATTGTAAATCTAAACTATGTTCTGTGTATGAAAAATGACTTTTATGAATCATTAAATTGTATTAAGTCATTAAAAAAATAATACAATAAAAATACTTATGTCTTCTTCCCTTATTACAAAACTTTGGACACATTTAATGAGTATTTAATAACTTTTCCACAAACTCGCAGACTACGGGTTTTTTTTATATATTATAGGTATTATGCTAGTTACTAATAAAAAGTTTATTTTTATGAATCAGTTTCATAATTAAACAAAAAGTACACAGAGGTAATGATCATTTTATGTAGTAAAAAGGGTTCGCTGATGTTAACCACGCACATTTTATAGAGAAACCTGTCCCAGTCATGCTTCAAAAGCATGCGCGGCGTCTTTGATGCTTTGCATCAAAATTCGTCTTGTTTGTTTGTGTAACGAACAAATTTACTTACCGTTTTCTGATACACCTTAAGTACCAAATCTGAAAGTAGCTCCGTGTTGGCACGTCAGTCAGCATATAATCCCAAATTATGATTCTTCATTTGAAACCATATGGCCATTGCAGACATGAAAGTTGTATTTTTTAAATATATAATGTTATAAACTCATGAAGCATCAACTAGATTTTGTAAATATAACTAAAGTTTTCAAATAAGAACCGCGGATGTATTTCATTTCACAACGATGCGTAAAATAAGGGAAAGTAATATACACCCTATAGAAATAGTTCCGATTTCTTAAACCTTGGGCGGAAAGAAAACATATTTTTTGGAGTTTCTGTGACAACAAAATGTCTAACCCTGATCGTCATTTTAAAGAATGAAATATTTTGAACAGCCAGGAATACTTACGCGCATGTTTACACATTCTCTTTTTACAATTATTATCCATCCATTCATAAATTTCATTCAATGCGCGGACGTGATTATAACCTTCCTTATTGCTGATATGTTTATTCTGCGGACCTAGAGCGAGCTAGTCTGTGTTCCTACATGTATTAGAATTACGCGTGAGAACCTTAAGCAGAAAACAAGTGTTAGGATACGTAATGTCGATGTTTAAACGATTTGTTTTATTTCATAGCTGGTGATTGTTTTAAGTAAAAGGCAATTTACCCTATATTCGACTGTAGGCCTCGTTATCTTGAAACGTATCGAATGAGCTATTGTGTTAAAATACATATCAATGAGTGCAGGAAACATTAGAACATCGTTACATCCTGGTCTCAACCATATTCGTTCTATAAATGTATATTGCGGTATTATAAATACGCAGTATTACTTTGTCGGCATTTATTACCAACTGGTATAGCCTTCACTAATGAAGATTACAGACTGAAATAGCCGTCACAACAAAACAAAGAACAAATATTTTGAATACACAAACAAATCCAGCGTCTTCAGCGCTTTGATTAGTGTTTTGTATCTTTTTGTTAAAGGTTCTCTTTTCTTAAAATCATATTCCTCTGTCCACCATATTTTTGGTTTAGGTAATTTGATTGTTTTGTGTTTCGATTTTGGTATAGTTTTCGCTAATAAGGAATTTGATTTGGTAATAAAAGTATCAAAATTATCTTGCATAACCTAGTTCTTATTGACAGAGGTGTTTAAATTCCTTCCATTGCGTTACGCGGCCTAATTAATGTTTCCTTCTTCTCACGAGTGCTAAACTGAATATTTGGTATGTATTGAATAATACCAGAAATTCCGCTTTAGGTTGTAAATGCACCGAAATGATAGATAAGTATAGATAAGTGTGCTCCCATTGTTGAGTACACTTACGTGAAATTGGTCTATTAAGTAGATCAGAGAGTCAGCCTCAGTATCACACCGTAAGTCGTTTTCAGGGTTGTTTCAGGTAGAGATTTTTCTAAGAATCTAACATATATACAGAGACCCACTGCTGTGTGTATATTATTTTCCTGTCTGTTTTTTGTAATTGCCTTTTGATATCCTTTAAAATGAAGGGTTACGTAATTTTGTTTCCTGCAGGCAAATGCTGTCAAATGATAATTGACAATATTTATTGATTATATTCTGTAATTCACGACACTTTTGATTGCCATTCATCTCCATTCATCTTATGTTTCAGGATATGATACTGAAGCTGTGATTTCTAACAATGTGTCACGTGACACATTGTTATAGTAGGCAATTTTGAAAACGACTCAGCGGAGGGGCTTATACGTTTGACGCTGGCCGGAGTAAGCCGGGGTACGCCGGTATATCCAAACCTCATTGCTTAAAAGGCGCCGATTTCATTCTAGCTTTTTGAAACGAATAGAACGAATAGTATGCCTGATGCGTCAAACGTATAGCCCCTGACAGTTTAACCAGCCATAGGTTTCTCCTTTCGCCTGCAAAGTAGATCGACTTTAGCTGAAACGCGTGTGGATCGTGTTTGTGATCTCGACTTAAAAATAAACTAAAACCCGTTTCCGTTGCGTAATACACGTGTTAATGCTTTAAATCATTGTAACACTAATGTAGGCAAAATTCAGAGTATTTGAATTACTACACCATCAGGCAGATTCAGGATCAAGTCTTGTTTTGGCATCCCGCATGTATACATGTATTATGGAAATTAAACGTAATCGAGAGGAGTATTTGGATCCGACATTTCATACAATGTGAACATCCTTATTTCCATTAGTAAAATTACATGCGTGCTTAAAACGGAAATGGATAATAAAAGTGGGTTTTTGTTAAAGGGGGAGGTATTATAAACATAAACGATGAAGTAAATGAATGATACAATGTATTCGGTTTAATTGTCGGATTTCATCAAATGATTTTAAATCCATTCGGACTCGAAAAGCTGCATTGAATGACCACAACACAGCGACCGATAGTGGCGACCCTTAACTTAGCGACCGATAGACGTTATTGAGATATGCTGAGTTACTCTGCTTGAGTTAACGGTGTAACCGGTGAAGAGGTTAAATAATTTCTGTTACCTCCAGAGAGTTACAACGTGTTTACTGTTCGTTTTATAAACAATAGAAAATGATCCTAGACGAGAAAGAATGGCCTTCTTTGGCCAAGGCATGTTTGGTAAAGTGTTGAATTACATAATTGAAATCACTTAAATATTAACTTATCATATTTGCAGTCTCACGTAATTAAAAGCTTGTTTTTTTAATATTTGAAGAAATGGATTGCTTTGCATTTACTAGGCAATTTCCCCAGACTTTTTCCAACTTTACCGGTTAGTTTATCTAGATCATTTTGTAACATAGTGCAACCTGTAAATATTTTGAATGCTCGGATTTAATTTAATATAGGTAGGAAGTGTCTCCTTGTCTTGACCCTGGAATTTTATTGAGTGAACCAGACTTGGAGACTGTGCTTGTCTGGTTCAACTGGACAGAGACAAATGAAGTGGGGGGGATATGTCTCAACGTCCGCTCTATTTCTGTTAACCGACAACCTATACTGTAAAATTATTTGTAACATATTGACCTGAGTGAGAGGAAAGCAGTGTCTTTATTTATGCTAACTATTGTTCTTTTTTCTACTATTGCGTAACTTTGCAGTTAATGGGAGTGTGTCTTTAGATTCAATTGTTCACACATTTGTACAACACACATCCAATGTCAACATAAACAATATCGGATTTATTCAAAGATATAAATGTTCTTGTTATTACTGAAGCATAATATATTTCATTTATAGTATTGCTATGTTAGTGCTCACCATGTACATACTTCATTAATAGTGTTACTATTTAAGTGCTCACCATGTATACATTTCATTTAAACTGTTACTATGTTAATGCTCAAATACTTGCAATTTGTCTGTGTCCCATCATAGCAAGGCAAATTGTGGCTTTAAAAAAGGACCCCTTGCCGTCG
The DNA here is from genome assembly GCA_022818135.1 of Saxidomus purpurata. Lineage (NCBI taxonomy): Eukaryota > Metazoa > Mollusca > Bivalvia > Venerida > Veneridae > Saxidomus > Saxidomus purpurata. Next base: position 39,322,750 of record JAFMSR010000007.1, read on the forward strand.
ATCTGATGTCCATTAAAATCTTTCTTTAACAACATTTCTGAACTCACAGCATTAAACTTTAACAATCTTTTTATGAACCAGTAGGCCAATTGGCATGCAGCATTGTTAACTAAACCTCTACCAAGATTGTTAAAATTCAACCCCTTGATCAATATTATCCCTATCAAGGACTCACTTGGGTATAATGCCTAAAATACAAAATTTTAAATTCTTATTGTCTGAAACCAGAGTAACAAGTGGCCATTTAAACCCTCTTGTTTTAACAAAATTGTTGCCATTTTCAACTTGGCGAGTTTTCAATTATAAATTGTAATATCTTCAGTATCAATGATCCCACTGTTCTGAACTCCACCTTCAAAATCTACAATGACAAACGTTTCATATAAATGCTCATTGTCCTTTTGTATTTAGCACATAGCTCTACATCCCAATGATAACATGATTGCATCTATCATACATTCATGGTACTTTGAAATTGTAAGTGAAACTTGTCACACCCAATGTATAAATCACTTTGTGGTTAAAGTGACTTATGCGCTCTTTGCAAAGTGTTTTTGGTGACGTTTTTAAAGCATTTTGGTTGCGTTCTTTTAAATGTTTTAAATTAATGTTATGCCGCATTAGTATTTAAGTTGGTGCTTTAGATATAAAAATCGGACTGAAATGATGTTGTTGTGTCTTTTTATGTTGGTGGGATTTAGGTGGAAGGGAATCACTCTGCTGCGTGTTCTTTTCTTAAATTGCTCCCCAGTCAAATAAGAAATCAATATAGGAACTTATATTTCCTTGGAGGTTTGGTTTTGGGTAGCTTTTTTCTCTACCTTTTGTCCCATATCAGCTGGTTTTCTGAAGCGCCAACACTTACAGTATTCTACTATTAAATCATAGCTTTGTGAAAGACCATCTTCCGCATATACACTTGTGATGCATTTTCAATCTGATACATAAAACTGCATTTTATGATTTTAGCTCAAATGGACCAATAGTGCTATTAAGATCGCATTATGTCTATCATCTATCCATCCACAATTTCCTTTAAAAACACCATGTTGTCTGAAACCATTATCTCATTGCAGAGATGTTTCTTGCATGAAGCTCTATCAATGTTGTTCAAAATATTTCATTCCATGCAGAACTCTAATTGCTATGGCAACAAATAGAAAACACTTAAAGACTCTTCTTCTCTAAAACCACAAGGCCTAGGGGTTAGATAGTTAGCATGTGGCATTGTCTACTGGATCTGTACCAAGATTACTCAAATTATGACACCCATGTCAAAACTGAACCCGACCGAGGTGTCACTTGGTTTTACATAGGCTTATATGAGAAAAACTTCTAAAATCTTTCACTCTAAATTCACAAGACCTAAATATTAGATATTTGGCATATAGAAATGCCTAGTTCACCTTTACCAAGATTGTTCAAATTATGACCCCCAGGTCATGTGTTGAGGGTGCTGATAATGATTTTTGTGTGACTCAATATAAAAGGTAATCAGAAATTTTAACATATTTGGAATGCAACAGAAATGCGTTAAATACAGTCAAAGTTTGTGTAATGTCATATGTAAATGCAATGCAAGCTAGTATAATCATGAATATGGTTAAAAAAACATTTATCCAATCAGAAACACAATTTCATAGATAGTATGTAATATGAAATATGATCTCCAATTTTTGATCTCGTTCATTTGTTATTTGTTCGCTTTTTTGTACGTATGTTTTGTTACAATAGTTTATTTCATTTAACTATATTTTATATATTTAAAATATCATCTTAATATCTTGCACCTATTGATATTCCAATGCCACAAGTTTTTCAAAATCCAATGCCTCAGTCTGTCCCAACTGTCATATAAAGGCTGTAACTCTCCTACATGGATTGATTGGGATTGCATTCCGTCCGTCTGTCCGTCAGTCCACCATTTCCTTCAAATGACATCTCTGAAACCACTGGTCCAATGTTGTAAAACTTTGCAGGGATGTTTCTTGCATGAAACTCTATCAAAATGTTCAATGATTTCCATTCCATGCAAAACTTTGGTTGCTATGGCATAAAATACGAAACAATTAAAAAATATTCTCTAAAACCGCATGGTCAAGAACATAGATACTGTTAGCGAGGTATCACTCATTTTGCAGAGGACACATTGTTGTCAGCACTTTCAGTGCTTTGATTGTCATTATTAGTGGCCTCAGTAACTACATCAATCATTATTAATAAGTAATTAATAATAAGTTATAACGTGGTATAAATCTTTTGCGTTAAATATCAAAATTGTCCGTACGACGCGTAGTACTGAGGGAACGGTGCGTGTCGTTGGTACGGTCCCCAAGGTTGTAGCTCTGGTGTTGCTGGGTATCGATATGTGCGGTAGGCTTAAAAGTCGGGTGTACTGGAGCACGGTGATTTTGACGAAACCCGAGTCTGTTATCGGTTGTTGTTTTCATATTGTTACTAATATTTTGCCCTTGTTTCTTGTCATTGGATTAGTTAAATAACGGGTTTGCAAATCGCGGGAAACGTCATCAGAAAAACGTAGAACAAATGACGTCATTTTAACGACGTCATCGTCAAATGGTCTCCAGCATTAGATACCGTCGGTATACTTTTTGATCGGGCTAAAGATCAGAAAAACAGTGAAAATAACTGTGGATTTTCACTTTAATTTTACTGAGAAACTATAATTCACTGGAAATATCAAAACCTCTTAAGTGATATTACCGTTCAATGTGACAATCCTGATTTTAAATACATCATTAATCAGTGATTAGAGCTCCTTGAATTATAAAAATTGCCATAAATAAACGATCTGAACAAACGTTTTATCCACATTGAATATAGAGGAAATCCACCCTTTCGGTTATGTATGTTTTAATTTGTATTTGTCAATAGCAGAAAAAATACCTTTGTAAAACTTATTTCTTATATGTTTATAAATCGTCCGTGTTTTTTTAGTATCATTCTTGTACCAATGTAAGATCTCTTTTAATCACACCGCTTGAGCTTTGAATTTAATATAAGTGAATTTTATACATGTTGAAATAATGTTCGCGGAACTTTACTGAACTATATTGTGTCGGAATTCAGTGTTATCGGTAATAAATCTTTATTTATAGAAGGTAAACACATTAAGAAAAGAAATAACATTTATAAAATAAACGAGGGAGGAGGAGTGAGTGAGTGAGTGAGTGAGTGAGTGAGTGAGTGAGTGAGTGAGTGAGTGAGTGAGTGAATCAATCAATCAATGAATCAATCAATGAATCAATCAATGAACGAACTCTTAGAGAAAAAATAATGCAGCATGAATTAGTGAATGAACATTTTCTAAAGCAATTTAAACTATAGCAGACGTACCCGACAAACACTCATTGATTGAGAAAAAGCAGTTCAATTGAAACATTTCAAAATGTATACACATTCTTTACTTCAACATACATGGCCGTATTACTAAACAAACAACCCGAACATTGGCATTTTTGTTAACTTTAAATACAATGAAAATATTCATACGAAAATTCTATATGACTCATTTACGAAAATTGCATATTAAGTATAAACTTGCATAAATTATACTTAAAAGAATTTAATGAATTAATCCGTCTAATATTCAAAGGTAGAAGATTCCAAATATATACTCAGCAAAACTAGAAACGTCCCTGTTTTATAGCCGGTGAAGCTTTGTCTGTGTAGTTGCTACATGTTCAATGTACATGTATTTTAACGACGGCTAGGCTGTTATGGGCGCGACGTCATCTAAACTGGAGAAGGGCTGACTGGAACCGAGTTTTGTTCACCGATGAATCTCGGTTCACAGTTAGTCATGCTGACGGAAGATTACGGGTATACAGGCGTAAAAATGAAAGATTCGCCGATTGTTGCATTGTTGAGAAGAACAGGTTTGGGGGAGGGAGCGTAATGGTCTGGGGTGGGATCATGGGAAAGACAGATGTGGTTGTTGTACAGGGCAACATTAATGCATAGCGTTATGTTGCAGACGTGCTAAATTCATATGCCTTACCATTTATTCGTCAGCATGGTCCTGGTGTAACATTGATGCAGGACAATGCCCGCCCTCATGTAGCCAGGGTCACCACTCAATTCTTGCAGCAAAACAATGTCAACGTCATGCCATGGCCCGCGGTTTCCCCGGATCTCAACCCCATTGAGCACATATGGGATCAGCTGGGCCGCAAAGCACAAGCTAACCATCAGATTGACAATGTTCGCGAATTTACACGGGCGTTACAACAGGAATGGAGGAATTTGCCCAACGCACTGGTATTGCGTTACGTTACGTCGATGCGATAAAACATTCAATAACACTTTTCTGAGTTTTTGACCGGTTATCTCTCGAAAAGTTAACAAGATAGCCAGATGCAATTAATTGGTTTTGAATGAATGAACTTGTTTTTCTATTTTGATTTATAAAAGTAACCCTTTTGGTTTTGGATAAATCTTTCCTGAAATATGGAGGGACGTTTCTATTTTTGCTGAGTATAGCTACTTTGAAATGTATCTTTCATATATTTAGATTTATGTTTTGGCATTATGAGATCTTTACGTTCTTTAGATCTTAAAAAGTTAAAAGATCTGACATGTAATCAGGAAACAATCCATTCTTACATTTAAATACCATTAATGAAGCATGATTTGTGGATCTATTTTCAAAAGTCATCCATTGCAATGCTTTAAATAACTCTAAAGAGTTCGTTTTAAAGGGGCTTTGTAAAATGCTGCACACTTCTGCAGTTTTATAATTTTGTTAATATTTTCTTTTGACTGAATACCTTTTCCCCCATACAGAACACAGTAATAGAAACAGGGGACTTTATATACATTATCAAACATTTTTTTTCATTTCATCATTTAAAAAGAAGTTTATCCGTGTTAAGAGAGCAATTTTTATATTGCACTCGAACGGGTATTTGACTTAACTTGTTGCTTCCTTTTACTTAAAGTTTGACTTGAACAAATCCAGAGAGCGATTAGAAAAATGATACAACTTCAATTTATGTATCAAATCATCATGATTTACCGTATCAAATGCCTTCAGTAAGTCTAGATAGACAGCTCCTGTGTAATTTCCTGAGTCTATATCTTTCAGCCATGCATCAATCAACCGCTGTATGACATGAATGTTTTGGTCTAAACCCAGACTGCCTAACGTGAATTATATCAGTAGCCTGAAAAAATGAATTAAGTTGATGTCGCTCAAAGATTTTAGAGATTGTGGGTAGTATAGATATATTGTGAAAATGTGTAGGATCTGCTTTTGAACCCTTCTTAAATATAGGAATTACAAACGCCTCTTTCATGGAGTCTGGGAATACACCAGTTTGAACGGTTAGATTAATGAAATGCGATATTGCTTGCGTTATAAAATCTCCGCAATGTTTTAATATTTTAGGCCCAATTCCATCCTGACCGGTAGATTTTGTTAACATTAAGTTTATCTATAAGTTGTTTCACTTCGTAAGGAGTGATGAAATCGATATCAAAACTTTTGTGCATCAATTATTCGTTTAGATACTGTTCTAATTTGACAAAGTTTTGTTTATCAAATTTTATTGAAGAAATAATAAATGCCTCCCTGTATTTTATCGCTGAATAAAATATAGTCAGGAATTTGGATGCGTAGTAATTCAATCACGAGTGCGTAGCACGAGTGATTTAATTTTTCGCATCCAAATGACTGACTGTATTTTATTCAATGATAAAATATAGGGAACAATTTATTATTTCGATTCTAACACGTTATTTTCTTTGAAAACAATCCCGAACTTTATTTAACGCGTAGTAGTACATCATTGTAACCTTAAAACGCGAGATACGATTGGACGCGCTTGTTTACATACGTCACGTCGTTACGTCATTTAAGGCACGTCGTCCTTGGAAAAACGTGCTGTATTTTATCGTAAAATAAAATACAGGCTTTTCCCTATATGTTTATATAGGAAAAGCAGCCGCTTGTGTTAGAATTTTTTGTATTATGATTGCAATATTAACAAAATGGTAATTTAAATAATTTAAATTAATATTATTGTCTCCTTAAATATAATTATTATTTACAAAGAGTGTCTTTGGAATTGAAACATCGTTGGTATCATTATCGTTGTAACATACTGTCCTAAATGTTTTCCATATATCAGATGTATTTTATTACTTATAATTGATTCATTGTAGAATTTTTTTTCTTACTTTATCTGATTAGAGACGTAACTTTATTTCGCATTTCCTTATATTTATCAAATCGTTTCTCTTTATGCAACTTATTCCGTTCTGAAATAGCAGTTTTTTACCTCAACAGTTATCCACTCTGATTGGGATAATCGTTTCACGCGTTTTATCTTAACTGGCGCGTGCTCAGACGAAATATCGTTAAGTACTCGATAGAAATATGTCAAAGCCATGTTTGGATCATTAAAGGATTCTGTTTTATATAATTATGACATTGCCAAACTATTTTGAAATTCAACTTGATTGAATATTTTGAAGCAGCGATAGCGAATATGACCATCTTGTTTCACGCACTGTGGTTAAGTGACTCGGGTACAACACACAGAATAATGATCACTTATACTGAAGAATGGTACCTGTATACCAGTCAGCTGATTCGAATTGTTTGAATATATGTGATCAATTATATTGGCACATCGTTTAGTAATCCTTGTTGGTTTGTTAATAGTTAATTTGTTAGTTAATTTGTTAAGTTGTTTAAGATCGAAGTTAGCAATGCAAGATTGCCAGCGATTATTTTCGTACTTGCATGTGTCAGCATTTGAATAGTACTAGTTAACTACCCCAAATATATGAATTTCTGAGCTGACACAGTTTGCAATGCTCATTTCAGATTCATACAAATGTATCCAATTTTGTGATGAATTAGGTGGCATGTAAACAAAGTTTACCTGAAAAGGTTTACTACCTTTTAATATTGATTTGAATCCGTATTGATGCTATATTGTTTGAATCAATATTAGTCCTTCGTCTGTATGAGATGTAAACAATCAATCCACCACCTTTACGATTACCACCTCGATCTTTTCTCTTAAAAACATAGTTAGTTATCCTTAATGAACTATCAAAAGTTTTTTCTGTTAAAAGTGTTTCACATAATCCAAATATCTTAGGCTTATTATTGTGTTGGAACTGAAATTTGATTTCATCTAATTTCGGTAGAAAATGTTTAATGTTTAAAGTGACATTATGCTCATCTTACTGCACATAGTGTATTTTTGGTGACAATTTTATAAAAGCAATTTTCGGCTGCTGTGCATTTAAATGTGTTAAACTAATAATGTAATATAATAATGCCGTATTAATATTTGAAGTTGGTGCTTTAGAAATTAAAAAAAATGTACATATATATAATAATTCCTTGATTTGTATGAGACACAAATAGATATTGCAGACTGTTCAACCTAAGCATACTGTCTCCTAGCCGATTATAATATCAACTTTTTTCCTGGAAATAGTAAAAGTACATTCAGTAATTCAAAATGGACAGATATGATTGCTAAGTTTGGCCTCAAACAACTGATATCAACGCCTACAAGAATAACTAAGAGAAGTTCTACAATTATAGACCACATATATATCATTGATCATTTTAAAGAGGCATCTACTTCGAATTAGCAATTAGTGACCATTATCCTATTTGTTTGACTTACAATCAATCAAGAAAAATGATCATAAAGTAATAAAGTACAGGTCGTTTAAGAAGTTCAATAAACAACTATTCCAAAATGACGTTCTTCTCTCTGGTATTGAAAATGTTGAGACTCTCAAAGAATCAAACGATGCCTTAGATATGTTCTACAGTTTACTAAATAATGTATTATCCAAACATGCTCCAATAAAAGAACAGAGAGTTAAGCATGAACACCAACCTGACTGGTTTACGGTAGAAATAAAATCAGTTATACAAGAAAGAGACAATTCGAAGAAAATTGGTAACCATGACAAATATAAAATTCTTAGAAATAAATCGTCAACTCTCATCAAAAGAGTAAACGCGATTTCTTTAATAAAGCTGTTCAGTGTAATAAAGACTCAGCTTATTTATGGAAAAATCTTAAAGATATCTCTAATCTGAACCATGGAAATAAAATAAAAATGCCACAAAAACATAAAATCTGGCGTAGAAATTGAAGGAAGTTTAAATATAGTTAATGAAATAAATAAACATTTTATAAATATTGCAAACATAATATCAAAAACCGCATTTTCAAAAGAACACTTTTTCTCTTTAAAAATCAGATCAAATAGTTTGAAATATTGTGGTGTTACTATTACACCATGTATAGCGTCAATTATGAACAATAGTATCAGTACTGGAATTTTCCCTAATAAACTGAAGGAAGCTCGTGTGTTACCAATATTCAAGTTAGGTCTCAACGAAGAAGTTGAAAACTATCGTCCTACTTCTATTCATTTAACCTACCATTTCTAAGATCTATGAACGTCACATAAGCTTCTCAAATCAATACTTATTTCAAGACTACTGATGTCATACATAAAACACAATCTGGTTTCAGAAAACATCATTCGTGCAATACAGCTCTCACAAGGTTAATTGATGCTTGGATTAAGGATGTTGATAGTGGAAAAGTAATTGGAACAGTGTTTCTAGATTTAAGAAAAGCATTCGATTTAGTTGACCACGAGATCCTCCTCTATAAATTAAAATTGTATCATTTTTCTGACAAAACTATCAAACTATGTCGAACAGGCGGCAGATGGGTAAAGTAGGAAGCGTACAATCTGAGATGCTCACAGTCAAATCGGGTGTGCCACAAGGGTCAATACTTGGACCTCTACTTTTCTTATTATACATTAACGATATCACATTTTCATGTCAAGATTCAAACATAGATCTGCTGATGACTCCACTTAATATGAATCCGGATTCCATCTTAAAGAAATTGAAGAGAAACTGCAAGTAAATCTAAATAATATCATTGACTGGTGCGCAAAAAATAATATGTCTTTACATCCATTATGGTTATCGGATCTACATATAAACTAAAACACACAAACTAAGTATTAATGGCATACTTTTAGAGAATGCAACAGTCCAAGTACTAGACGATACCCTAAATTGGCATGCCCATATAGATTATGAATGTAAAAAGCTTAATACCAAAACAGCATTATTAAAACGCATTTTGTTCCTTCTCACAGATGAGACGAAAATTATGTTTTATAACGCGTACATCTTGCCAATATTCGATTACTGTTGTACAATCTGGGGAAAAGATAACAAAAACTATATGAACAAAATAAACATGCTACAAAAACGAGTTGCAAAAGTTATCTTAAATAAGCCGATGAAAACGCCAACATTAGGGCTATATAAACAATTAAAATGGCTTTCTTTTACTGATAAGTGTAAATACAACACTGCTGTTCTTGTGTATAAAGTGCCATCATATATGTCAGAGATTTCGATATTTTCCAAAAATGAAAAACATAATCTGCGATCTTCTGTGCACAACGATCTTGTTTTACAAAGAATACCTCGAACCAATTATTATAAAGATTCATTCTCGTATTTTAGTATGAAAGTTTGGAATGATATTCCGTTTGATATTAGAGGAATTCCTGAACTCAAAACATTTAAATACAAATACAAGAACTATCTATTAAGTAACACTAACAACTACAGTTTGGACAAAATTTTTGAGTGTCTGCTTCAACAATTTAAACAATTTTTGTCTCACTTTTGCATATCTAACTTTGCCAAACAAATATACTATTTGAAAAATATGATTGTTCAATTGAAATGTATACTAGCAAATCATATTTTGTTTCATAATGCTTTATCGACGGTATGTTGTTGTTGCATTTTAATTCTTCTTATATATTGTTGAAGGCCATATGAAAATTAAAATTCTTCCATAAGCAAGAATTTACATCGAAATATCCTTCACCGAGGGTAACTGTTTTGGCGGGAACGAGGCTCGCCGAGTTCCCGCGAAACAGTTCCCGAGGTGCGGTATTTCCATCTGAACCAAATATCTCATGGTAGAATACTTTTCCCCCCATACCATCTTGCACTTAAAAATAGATTTTTTAATGAAAACTTATCGAAATGATGCATTTTAGTATAAAACCAAACGTTTTCAGATGCTGTGTTCGGGAAAGTGACGTCAGATTGTTTATAACGTTACGTCATAAGTAAATCGCAAGTCAATTACATGGGGGATGTATATGGGTTTTCCACACTGGTGAAAACTGCGGATACCCCCCGATCCGGTAGCAAGAAAAAATTGTTCTAAATTAAAAATTTACATCTGCAAATATATTTCCGCACTAACTTTTGGTCTAAATTTTTGAGAGCGTCTTATCAAAAGAAAGTTTCAACAATTTTTACAATTTTTGTCTTACTTTTGCTAAAAAATAGATTTGTGAAAAAATATAATTGTTAAATTGTAAAAATGTATAACTAGTAAATCATATTTTGTTTCATATTTCTCTATCAACGGTATGTTATTGTTGTTGCATTTTAATTCTTCTTTTATATTGTTGAAGGCCATGTAGATCCTTGTATGTCTGATATATAACCTTCATGAAATAAAGATTTTATTTTATTATTATTATTATTATTATTATTATTATTATTATTATTATTATTATTATTATTATTATTATTATTATTATTATTATTATTATTATTATTATTATTATTATTATTATTTCATACTGGTAGCAGGAAAAGTTTGTTGCATTGGGTTAAAAGTTATTATTTCCTCTACCCTTTTCACACACACCTATTCAGCTGGAATTTTACTTAAAAAAAAAATATGCATAATGGCACTTTAAATTGGCAATTTGTATCCCCTTCTTTTTATTGCAAAATAATATGTTTGCGTTTAAATGTTGTGGTTGACATATGTTATTCTTATCTGGCAAGGAGTCAGTTGCGAAACTATATCTAAGCTGCATAATTCGTCTAGATATGAATGTATCTTAATAGTTGATGTACACATAACACCTTCATGATCTGGCAATACATAATTTAATATCATCTCAGTACCAATGCTACAGTAACTGAATGTAAAAGAAATTATTTCATTTTTCGTGTTAACACGCGAATAGTCATATGTCATATAAAAATGCAAAGATGCGACACCATGAAACACAGTTTTCAATACAATGTTTCACATAACTATACCTGTTAAAGGTTTTTACTACGCGAGATTTATGATTTTTAAGCATATTCAATTGAAATTTACATTCAGTCGGAATTAACCAACTACATTGACGGTAAATAATATAATTAGTTTTAATTATAGATGCATTTTTACAGAGTAATATTTCTTTTAAGCAATATTTCATGGCTATATAAGGTGATTTTCTTATCACAGTTGCTTACTAGTAGATCTAGAAAAAGCGTTTGAATCAAAGACTGATTATTTGATTGCAAAACTTAATGAAAATATCAAACCTATTGCAGTTTAAGTAATCATCTTCAACACATTTCTTACACTTTGGCGAGTGTTTGCCGGAACACTGTCCTAACACTGATCATATAAACTCGACTGTCTATATATAAAACCTTCTTCAGTATTCGCGTTAAGCCGACTTTTTGATAAGAGGTGTAACACAGTCAATAGCCTTTAAATAGTGCACTCGTTCCTCTTCGGCTAAGATGTATTCCATCATTGTGAAGGAATGTACGCAGATGCGAAACGCAGATGCAGATGCGAAAGCTCTTTCTTAATTGAAATAAGCCGCGCTCCTTTAGATATGTCATTTCCGCCAACGTGTATTACTATAACACATTTCTTAACGTTGGGTAGAAATATAGTCGAGTAATAAAACGCACGGGCTGTCTGTACCGCAACGGTTTATTGATGCGAAAGCTCTTTCTTAATTGAAATAAGCCGCGCTCCTTTAGATATGTCATTTCTGCCAACGTGTATTACTATGTTGCTGTTCTGTCAGCTCGAAGAAAGGATTATCTGCAGCTCTGAGTTTCTTTTTCATAGATTTAATTTCATTCAATTCATATTCATGTTGTAGTTATACAGTTTTTACCACCGTTGAATTCTACTTCCGCTTGCGACATTGTTCCACGTTTAACAATTTTGCTGTTTTCACTACTCATCTTTCCATAACGAATCACAGTATTTGCCCCGGGAAACGTGTTTTTTGTCATAAATATGTGTTATTTACTCGCATTCTCTATCTACATTTTTTTCAAAAAAAAAAAAACAGTTAACAGTAGACTTCCGGTGCGATCGCATCCAATCCAGTATCTTATCTGTTGATATTTGTTACATCTATTCCGATTGCACTAACTAATGTATATCAAATTAATCAGCTTTAAATTTTACACTATTTCATACAGTTTTTACCAACATCGAAATAAGTATAACGTTATATTTCTTTTTTTTTTCATTTTTAAAGTATCGTGATTTTGAAAACTTGTTTTGACGGAGTGGCGTCATGAATCTATTATCTATTAATCGTTCATAATTCATTAAAGCTTGACGTCATTCTGGTGAACAAAAATATATTGTGATGATTTTTTTCATAAAATCTATGTCATAGCTCTTTTACTAACTGGAATTATTTCGGCTATTGTTCACATTTTGGTGAAGAAACATTTTACGAATGAAAAAAATGCATACTTAAAGAATCTGCGGGAAAACGACAGTCTAAGTGAAACATATTGTTTTGCAATGACCGCTGTGTAAAATATAGGCAATCATCTCATTTATCTTACGATTTTGGGTGGTTCATTGAAATACAACTGTAAACGCAGTGTAAATTATCAATATCAAAAAATGTACAGAGGGTACTTAAATACCGGAAACCATAATGTAGACAAAAATAAAGAGAAAAATTGTGCATATTACGATAATTTCAGTCGTGGTCATCAAAAGTGATATTTTCACGAGTGGCGCAGCTGAAAATATCATTTTGGTAATCACGAGTGAAATTATCGTGATATGAACAATTATCCTCTACATATACGAAATGTTCTCATGTATACTAATTTATTTTCAGTGTTAATGGCTATCCACATATAAGTATGATAATCATTAGTATTAATCGTTATATGACATATGATTAGCTCTCGGGAAGACAACATTTAATTTATAGTAATATAGTGAATTATACAGATATGAGAACTTGTGCATATTTGTAAAACTTAAAATAAATTAACAAGAAAATTGTTACAAGTTATATGTAACGATTAATTTGGTGGAATGCTGACTTTCTACAATTTATTGAGCCATAAAATAATTGTTGATTTCGGAGTAATATCACGTTTTATTAGTATAAATTTTTCGGTGGTTTATCGAAAATTATCAAAATATGTTACCCGGATAAAGGTCAAAAGGTATACCGAGCATAATGAATGCCTGAAACCATTTGACGGTGACGTCGTTAAAATAAAGTCAGGCTTGCGATGCTTTCTGGAGACGTTTCCAGCGATTTTCGACATTTTATTGAGATAAATTCAACAAAAATAAGTTTGAGACATAAAATAAATAGAAAAATTGTTGGTATCGATGTCATATCACGATGATTTCACTCGTAAACACCAAAAGTAGTTATTTTCACTCGTAGCTGCGCCACTCGAAACACATAACTTTTTGTGCCCACTCGGTGAAATTATATCGTGATATTTCACCGATACCAACAGTTATCCTCTATATTATGTCACTTTAGAACACCAAAAGCAGTTATTTACACTCGTGGGTGCTGTCATGTGATCATCATCACATGGTATCTTGTGAAGGCGGTGATTTGAGAAACTCACCCGCTGTGAGGTAATTTCTTGTTTTCAGTAATGGTACATAAAAAATAACGTTAACGGAAGTTAGTATTTGAAATTATTTTGATACGTGTTAAGGCATCACTTGTCTGTTCCGAATGATTTGCACGCTTATATTAATGCATGAATCAAATGTGATGTTGAGGTTGATTCGATCAGGTCCTAAGTGATGTGACTACACTTCTGGTTTCCGTCTAGGTGGCATGAATTACAAACATTAAAAATAGAACTCATTTTCCTCGGCAGAATAGAGATAAAAAAGAAAGAGCAACAGCATACACATATACACAGCAAATCATACACAATAAATCAATCTTACTATAATGTTCACTCATTTAATTTGTGAAATTCTGTTCAACTACTAAGTGCGCTTTGAAATGCTAAAACAAAGAGACCTAACTGCTCAAATCCAAGTCATTAAACTGTGAACATAATCTCTAACTGTGGAGGTCAATGTCAAGGAAATCAAAACTGATTTATAATTCTCGAAAATTATTAGAACTCATCATAGACAAGATTTGCGTAACAAAATTGTTGGTTTATTGCAAGCAGGCATTAGTCAAAGAGACAATTTATCGCCTTCATCAGCGTTTCTTGGGTACGGGTAGTGTTGCTGATCATCCGAGACCCGGTCAACCTCGTGTAACTACCCGACGTCAAGACAATTACATACGTCAGCGTCATCTCAGAAATCGTTTCACAACAGCAGTTTCCACGGCGAATTTGATACCAGGACGCCGCCGTAGGAATATCCATGCAAGGACAGTGATAAGACGATTGAGAGATTATGGAATCCGCTGCAGACGACCATACAGGGGACAGATCTTAACTCAACGTCACCGGCAGAATCGAGTTCGCTGGGCCCGTGATATGATCAATAATCGACACCAGAACTGGAATCAAGTTGTATTTTCCGACGAATCACGATTTTCCTTAAGTTTTGCAGATGGCAGAGTTCGTCTGTACAGACGTCAACATGAACGTTACCACGATGTTTGTGTTTTAGAGCGTTTAGGTTTGGGGGAGGCAGTATAATGGTTTGGGGTGCCATTAATTATGATTTTTGTTCAGACCTTGTTCTGATTCAAGGTAATTTTACCGCACAACGTTACATTAATGAAGTGCTTGCGCCTGTGCTCGTTCCACTGCTACAACGTCACAGCAACAACCGTCAGCTGACGTTCCAACAGGACAATGCACGCCCTCACAGTGCCCGTCTCACCCGGAATTACTTGTTGTTACGTTCTCGAGTGGCTTGCGGTGTCTCCCGACAGAAGGAGACTTCGACGACGTCCACAGCAACCGCAACCGCTTTGGTGAACACTGAAACAGGAATGGCAGAACATCCCTATGCCAAGCATCCAACACTTAGTGAGATCGATGCGACGGCGTCTACAGTCTGTAATCACGAATAATGGGGGCCACACCCGCTACTGAGTTCGGAAAACGTTAAATCCTTACACTGCCTTTATGATTTGACTGGCTCTACCACCGTCCAAGAAAGATCGATTTTGTTCTGAATACCAATAAAATGTTAAGAGATACTTGAAATTTGTTCTGATATATTATAATGATCAAATCTCTTACTACGGTGTATATATTAAGGAGTATATATCAGTGATGTGTTTCTAAAGTCCGTCAGTATAGTTTGCCTTTCAAAAACGAAAGTAAATTTTCCAGTTTTCAATATTGTAATTTTGAAGAAGTCTCACAGAAAGTGGCTGTAAATAATTTGTACATTAATACGCATGTAGGATTTGAATTATATTTGAAAGAACTTTACTTCCAATGATGTGCAACGTATATCTCTAACTGCTTACAACATTCAATATGCCGACGTGAAAAATCCAGGATTGACAAAGTGAGATTGACGAATGGCGAAATCGGGCAACTTTTTTATTTTCGATACATATTTTTTAGTAACGGCTGTTTTGGAAGCGCTGGAGTAGGCATATAATTGTACGGATGAAAATCGTTATTTTGTTAGGCGCTATCCAGCCATAGGTTTCCCGCTTCGCAGTATATGAAATAGCATGCGCGGGGTACCATTACGTTTACAGCGTGTGAATGGCTATAGCGGTAAATTTTTACAGCAGAAAATGACACAAGGTGAGATGTGATAGAGGAAATCGATTTGTTTCAAATCTTGTATTTATATACGTTCCGTACAACATGGGACAAGAATAGATTGCGTCGCGAGTCCATACCACAAGCATCTGTGGTCATCGCAGTTTTATTTTTATTTACACATAGCAATACACAATATATGCACAGTTTTAAAATATGCGTGAAGTATAGTTTTCAATCTCAATTAAATATTTTTCAATCTCTGTTTACAATTTACAAACATGCAAATACGGTAAAACTCAAGGTCAAAATGATGTAAAATGCCGAAGTATAGTTTTCAATCTCTGTTACACAAATACAAATATGCAAATTTGGATTTACAAAGTCACGTCAAGAATGATTTTCATTTAGATAACGGTCAATTTAACCAGTAAACGCAATGAATAAGATATCAAGTATTGGGCAAATATAAACGACTTTACCAATTAGAAACGACGTTACATCGGTACTGCGGCGAGAAAAACTTTGTTTTAAAACTTACATTTATCTTTAAATAAAAAAATCTTTCTCTAAATTAAAGTGAATAAAGAATCAACCAGTTTCCGTGCCTTTGACACCTCGGATGAGATAATCTTATATCCAGTTTTCACATCCTCGGGCAAATAGTAGCCATGCAGTCGATAATTGCATAAGCGTGTCAGTACGTCAGTAAAAAAGAAAATTGAAGAGCTAAGAAGAAAATGGTATGGCTGATAGTATGCTTGGTCAAAAAAGTGGTGCAGCCATGGCCGTACCGTGCCGCTCCTGACTGTTGATCTGTCAACATGTAAAAACATGTGCTTAGATATTGTCACTCAGATCAACTAAGTCGGGAAAAAAAATTGTACTTTGAAAGCTTTCGAGCAAAATTTTTTTTTCTCTTAAGTGTTTAAGTGTTAAATTTTTTTTTTCTTAAGTTAGGTGCCACTAGGAGGGATACGCGATCAGGATTATGGATAAAGGATAAAGGATAGGATAAGTAAAGAGCGGGAAGGACAAGGGAAAGTTAGAAAATTAGACTAGGAAAGCATTTGTCTGGGCAATAGTTGATGAAAATTAGGTAAAAGATAGCCGGAATACTTAAAGTAAACCGACTATCTTTCTTCAAATCAGAATTTAGTAGCTAAGTTAGGAAAAGAGTCTTATTAGAATCAAGACCCAGTTAGTAAGCGTAGCGTATTTACTAGTAATTCAACTAGTAAATCACTAAAAAGAAAGCTGAAATGCAAGTTTTTATTTTCAATGGGAAAAGAGAAACAAGGTTTTGTGGGGTTGAAGGTAATTCAATGGTAAATAAGGAAAAAATTAAGAAATATAACAAAAGTTAGTTTGGGGTCGGGCAAACTAAAAGACTAGTGGCACGGGCATTTAAGCAAATAGGACATTCAAAATAAGCTTTGAAGGGAAGTAAATGAATAAATAAATAGTGACCAAAATTTGAGAATTATTAGCAGGTCTCTGCAGCTAAAGCAGTCAGGGAGCACAAACGAAAAAGTACGGTAGCCCGTAGGGCACAACAAAGTAAGACAATTAGATTAGTGAATGACATAGCAGGTGGCAGGTCACATATAGCCACAGAAAGGTTCTCATGGTATGAGCTTAACCTAACACTAGAAGAAATTTTGCTACGTAAAGTAAATAACGCCATGGATAACACCATGAACGATAGAGTAGCAGAGATCATTAACTCCAATAAGGAGACAACAAATACAAGTGCCAATGACGATAAGAGCACTTTGTATACAACAAATCATACATCTGGTGCCAATGACAATAAGAGCACACAAACACCAAAATGTGCCAATGACAATAAGAGCACAACAACAATAACAGTAAATTGTGCCAATGATAATAAGAGCACAAAGTCCATAGGGACCCAAACAGAAGTTGTTGCAGATTCTATCTCAACACAAGCTACAAATATACAAACAAGTAGAATAGACAAGCAAACAATAAGTGTAATCTAAGGCATGATACGCCAATAACAGGATAGGGAGTTGAACATACACAAAAATTGATGAGGACGTCTACTTCAGAGTTGTAAATAGACTAGAGAGTAATTATGTTCTTACTAAAAACCCTACAAAACAGAACACCCCAAAAAAATAACCACCCATACAGGGGGGTCCCAATCAACCCCAATAATAATAAACGAGAATAGTACAAAGCAAACTAATAACAGTAACGGGGGGACGATAAATGAACCTATAGAAATTAATTCCACCCCTCAAAATGATAAGAAAAAAATAAGAAGGATATGCAGTTAAAAAATAGGTTCCAAATTTTGAAGGAGGGAGGAAAAGAAATAACAATATTCGAGAAATAAAAGGAGACCAATAGCACCACCACCCCAACACCCTCCAACACACAAAAAAAGGCTAATTC
The DNA here is from genome assembly GCA_022818135.1 of Saxidomus purpurata. Classification (NCBI taxonomy): domain Eukaryota; kingdom Metazoa; phylum Mollusca; class Bivalvia; order Venerida; family Veneridae; genus Saxidomus; species Saxidomus purpurata. Next base: position 39,341,036 of record JAFMSR010000007.1, read on the forward strand.
ACCAAAATCGATACCTCACGAAAAATGGACTGATATGGTAATAAAGGGGGTTCAAGGGGGGCTTAGCACACAAAAAATCAGAGACATTGAAAACAATTTAAGGTCACAATTTAGGGAGAATAAAAAAAAACGCTAAAAAAGAAAATACTATACTTTAAAGGTCAGATCAGATTACGAATCAAAAGTGAAAGATTTTAGATTTGGTAGGCATGACTTGAAAGTAGAAAACAAAAAGCCCCAAACCCCAAAAGAAGCAAGTATCAGCATGGGAGTACTAGAGATACCAAAGCAAAAAAGCTCCGAACAATTTAAAAAGGAATTATTAGAAAATAACAAAAACATTGCCACAATCAGGCAAAAAGAAATCAATAACAAGGGGAAAATGGAAAAAACAATCAATTTATTTTGACATTCACCACTTCTGAAATGCCCATTGAATTAAAAGGTGCCCAAGAATTAGTCAAACCAACAACTCTAAGCATAAGATGCAGAAAATGCCAGGCACCGGGACATAAAACCCAACAATGTAGAAACAAAAACGAATGCCCAAAATGTTCAGGAAACCACGAACTAACAGAATGTCAAGCACAATCTCTCAAGTGCAATAATTGTTTAGGGGATCAAGCAAAATTGCCCTGTCTATCGAAAATATGTGTCTAAAATCAACGATAATAATGCCAAACTTATGCAAGACTATGAAACTAAACGTGCCAATTTAAAGCACTCCCATCAAAAACAAAAAACCCACACTTACAGCGAAACCCCAAGATAAAGACAATTCCTCAGACCCCAAAATAACTCAACCCCCGCATTAAGCAAATTTTACAAGTAAAGAAAGAAAGGTGTGCTAACCCCCTCGCCATAGGAAAATTAAACAAGAAACATACTGGGAAGGGAACTATGGATATCAACAACAAAGGCAAACAGGACCCAAATACTATAGGTATCCGGGGGGATATAACTCTGTACAGGCTTTAAGGACAATAACAAATTCACATCACCGACACCCACACATCTTATATCCAGGACCTAATGGGCACATGACTGCCCACTAAATTTATGTAGAACATACGCTAAATTCAATAACACAAAACAAATCCGAATAAACCATTAATGGATAACACAACGGGATTTTTACTTTACAAAACAAACACATATAATATTTAGTATCAAGATTTTCTAAAAATTGTTAGGCTACCACAATCCAGACATACAAACTAGGTCAATCACACTTAGATCTCATTGGTCGCCGTGATTGGCCTACTCTTTGGCAACTAATCAAATTCAACCTTTGGCTATACTGGCTGGAAATTGCAGTCAGGGAAATCTCTCCTATTTTGGAAACAGAAAAACACTTTTGATAGGTATAGGCATTGATGGGAGACATGCCGCGGTCTCATCCACAAATTCAAGCTAAAATATTTGCTCTTATGGACGGACCTTTATAAAATTTGCTTCAATTCAAATCAAATCAAAAGGCCGTACCGTGCGGCCGGTACAATGACGGGATATTCCACCGGCTTGTTGCTAGGGATTCAATGATCAAACTGTATTTATTGCGACATCATTTCTTCCTTAAATTCCAACTGTGTTTTCAAAAATACCGGTTCTGTTATATTTTGTACATCTTTTATGTATTATCTTTAATATTTCCTCCAAATATGTATCATATTTTTCTAATAATATATTTAAGTGAGAAAACGTGTATTCTCTAGCAAGATGATATACTTTAATAGAAATAAAAATGCAAAAGTATCATAACACAAATTAACCTTTTAGTTCGTATACCACTTAGACTCAGGGAAAATTAACTGACTGAGACAACAGCTTGCACAGGACTGGTGTAAACTTGTATGCATTAAAAAAACATGTAAAATAAAATAGATTTCATATCTATATCATAATATTAAATGTATTACACCCCATACCTGTACAATGAATGAATAAATAAATAAATAAATAAATAAGTCAAATAAACATATAAATTTTCCTTCTTCAAATCAACAAAACAAAGAGCATATGCTATTCCTTTAGCAGTGACGCACTGCTTCTGTGTAATATAATTTGATCTCAAAACTCAAAAGGT